>OY735218.1:16082552-16112552 GCA_963457665.1 Thysanoteuthis rhombus
TGATAATATAATTAACTGTCAGTGGCTTACTTGATTATCACACTAAACGCTTCATTAAAACAAATTATAAATCAACTGTTAATTCCAGCCTTTGAAAGAGCTCACACTTAATCTCCTTTCTCTCATCAACATCTGTCTCCATTGTGGTTACTTAATGACTTTTCGCGTCACTTTTCCAGCACACTTTAATGAGAAGTGTGAAGAGTTATGACTGTGTTGAACAGGCCTCCATCAGAAATCCCATTTTCTGAGGGTGATTAAGCTTTCACCCAAAAACGACTAATAGCAAAATAAATCAGTGCTGGTGAACGTGCCTGGGTACACTGATTTGCGGTTAGTCTCGCCCACAATCGATTTGAAATCCTTCTCTCCTCGTGTGCCCAATGCATTTAAATTGCTCTAGCGTTAGTTTCATCCAATGAATACTAAAACTTGACCATAAAGCATTCTCAGAAGCGTACTGTAAACTGGAAGTTAGCAAGTTGATCATGCAATTGATTTGTTCTCAATTGTAAGGTTATCATCTTGCAATCTAATATTTTTACGTGAGGTATTATCGATCACTATCGATTTTTGACCAGTATATCTGTCGTTATTTCTTTTCAACAAGTCAGACCGTAGAGATCACATTGCAAATTATACATAGAAGACAAAGCCCAATCATCATCATCATCATCATCATCATCACCACCACCACCATCATCATCATTATCATCACCACCACCACCACCACCACCATCATCATCATCATCATCATCACCATCATCAAGATTTGCCAGATTTGTCGTCTGTAGGTGTGGCAGGGCCATTTTTTTTCTAAAATCGTCTAAACCGTGACGCCTTCTAATCGTCTGCCCGTCACAATATCGCCTTACTAAGATAAATAGGTCCTCCTTATCCTCAATCGTCATAAGGCAATGTTCAGTCCGTACACAATCGTGTGTACACTCATTTTGGGGTTTCACGTAGGTAACGTTCAGTCTGAGTCCGGTAAGTCAAAGAAGTATCTGAATAGTCAGCCTGCCAAGAGTTGTTGCTTACATGCTAGTCCTGTTAACCATACAATAGCGTAATTAATACAGGTACCAGAGGTCCAGTTTTTATTGCAATGGACAAAGCTATACTTGATCAGTATCTAATCACAGGCAGTTGAATGCTTTTATATCTGTTGTTGTGTTTTTTAATTGTCTTTATCCTATTGACCCAATCCCAAATTGCTGAGTGTTGTACATATTTGTATATTTGTTGTCTTTGGCCATACAAAGTAACAAACCAGTGTTAATTGAACCGTAACTCCGGTATCTGTTGATCTCGAAAATTACAAACTTATTACAGTCCAAGATAACTGCGCCCTCTCCTTCCTGGATAATTCTCTTCGAAATGATAGTTAGCCGATATTGGTATTTCTATTTTATTTTTCGAACGTTGCAGTCCAGACTTCCTGGTTCAGATGATTCTTGTTTTGTTTCCTGATTATTTTGTTTTAGGAAGTCACTACTAAATCTGATAATTTGAAGGAGAAATATCTGAATTAGCTTCACTGCTTTAACTTGAACGATTTTTTCTTCCTATGTGACTCCAAGCAGTAGTTTAGTTGTTCAGTATATAATAATACCTAAAAGTAAGAAGATAAGTCTGGTAGCGAGCGCAATTTCTGCACCGATTGCTTTCAAATTGATAGTGCATTATTTTCTTATTTAAATTCAGGGGAAAAACATCACCCAAAACGCTTAGAGCTACCTAGAAGCTCCTATAAAGTAATGGATTTGAAGAATCGAATTTCTATTTGGAAACCAATTCGACAAACAGCCAAGACTCTTATTATTTCCTTTGGAATAGTCAGAATGTCGTGATGAAGATTGATCCAATATAAGTTAAGACTGAAAGTAGATATTAGAAACAAGCAATTTTGCATCTCTTGTAGGCAAACAGGTAACAACTAGTCTTTAATGGGAGAGCTGAATTAAAATAACACATGCTACAAGACTTACAATGTTCCGTGGTTTAAAAGTATTCAAGTAATCTTCTTCTTGTTATATTCAACTCCTCGCTACTTATATCTTTTTTCCAAAAGCATCTTGCAATACATATATATATATATACATATATATATATATATATATATATATATATATATATATATATATATATATATATACATATATATATATATATATATATATATATATATATATATATATATATATATATATATGAGAGAGAGAGAAGGGGGAAATATATATATATATATATATATATATATATATATATAGATAGATAGATAGATAGATACATAGATAGATAGATATAGATAAAGATATAGATATAGATAGATAGATAGAGATAGATAGATATATACATAGATAGATAGATAGATAGATGGATAGATAGATAGATTGGGGTGCGCAGTCTGAGCCCTGAAGAGGAATGAAGATTTATCCATAGCATATATCTTTCAATATAATCTGATACTTGCAGAAGAATACGTTGACTACTTGTCAAGGATCTATGTATGAATCAATATTTGGAAAAAGGGGTTGTCGACCCGTGGGGGATTGACGTAGTACAGTACTTGAACACTGCATTTTGAGCAGCATGAAGTTAAAAGTACCTCATTAAATATGTGTGTGTGTGTATATATATGCATAAATAATTTAAGCAAGAACATGAACAAATGAGTGTTAACGTTCCTTGCTCCTTGGACTCTTCAGCAACAGTCAGTTTATTGTTTCCTCCAGAGGGCCAGTTCCCCTTAAGAGTGCAAAATATTCAATTGAATGTATATATAAATGAATAAATAAATAAATATATATATATATATATATATATATATATATATATATATATATATATATATATATATATGATTGAAAGTGAGAAATGCAATGGGGAAATAGGATCATGATGTCTCAGGTAGATCAGCTTTTACCATGATGAAGAGCGCTGCAACTATATTGCTACATATTTTCCTCCCACCCGACATTTAGCGATCCCAGCAAAACTTCCTAAAAATCTACCAAGAAAACCTTACATACATACGTACATACATACATCTATTCATCCATGCATAAATGAATAGGCATGATGAACAAAAAATCATAGGATAATTTTGCAAAATGTTCATTTTAGGCTCCTAATCTAGCTTTGAATAGACGAATTTGGAACCGAGTAAAATTATTGATAAAGCAAATACACGGAATCTGTACAATTTCCCGTTATATACTAGCTCTATGTACAGAGTTATGGAAACAATTTTCTTGAAAAATAATACTATTGAATGATTCACCTCTTTTTCTTTTGGCTACAGTAGTGGAAAGTGTCATGACTTTCCCGATGGAAAGTCAGAGTATGTTATTTCCCTAGTTTTAAAGCAACTGATTTTGGGTTAAAAAAAAGATGGAAACACAAGGGAGCCAAATTTTAAGGCAGTGAAATGACTAAACATATTTCTAAAATCTGATGGTCCAAAGTGGTCTTCACTTACTGCCCATACATTTTGGAATATACCCCGAACAAATGATGGAAATGCATAATCAAGGTGAGAAAAAGTGCAACAAAAAGAAATTGATCATGCATATCTGAATCGTCTAAAATAGACAGTTTTTATTGAAAGGAAATTACGGCACGTCTCCAATCAGCTTCAGCTGGGGCGGGTCAGATTGTCATAGGATACAGAAATTGAGGTACATCTAATGATTTTTCTATTCTGTTTTCACAATCCAATATCAATATATGTATATTGACCTAATGTCGGATGGATACATGTAGATGCACACATATATCAGTCATGGTGATAGAAAGAATATTTTGTGTGAATAAAAAACCACATTCATAATCTTACCTCCAGATGTTTAAATTGATGGCATCTCTCTGACAATCTCCATAGATCGACAGATGGTAAGAATGTTGTGCTGATGTCTTCATAGCAACTGTTGTATCGTTGATAAATTGCATTGCCCCGAACGCTTCATTTATACGGATTTCATTTCGTCCAGAGAAACCTCCGATGCAGAAAATCGTTGTTGAATGTCCTGATAAGTGCTGGCAAATCATCATCGGGTAATGTGATTTCCAAGTACTTACCTCCTGGCTTTGCAGAAAATATAATATTGCCCAGTGGATCAAGCATTCCTTTCCTTCTCCTATTTTTTGCTTGTTTCATTCTATTGAATGGACATTTTCCAAAACATTCAGAATAATAAATAAAAAGATTTCCAAAAATTGGTTTGTGTTAGTGACTCAGTAGAAACCATCACTCAACCGATGTGTTTTGGCAGCATGTCATGTTGAGGATGATCAATTACAAAAAAATGGAGGGGGAAGGATGGAAAGTTACTTTTTTTCTATTAGTTGGTCAGTGTTTTAAGAACAGTCAATCTGGAAATAAATTAGCATTAACTTTCATTGCAAACCATGAAACCCTTCCAAAAAAAAATATTGAGTGCAGATCTTTTTTTTTTAATATAGACCTTCTGACTCCATTCGTTCGTCTCCCACGCGTTATATGTGCCATCGACGCCGACTTGAATACTGAAGAAACTTATTTTGATGGGTTTTTTGACAGTTTTGGTTGACAAGGTCTACAAAGATATTGGGAAAACTAATCCATCCGCGGAGAATTTGAATGAGGGACACAAAAACACACAGAACCAGACATATATAGGTATCATTTATTTCCACTCGAGAAAAATGTTAGAAGCGAAATATCATATAAGAAATTCAAAAATACCATTAAATCTGGGATTAGATAACCATACAGTATCTTTTACAAACGATACATACATATATATATATATATATATATATATATATATATATATATATATATATATAGTTTGTGATGAATTGTAAATATATATATATATATATATATATATATATATATATTTACAATTCATCACAAACTAAGAACTTAAGTGACAGCGACCCAACATCTACAGTGAAATGTAAAATATCAAAACAAACATACGCATGCCAGAATATCGAAACCTCCTGCTACGTATGCTTACGTGAAAAATTTTGAATCCTCACCTCTATAAATATAACCGACAGAAAAAAATATTTAGGTGTCAAATGTTGACAACACTTGAATTCTCAATTAAAAAAAAACCCAAACATTATTCAACAGCCAACATACAGGTATACAAAAATCACCAAACAATTTTCAACGTTATTATCAGTAAGAGAAGCAGCAACTATTGATATTATTGGTAGTATTAGCAAATCACCACCCTCTCGAAGAACAATTCAATCACTTTCCCATCTTACATATATCGATGCAAATCCAAAAATAACAAAAAATTAAAACACACAACTAAAGACACGTAAAAGTTAACCCTAGCTCGACTGGGGCTCTACATAGGAGGAAAACTGATCTTTGAGAAAAAATATACCACGGAGAGTTGATGGATTTACAATGCACTGGAAAAAAAGTGCCTGATGCCCAACATTGAGACATTTATATATACTCTTCAAATTGTATACTAGACATATAAAGAGAACAAGTATATGAAGATTTTTAAAAATAAATGAAAAGAGGATAAGGTTTGCAAACCAAGTACAAATGATCTCCAATAACAATCTCTATAAGAATGAAGAAAAATCGAAACTCTCGCCTTAAGGATCTCAAACAAAGTAGACACATGGACTGTTTCGAGTAGTAAATTGATAATCTTATCATATTCAAAGCTGTATAACAAGTTAATGTTTAGAAATTAATGAGATTAACCTATTACACATTGGATGTTTGGCAAATTAAATATATATATATATATATATATATGCATATATACATATATATATATAGAGAGAGAGAGAGAGGGAGAGACACAGAGAGAGATAAAAGAATGTAAGAGAAAGATTATATATATATATATATATATATATATATATATATATATATATATATATATATATACTTTTATATATCAAGGGTATAACTCTACAAAATGTACTTACGACAACATGAATATTGTTGCAACAGCTTTGATACCCTGCATGATGAAGACACGAAAATCGTCAGCTCCAAAGACAAATTTGACAATATAAGATAGCTCACCCAAACTCTGCATAACCTTTCCCGAGAAGATATTCCTTTTATATATATATATATATATATATATATATATATATATATATATATATATATATATATATATATATATATATATATATATATATATACGCTTGATATAGGTATTGGATGTAAATGTATGCTTATATATGTTTGATAGGTTTATTTCATGAAGTGATCTATAATTCCAACATTGAACATCTAATTGATTCAGAATAGATCGTAAAATCTGATGAAATGATGATTTGCTGCCAAAACACGTTCATGTTTTAGCCTTATGTAAGCTTTTTGAATTCATTATTGGACATTTTTGGGGTGGTGTCTAGTTTCATTTCTGAGGGTTCAAGATTCTTCATATATTACACACACACACACACATACACACACACACACGTGCATATAAACACACACAGAGACACACACACACACACACACACATATATATATATATATATATATATATATATATATATATATATATATATATATGTACATACACACACACTCAATGGTTGATCTTAGCGTGTTATGTTTCTTCTGTTTTTTTTTTTAATGGAGATGCTGTGCTTGTTTACAATAATAGATCATAAATTAGTAGTGTAAGATGTAGGAATTTCGTTTCTATGTTTAATTAATCGATCAAACCTGTAAATCTCCTCCACGAGAGTATTTGATCTTCACTTCTTGTTTTTCCAATGTTACTGTTCCCTTTTCATATTACCTTAATTGTTAATTGAATTATTTTCGGCTTTGTCTATTCCAACATTTCGTGGATAATTATGGTGATTGGGATTTCTATAGAAGTGGCTGGGTGAACGATATATCTATGTTGGTTAATTTTTGGTGTATCGATGAGTAAGTTATTGACTTTTTTTTGTTAATAGAAATTTTGAGTTATGCCGTTCATCTAACACTACTTCATTTTTTCTGTTCAATAATTCATTCTTTATTTTTTTCTCTTATATTGACAAAAGAAAAATATTTCAATTTCCTTAAATTGGCATAGGTATCATGGGGTTCCAATTTTCTGGCATCTGTATGCTCTTTTAATATTATCCATTTTACCGTGCGTTTGATTTTCCAATCAGTTAGTCTGTAATATGGTGACAGAGATGTTTTCTTTATACATGTTCCGTTTCAAATGATGATATATGTTTGGCTTCGTGTTTGTTGCTTCCGATATTCCTATATTATATTTCACTTACGATGGTTGGTCTTTGGTTGATATTATAGCTAGGTTCAGCTATTCGATTTACGGACATTTGTTCTGCGAAAGGCATCAGTATTTGATTATTCGATGCAATCTGGGTTATTCTTGCTTTCTCAATTTATTATAATTTTTCTGTAATGAATCTATAACCTGTAAGAGTAAAGCTAATCAACTGTTTATTCTAGTTGGATATTTTATCCAATCAGTTGCTCAGGGGTATTTTGGGGTTGTTTTTTTCTAATTATTGGATGAATATTTCGTCTAAATTTGTTTAAACTTGTAGAATGAATGGTGGTCTACACCAGATGATTTTCTTAAATTACATTTCTTTTTATTTCTGCTAAGTTTTACTCTCTTGGCGTTTATTTTTTCCATCATATTTGATGCTGGTTCCAGTAAAACTGCCGATGTTTTCGATTTTCATACATATATAATACAAATAGTTATTTAGAGGTTATCTAAAAAGAAAAACTTGCAGTGCATAACAAATTGAGCAGAGCAAATTATATCAAGGCGAAAGTGAGGAAAAAATATGACAGGATAGATAACATTCAATGTTAGTGAATGGGGATAATGAGACTTCAAACCAATTCACTTTTTAATGTAGCCTCAACGCCTGGGAGGGATACAGTGATACGTCTAATTAGTCTCCTGATAGAAACCGTCAACTGACCAACGTATTTTTGGCATCATGTTTTGTTAGGGGTGATCAACTGATATATTGGAAAAACGGGTTATCAAAAAATCAGCTATTTGACTCACATTTTGTTGGTTGCAATCACTAGAAGGTCTGAATTTTCAAAAATGAATGGGTGCAATCTGGGCCAATTTTGCATGAACTAACAATGCAGACTGGTCCCCCACTAATAACCCATTTGTTTCTTCTCGTAACAATATAACCTTTAGACCTTTATTTTCATTTATCCTGCTCATACGCATGATTTATACATCTCTATCAAACCGGTTTGATTTGAAAACAAGAGAAAGACCTATTTTAAGAGCTTCGGTTGATGGTTTCCTTACACAATCATCATCATCATCATCAGTCTTTTAACGCCTGTGGTTGGACATAGACCTTCCCGAAGATTCACTTGCAGAGCCCTTACTTTTTGAACTTGTCTAGCTTGTCTCTCCATCTAATATTCTGCCGGCTTCAGTTCCGCATTTGATCTCAGGGGATCTATGTCGCGAGACGTGATGTCCATCGGTTGTCCACCATTTTTGCAACATGGCCAGATCATCGCCATTTGAGATTTTCAATGGATTATATGACGTCCCTCACTCTTGTCTTTTTTCAGATGTACTGTGCCATCTTGTGGTCTCTCCAAGTGAGGCCCAACATAATTCTTCATGCGCAGGTTGCATGGTTCTCAATTCACTGATTGGTCTCCTGGATAAGTTCCATGTTTCGACCCCATAAGTGAGTATTGGGAGGATGCATTGGATATACGCCTCTCTTTTTAGGATTAATGAGATCTTCTTATTTTTGAAGGTTGAGCTTGCTCTGCCAGAGGCTTGCCATCCTAGTGAGATTCTTCGCTTGGTTTCCTCTTCTCTTTTGAGGGTCTCATGGAGATTCCTAGATAGATGCAGTGATCTACTTCCACCAGTTCTGTGTCCCTGATTTTGATCTTAATGTTTTTATCTCCGATGTGATTGATGCACATGATCTTAGTCTTGCTGAATTTCACGTGCAGGCCGACTTTCTTGCTCTATTCATTTAGTTCATTTATCGTTTGTTTGAGGTCGTCTAGGTTCTCTGCGAATAGGACTTCGTCGTCTGCAAATCTGAGGTTGCTCAGATACTCGCCATCTATTTCAGTTCCCAGACTAGTCTTCAGAACATTTTCTCGAGGCAGACTGTGAAGAGTTTAAGTGAGCTGTTATCACCTTGTCTTACTCCTTTCTGGAGCTGAAAGGAGTCCAAGTCTTTATGTAACCTTATAAATGACCTGCTTTGGTTGTATATATGTTTCAGCACTTAAATATATACTGGATCAACACCTTGTCAAATGATGGCCTCTATGACCTTAAAGATTTCTACTGAGTCAAATGCCTTTTTGAAGTTGATAAATGCTACGGCAAGTGGTAGACGATAGTGTACGGAAATTGTATGGGTTTTTTTGAAAACAATTTTGTTCTATACATTTTAATTATTAGTGTCAGTGCAAACCTAAGTCTGGTTCTTGAGTGAGATGGAAACAAAGTACTACAGTTCATGATCAAAACTGAGCACCTTGTCACAACGACAGAGTCGATTCTGATCGTTGAAAACAATGGAAAAACTGTTAGATCGGATATGCACTTGTGCAAGTGGGGTAGAGGATGAATAAGGAAAGAACCAAACACTACCAAGACATAGTCTGAGAGATGAAAGAAGTGTCGGTGCTATGTACACTTCCCTTTCGTAATGTTTCTCAAAGAAATGTGTCACCTGTCCGTGCCCATCTATTCTAAGAAACATGCTACTGTTTATTTTGAGTTTGAATGGTACGACATGACTTATTCAATAAAGTTTAACCAGTTTTCGATGTCTAACTTTATTTTGCAACCGAGGTTAGAGACCCCAGTGTGCCCTACCAACCGGAGTGAGCTCAAGGCTAGAAAGCCTGGTGTGTTCTACAAGCCAGAAAGAGACCATGGACTGAGAACCCAATTAGCCTGGTCATATTGACCCATTTTTGGTGATTGGAATTCATTCATGTCTTTTTGAAGGATAGTTATAATTTAGGAAATGTACAGATGGAAGGCATTAAGCAACTGATATTAAGGTGTTCTGTATGCACGTGTGCGTTCCTGTGTGCATCTACGTGAGTAAACATTGAAAAATGTCCTTGCCTTAATCTGTGAGGAACGTTATGCATTGCTGCCATTCTCCCATAACTGGTTGAAAGGAACCTTGTTGAATGGGTAGATTTTTTAGAGATATCAGATTCTTGCAACAGCCTTTTTGCCTGCCACTTGAAAGACGTGCCAGAGATCGTGAAAGATTACTAGATTGGACATAGTAATCAAGACATTAAGTTTGGTTCAGCTGTACCGTGTAAAGGTGACATGCTACGTTGTATGAATGATCTATGACTATATTATATCGTTGCGTGTGTGTGTGTGTGTGTGTGTGTGTGTGTGTGTGTGAAGATTGCAAGCTGATAAATGGTCACAAAGTGTGTGTACTGGTACGCTTGTCAACTACTCATTGAAGATGTTCAAGTGTGTGCGCGCACGTATGCATGTGTCTGCTGATGTCAACAATATACTGCGTAGATATGTATGTGAGGGAATAGACGTGCATGAAATTATATGATCAACAGTGTGTTTTTCATCAATCCCGTGTCTTCCTCTGAAGAAGTTTGAGACTGAAACCACCCTTCTCTCGGATTGAAAATCTAAATAATACTTGGAGTCACTCAATAATTTGTTATACATGCAAACATTGGAACTAAGTCACATTCATAAGCTACAAATAATAACCTTTAGTTCGTCTTTGAATAAGAGATAAAATCGCCTGAAAATATTGAGAAAAGAGAAGCACAGTAAAAAAAAAATATATGAGTTTTCTGTTGACCTTTGTTTGAAACCAGTTGCTTCTCTCCTCCGAACTTCGTTTCCCAGCTATCATTTTGTTCCGGAGATGTCATTAGAAATCACGACGAACTTTTTATCCAAGGATAGATAGAAACACACTTTGCTACAAGGTCGAAATGAATGCGTTCTGATCAGGGATTGGACAACTAGTCCGATGAATCAAACATCATTTCAACGCAATATGAATTGAAAGTGTCATAGCCGGAATCTCAACACGATTCACCGATTCAATTCTCTGTGCTCCAACAGTTCGGCCATCTGCACCTTCCAAACTTAAACTTATCAACAAGTAATCATAGATGAATATCGCTCAGAGCAACACAAAACTTTGTCCAATTGCAAGAGAGCCATTCTCTTGTAGTGAGAGATCATAGTAGCAGTAGAAGTAGTTTGCATACTTACGATAAAGATGATAAAAAGTTAGGTAGGTTTCAAATCAAATGCAATCTGTTTAAATCGTAGCCTGCGGTTCTACATTCAACGTGCAGAGACACAATAAGAAAGGAAGAGTGAAATTAGATGCGAACTGGACAGAGACTGCAATTTCCGACGTTTCAAATTTTCTTTATTCTCTCTATTGGTTCTAAATTGTCCAGGTTCTACTTCACTCAGATTTCCTGTATCTTCACTCTCTATTTCGTGGTCCTCACAAAGATAGCAAATTCAAAACCCTCAGGGTTGGAATACGCATTCATACATAAGTGCACAAAATTTAGTCTACTTAGCCTGCTTTGTCTTACTTCCCAAAACCAATCCTTAAAAGACTCCGACCATCATATTTCTAGCTCATTAATAACTGAATAACCAAAGATATTGCAATATAGCAGGGAAAAATCTGCAGTACTTTACACATAGCCAAGATGCTAGGTACAATATTCTCAAAAATCACTGCTATCAAATCTGAGTTATTCCATGGTAGCCTGAGTGCACAATTCAATATGGTTATGAAAATCAGCAATCATATCTTCACTGCTGGTTGCCCCAGATCATTGTGAAATATCTCTAACACGATGTATTGTAAATTTCAAATCATGCACTATGATAATTCTAATAAAAAAGACCTTCCATGTGATTTTTTACCAAACGCTGAACATAGATTTTGCAAAATAAAGTGATGCAATCACTGGTATAACCAAATTATGTTGGCTACCTGCAGTGGCTATATGAGGTTTACGATTTTGTTCATGAATATATTGGATTGCATGCACAGGCAACAACATTTCGACACCAACTAGGGTGATAGTTTTGAAAATGTTATGCTCAGACCTAGCAGTGTGGCAAATTACAAATCATCGTATCATGTGCACAATTTCCACTCTGCCAATATATTCCCCCTTTCCTTTCTTCCTTTCTTATCCACGATTATAAGACAATGAACAAATGTGAAGATTGAACAGGTTGCTTGTGCTTCAATAGGAGTAAAGGAGGCTCTCACTTCCCTCTCAATATGGCAGTGTATGAACTATGGTGCAAATAGGAGAGGATGCTTATGTATGAATAGGAATAGAAAAATTTGACTCCTGCAATAACTATCTCAACCCTAGCTAGACCTCGCAACGTAATGAACCAGAGTAAAAAAGGAAACGTGTGGTAATGTTTGAATCGGAACAAAAAAAAAAACTAAACAAAAACAACTTTCACTATAATGTTCAAATTTTCATTATCCCTCCTTTGCAAGTCTATAACCTGGATATCAAATAATAGTATTAACTGATAAAAGAATTATATAGTCAGCAAAAGTGAAAAATGATAATGAATGATTGCAGATGAAATGATCTAACCAACCATCGCAAACCATGAGTAACGTTGAAAGATTTCACGTGTTAAATCATTTTACATATTTGAATCTTTTATTTTGTGGGGTAGAAATTTGATATTACTGATGATATATAAGAAGTGATTCCTGAAGAACCTCCCCAGGGATAGTCATTATCCTTAAAGGAAAATAAATTTTGAACTTGTGTTGTCATCTTATTTGGTATAATAACATTTAGGTCGTTATTCATACGCCTACTGTATTTGGTATTTGAAATATACATAATTTTTTGTTTGGATAGTGAGATTCTTATACAAAATACTCTAATCAATATGACAGCATCGAGTCAAAACATTTCCAAACCAAAAAAAAAAAAGGCTGATCCAAATGACAGAACAATATTATTGTATTATGTAGGATTATTCTGAAAAGTTCATAAAATTCCTGAACAAATATAATATCTTGTTCTTTTTTTTTATTAAAATCTCACGTTTGAATCACGTCACAAAACGGGATATTGTTGTTTGAGGACTAAAAAAATACTTACTCTTTTAGTAATTCAATGAGGTTTTATTCTAGAATGTGTTGGTTTCGTAGCACTACTTCTTGGCTTAAATAAAGGCGAATTCATCTTAATGAATGAGGCAAAGCTGGAATGATTACATGAGTTTTGCACCAGTTATTACAAGATTGGCCCTGTTGTGTGGATGGTCTCAATAGCCAGCAGTCCTATTAATCTGCCGAATTAATGCTCATTGGGAAAGCAACGAGCGACATTGAAGGGACGAATTGACAACTCCTCTGAGGACTTCCCTAGCAGAACAAATTCAATTGAACAAATGGTTCAGTCTGAAATTCCCAGATCGGCAAACATCTGAAAAATGGCGGAGATAAAACTTCAGAAATGTTATGATTCTATCAAAGCAGGTCTGGTTAGTTATCCAATAAAAAAACTGTCACTTAACAAACATTTTTACCCAGGATACATGGTAGGATGAAACCATGTAAACTTTTCTCACGTTTGCTTAAACTCGTATCACAGAGAAAAACTGGATTTTCAACAAAAAAAAAAAAAGCACAGACGTAGAATGAAGGATACATTTAGTAAAACCGTATACTGCAAATTGAGCTTCCCAGAAAACTGCCCCCCTTCGATTGTTCCAAAGATCATTTGTAAAATTTCCATATTTAGGGCTTCTAACTCTATTAATGCAGCCTGTATGCGTGATAAATACCTTGCCACTCAGTTGAACCAATTGAAACCAAGAAAAAAACTTTGTTGACAGTATTTGTGATAGTTTCCGTCGACAGGTTTTAAAAAGAACACCACTTTGAATAAAGCACGTGTACTGACAATTATCGTTCAAATAAGAGATCTAATCAAAAATATTAATGAGCAAAGGCGAAAGCTGGAGCGTATTAAGGCCAGAATACTGAATAAAATGAAGGCAGTGATCTAATAAATCAAAATAACAATGTGAAATATGTTTCTATTAAATGAAAAATGTATAATCAGGGACAGAATTGGAGGGTGGCGATTTTAGATAGTCCGATGGGCTCCTAATTCCTACAAATAATGGTTTCCCGATGCATATTTATAAATATCTTAAAATAAAAAGATATCACTAAATATTGGAAGATCCACCTGAGGCTTTTTATAGGTTTACTCCTTTAGAGAACCCACAGATCTCCAGTAAAATTGTTGCAGGCCATCAGGAATCCTAGGGCTCTTGGGTGAGAACCATTGCAGTCTGTTTTGGAGGGTCTGCTTGAGAACCCAAGGTCCCAGGGGTATATTCTTTCCAGCTATGCCTGCATCTATGATTAATTCCAAGAAAAGTAAGAAACTGATATTTATGCCGCTTCCTCCACGTAAATATATGCAAACGTACTATGCATTCTTCTGGATAATTTACGTAGAGTCCGCCAAAGCTTCATAACATCACCAAGATATATTTATTGATTTTCATGAATCTGTAAAAATTCGATATTTTCTAGGATGTGATTTAATTTTGAATAAGCAAAAAAATAATGAAGTTTATATTCAGGAGCCGATTGTTTAAAAAAAAGAACAACAATTGAAACCAGTAATTTGTGCTATCTTTTACTTTTTTACAGAGGAGCGATCAATAGCAATTTCAGTAAAAAATCCTGATCTTTCACTCTATATTTCGAGACAATGGCAAAACAAGAGAACCGTTCACAAAGGCAGATCGATTGGTTCTAGATTGAAATGTCTGAAATGACAATTTCAAAGTATCACCGTTTTCTTTTTATTGGTGCGTACATACGTACGTACATATCAGGCGATGTAGATAATTAATCCTACATTCACACACACACACACACACATACATAATACACTACACACACACACACACACACACACATATATATATATATATATATATATATATTATATATATATATATATATATATATATATGTATGTATGTAGTTATGTATGTATGTATGTATGTATGTACATATATATGACTTGATTCCTCTAATTGTTCACATTCCTAAAGAGAATGTATCAGAATAAACGTTGAATATGTTTTCTAAAGGTAAAACATTCCACTTTCGCTCACTCTCTCTCATATATATAAATATATATATATGTGTGTGTTGGTGTGTGTGTGTGTGTGTGTCACAGGTCACGTGTGTCATTCAATGAAAACAGTCGTTCAACCAATTTCTTCTGACAGCATTCATCCTGGAGGTGATACGATAGAAAAAAAAGAGGTAATCAATGGTGGGCTATGAATTCAAAAAAGATCATTCTAAGCGTGATGAAATTGATGGTTCAAATCTTCAGTCCATAGCTACACCTTGGTGCCAGCACGTGTGATACATATATAACCAGTGAGCTTTTCTAGCTTAAAAACTGACAAAAACAGACTGTTACTGATAAGCAAATTTCTACTCTCTCTGAGACCGGGAAGCAAAAAAGAAGAAATAATGAGGTAAGCGCACGGATACAAATCAAAGTGTTTTGCAAAGTGCTGGGCTGCTGATAATATAACTATAACTACCAGAACGAACTTCACTGTTGCTGATGTGTCAATTTTTATTTTTGGCTTGAAATCGATCCAAAATTCTGATCAACAATACTTTTGAATTACTGTGTAAACATATGCTCAAAATCGGCATGGGGTATATCGCTGGTCCACTAAAGTTAAATGAGAAACAGTTCTATTTTCATTCTAAATGCTGTGATACCCTCCCTATGAAATGATGATTGCCCTGATAAAATCAACAATGATACATCGACTGTTATGGATGATACTTGGAGATTCTTTCAGATTATCCAAAACAAGTAAAGACCCAAGACTTGAATCGAGACGATAGGAACTAGGGCGAAAATACCTGCAATATAAATATCTTGGTTTTCAAAAGTTGGGTCTAATTAGTTTGTAAATGGAAAACATCATTAGTCTTACGTCCCTTGGCAGCATGCGATTGATAAATCAAATCTCTGGAAGAGTGATCAATGAATGATATTTTTCTCCCCTTTCGTAGGGCAGTAATCACGTGTAAGTTCAAAAAAGGCAAAACAAATCGTGACACAAATTGATGACCAATTAACATGAACTCACATTGTAAACTGAACCCATTAGTGAAAACCTGTTTGTTGGTAATTGGATATCGACATGATACTGAGTAAATGTTGAAACATTCATCCCTTAAGCTCTCATATGGCATGCATGTATGATACGTAGCCAGTCAGTCAGTCAGTCAGACTGTCGGTTCTTAAAACTTGTGAAAGTTAGGGAAACCACAGTTTTAGACGGCATTTTCTAATTAGTAGTGTTTACTCGACAGTGAAGGCGATTACTCGGGGGCAAATATGGATCGGGTATTAAGCGAGATGAAAAGACAGAAGATGGAGGGTTGGGATTGGAAAGGTTTGCCATTAATCATGGAAAAGGTTAATGCAGTCATCACGAAAGGGAATGGGTAAAAAACTTTATGATAATGATGAAGACGGTGATGACAGATACAATGAAAGAAAAAACATGGCCATTGCGCATATTGTCCTTTTCGCAATGCACATGAAAATGTGTGTGCATATGCATCTGTTGTCTGTTTATGTCTGTGAATATGCGTTGGTGCCTCCCACTGCATGTGTGAGTATATTTGAGTGTGAGTGTGTCTCTCTTTGGATAAGTGGGTATATTTATATTTGTATGTGTGGTTTTGTGTACGTGTGCGTGTATGTAAACCTATTCAAAGCTTTCCACACATATCTTTATGAATAGCACCCTAATTATACCAATCCTTTTCAGTTATCTCATCTGTTCATAACTATTTCATTACATTCAGTCTGTTGCAAATCTTCCTCATCTTTTCCCCAATGTATCAGTAGAAGCATTCAATATGACTGGGCCACGACAGTTCAAGTAAGTGGGCCACTGTTTAATTGCTTGAACCTGCGTTATCACTCAGACAATTAATATGCATTGGAAACATTCGATGCTTATCTTTATTACAAACTGCCAACCTCATGCTGTCAACATAGGTTTCTTTTACTTTTCAAGTCTGGCTAGATATGTATTCACTGTGTGTGCATGATTCACAAATAATAGGGTTAGAGATCTGGAAATGCAAAAATATAATCCTTGATATTTTAACCAGAAACTGTATGTTTGAGGAATTCCTTTTCAGAATGGATCCTTTAAATATATTTCTAGAGGAAAATTCAGTTTTCAATCAAAGTTTATGTTTTAAAGACGTCTTAGTTTGTGTCTGCTATTTTTTCTGCAAATATTCTTTGACACTTTAGTTATCACAATCCATGAAAAGACGAGAGAAATAGTATATCCACTGATCACACAATCTCTCAATCTTCCTAATTGGTTATCCTTAACATGGCATGCTGCCAAAAGACTCTGGTCGCCTGACAATTCCTATTTACTGACTAACTTTTCATGTTTATAGCTAATTTCCACTTTTCAACATCTATTAATTATTTTTCAGTTAAGATAACAACTAAGGTGGCATTAGATGCTATGCTGGAGTACAGAAAATCGCACATTGGCCGCTTCACTGAAATTCATTGATTGGAAAGATTGGTTGTTAATTTGAGTGTAATTTTCTTTCTTGTTATCTTACCTGAATCTTCAGCCAATTACTACGCTAAGGGAGTGACTGTTCGGAAGGTTTATGTTTGGTGGAAGGTAGACTTTGTTATGTATGGATCAGCTTGTCAAAATAGTACTATAGAATAATACTCCGCCCGTTGTACGAAACCGTGGCTGCAGAGAATTTCTCTTACTCCAGCTCAGTATTGTCTATTTAAATATTTCACGTCTGAATTTATTTTTTTAAATTTTTCATTACATAATATCCACCCTACACCGCTAATCCAAAAAGCTTCAATCTCGAAACTGCACTGCCTTGTTTGCTGATTGATACGAATGGTGAATACCTACTTCATCCAATGAATGATCATACTAATCCTAAAAATCGTAGTCAATCAATTTGATTATAGCATTATTTGTTTTTCATCATCATCTATTTATTCTAACTTCTATTATTTTTCTTTTTCGATTTGAAGATGATAACTTATTACAAAGACAACTCCGTCTCCGAAGTACCAAACACGATTATTTCAGTTTGCCATATGCAGATGAATATGTATGACCAAACACGGAAAAATGGTATAATTCTTTTTTATAATGAAACCTCAAATTAGCTGAGGGGTACCCTGTGTGCGTAAGATACGCCTTGGACCCCTCCCTCTTGCATTACCATGTGATGTGGAAGAAAATAAGAGTAGGCATTTGGTAATTCCTCAGTAAACACAGTGATGCCGTTATAATCCGCGTACCAAACTATTGGAAAGCTACCACAATTAAGGAATAAAGGAAAAAGAAAATATATAATTCTCATAGATATGCATCCCAGAGCATAATCTAATACCTTAAGAAACATACTTTTAATTATCCCATTAATTACAGTAATTGTTATGCATATTGATTTATTCATTAGGTCATCAAGGGGTGAAAAGTTCACGGCTAAATATCTGGAAATTTAGGTGTTTACAATAATCATGCATGCGATAATCCGAAAATATTGTTTTAATGATATTCACATAAACATAAGGCTGCCTTTATCAAATCTTCAGCCAAAGTAATTGCTTTAGATTTCGTGCAATTTGAAAATTAATTTCTCTGTTAATCTATAAACTGAAGTCCTTCACATATGACAAAGAGAAATTTATCAAATCTATCATTGTACGTGTTGGTATTACTATGACCACAACAGTCAATTAAACCAAAGGGGTTTTTGCACTGTAACACACGTTCCCTGTTTGGTGAACTTGGAGATTTGCCAAATTTCAGGCAATGGACTCCAAGATCACCAAAGATACATTTGTCAATGACGTATTCCGTGCAGTTACAGAGGATTGTATAATCTCTTTGAATTGATCTTACTGCTGTTGTTGTTATTGATAGTTCTCCTCCTTCTCCAAAACCATTGACAGTTTCATTCATTTGATTGTAATAAAAACTTACATCTGGTGTGTGAAAATATGCCTCACTGATGTGTTCATTTTTGAAATAACATATGAGTGTTGGTTAAGCTAGAGACACCATTTTGTTGTGATGGTATATGTGTTCTTAGTTGGTATATATTTGTACATGCGCTGTTATTTCTCAGTATTTATACTAGATATCCCTTGCTAGCCAATTAGAAGGTACATAGGTTTTTAAGTTGGTTGATCCACATATCTTTGTGTTTCTCTAGAACTTCAATTATGTCAATTTTCTATGATGGTAAAGCTAGCGTCCGTGGCAAAACAGTGGCTAGGTGTGCAAAAGTGTACTTCTACAGGATGTTGACTACGATTGTTTTGTGACTTAAACCTATGTCTGTGATTTTTTAGTCTAATATTAAATTGCCATTTGGACTTACCTATGTATTGTAACTTTCATCTTTTGCACTCTAGAAGGTATATAATGTTCTTACTATGGTAGTTGGTGTTCCGATATATGTGGTAACTCTTTTTTGAGGTAGTACTTGTGAATGTGTTAGTGTACTTGAGGTGGTTGCAACATAGACTATTTCTTATGTCGCAACGTAGGCAGAATTTGGTGGTTCTAGGTGTATTTGTGTGTACAACTTTATTGTCAATGATATTATCACTACTAATCATGTCTCTGATGTTTTTAGGTCTGCAGTAAGCGATGACACATGGGTCTGTGAATGTTTCTCTTGATCTGTTTTAATCGTGAGAATGTTCCATCTCTTGCTGATGATGTGTGCTAAGGGTAGGAGTGTGTTGTTGAAGGTGGTTATAAGTGGCATACGGTTAGGTTTCTTATCGTGGGAAAGTATAAGGGTTTCATCCATTGGTGTTCTAGTTGCTTTTTTTTATTTGGTTTTTAGTATCATCAAGTGGATAACCTCGTTGGGTGAAGTATTGTATCAGGTTATGTTGGTGTCTGTTAAGTTCACTATTTGTAGAGCGGATTTTTCTAATTCTAAGGGCTTGTGAAAATGGTAGGCTTCTTTTTATGTGTTGGGGATGGGCCGATTTAGAGTGGAGGTAATTGTGGGTGTCCGTGAGTTTAGTGTAGAGGGTAATTTGGAGGTTTCAGTTGTTATCTATGTATATGCGGGTATCTAGGAAGGCTATGGAGTCAGTGGGTGTCATAATGCCAAACTTTATAGACTCATGTGCAGAGTTTATATGTGTAAATAAATTATCTAGTTTGGCTTTTTCGCCTGTATATATGGAAAAAAAATGTCAACTATATATCTATCATAAAAAATGCAATCGTATTTATATATATATATATATATATATATATATATATATATATATATATATATATATATATGTATTCCATGTTATTGAAACAATGCTTCTAAAGCATTTGATGGGATTTACCTTTAGACCTGCATGTCAAGTCCCCCATCATGCATCGAGTCAGTTTATGAAGCGTACATTGTTCAGAACAGAGGCCATTCCCAGCTCGAGATGCTAACGTATGTATGGAACAGGCTACAATTTGAAAGAAGTTCAAAAACACCATTGAAATGTAGGACGCCCCAGTGATACATTAGTAGTGCAAATACATTTGTATCAGAAGACAGTACAACAATGCATTATGTTTCAATCTTCATAGTATGCATTGTATCAGCTTTTCCCAGATTGGGACAAAGTACAATGTTTCTACTGTATAGCCGTCTAAGACAGAATGACAGGAAAACGTTACAGATATACCAGAAGAGCAACTTCCTATAGTTCAAACAGTAAAAGCTGCGCTTGTTGCTTGCATTAAGATTTGTAAGTGAAGGAGAAACTGCGGTTTTAGTTTGTACTTTTTGTTAGAGACCCAAAACCAGTCCATTTCAACTGATAGGGCATTATCGTGTTCAATGTTGACTAAGTCAGTTGCCACTATCGCTTGACGTAATCTCTAAAATTCTTTGATTGATTATACTACGTATACTTCCAGCCTGTCAGTTTCTGTCCGATATTGAAGATGCAGGCTAACAGGTTTTGACAGAAGTCTTTGCTTTGTTTTGTTTTTAGTATTTGCCATCACATCAACTAGATGTGCTGTCCTGAGTTCAGTTACTTTGTTATGGTTGAAATATCATCTTTGATCAACCTAACCTCTAATTCCTGGACTACAGCATTTTTTTTAGTTCAAATCACCAATTCTTCCGGATCAAACAGAAATGAAGTTGTTGACACATTATACTGTACGGATTCTTTAATAGTCGAAAAGTTCAATACAGGCAACATCAAAGGTGCTCTTTACTTGGCTCTGTTCTTTGTATATTCTGAGAACCTCCTTTGAGTTTCAATTGTTGGCTTATATAGGCTATAACATGTCTCAGTTGGTATGATGAATAAATGACAGATACATACAGATTTGATGTTATGCTGTGACTCCTACTTCAGTTTTGATACGCATTTGACCTCTGATATCATCTTGCATCACTTTTTGGGTAAAATTTTATTTCTTCTGAGGATAGTCCAAATTGATTATTATTGATTGAAAATAAAACTAGAATCTTTTGTCCTCCTGTGCCTATGAGTGCTTTACTTAGGCTAATTCACGACGTTTAACAACTTTTCTGAGACAAGAAAAAGGCAGAATTTCCTTCAATTTCATAAACAGTTTTTTTACATGTGGAAAACTGAAACAAAATATTTATTTCCTAATCAGGACTCCCAAAGGTAAAGTCTCATTTTAAACTGAAAGTATGCTAAAGTCAATTCGTTCTCTTTCGTATACATATATATGTGTGTGTGTGTGTGAATGTGTGTGTGGGTACGCGTATGTATTTGTGTGTCTGTGTTTATACGTATATGTATGTAGGTATATCTATCCATCTATCTATCTATCTATATATCTATCTATCTATATATATGTGTGTGTGTGTGTGTGTGTGTGTGTGTGTGCGTGCGTGTATGTGTTATATGGGTGGATTTCATACACACATGATGCTCACAGTCCCCTAAGTTATGAGTCTGTCAAAATGCCGGGCTGGGCTGATAATATTGTTATCGCAAAAAATATAGAAAATACCTATGATAATATATTATTAAATCTACAAAATGTATGCTTCCACTCTTTACAATATTGACAGTATTTGGAGCAATGAAAGGACAAATTTTAAAATTTTACCATTCTTCAACGAATCATTCTAGCAGAATTTCGAAAAAAAGAGGTCGTAAATACTATAAATTTTGTTGAATGTTGTATACTTTTCTCGGCGCTACACTCATGTTCAGCTGAATTTTAGTACAGAACTCTGAGCAAAATTACTAAAACCTCATTTCATAAAAAAACTCCCCATAAAGGCTTTGAACACAGTTGTTCACCTGCCGATCAGCCTTGGGGCTTCAAACCACTCTCTGTCTCTGTATATATATATATATATATATATATATATATATATATATATATATATATATATATATATATATATATATATAATGTTGATTGAAGTGGAGTTTGCTATGGGTCTGACTGACTTCGAAGTTCCCAGTGTTGGATGCAACTGAGTGTTGTTGATGTCGATGTGAGATCATTGTTAGTAGGAGGTTTATGAATAAGAGAACTGTGGGATTAGGGTTGTTAAGTTTGGTGTGAAATCCATTAAGAGAAAGAGTTTTGAATTGTTGATCTGCATATCCCTATGTCTTCCTAGAATTTTTGTTATGTATTTTTTCTCCATTTTTTTCTATGATGGTAAAGCTGGGTGCACAAAAGTGTAGTTCTAGGGGAAGTTAGCTGGGATTGTTTTGTGAATTAATTCTGTGTCTGTTATTGTTGAGTCGAATGTTAAATTGCCACCCGGACTTGCCTATGTATTGTAACTTGCATCTATTGCACTCTAAAAAGTATATAATATTTTTGCTACGACAGTTAGTGTGATAAGTCTCTTCGATGGTACTGATTGTGCAGGTGTTGGTGCATTTAAGGTGGTTGCAACATAGACAATTTCTTTTGTTGCATAGTTTCATAGTTTACAAAATTAAATGTTTCTAAGGATATGGTTGTGTGAGACTTTTTTGTTGTTGCTGCTAATCATGTCACACGGGTCGGTGAATATTTCTCATGGAAGGGTGAGGATGTTCCATCTCCCATTGGTAATGTGTGCTAAATGAGGGATTGTGTTGTTGAAGGCGGTTATAATTGGTATGCAGTCAAGTTTACTATTATTGGAAAGCTCAAGGGTTTCGTGCCTGGGTATTATAGTAGTTTTTCTTTTCATTTGGCCTCTTGTATCATCTTTTGAATATAGTCGTTGAGTGAAATGTTGTACCAAGATATGGTTGTGTATTGACCTCACTATATGTAATGCAACTTCCTTTAGTTGTAAGGGACTGTGAAAATGGTAGGTGTTTGCGTGGGCTGACTTAAAAGGAGGTAATTTTGGGTATATGTTGGTTTAATGTAGATGGTAATTTAGAGGTTTATCTTATTGTCTATGTATATGCAGGTGTCTAGGAAGGTTATGGAGCCAGTGGATGTCACAAAGTGAAACTCATTTGAATTGTGCACAGAGTCTATATGTGTAAAGATTATCATATATATATACATATCAACAGGGTTGAAACTTTTGCTCAAGACCTGGAGCTTGTTATTCTACCCTTGCCCTACGCATTACAAGACAGGTGGTTGGACAGATTTAGCCATGTGTTATTTATGCACAATTCACCCTCTACTAAAGTGCTCAATTCAAGAGTTAAAAGAGCATTATATAGCTGTTCTTTGCAAATGGGTGCCCAGCCTGAGAGCGCTAAACGCAAAAGGGGAACGTTAATAATAATAATAATAATAATAATAATAATAATAATAATAATAATAATAATAATAATAATGATAATGATATCATTATCATCCACAGACAGCTGTTTCGTCGCATCACGACACATCAGCTTGGCAATAGACTCCAATGCCGATAGACAGGATTCGAAACCTTCATTTAAGATTGATCAACATTTGAATACATATACAGTTTGATGATTAGCCGTGAAAATCTTTCGTGTATCGGTTTCGAGTCAGAGAATAACGTAATAAAGTCAATCCTCATCAGAGGTGTATGGGAGCTATGGTTACGTAGTTTTCTGCCATGTTTAACCAGTTATTTTTCCCGAAAGGAAACCCCATCCCTGAAATCTGTACATTATCTAGTTACAACTCATTTCCAATATGTAGCATTTATAAACGGCCTAGTTCATGTTTTGTATACTAGGTATTACAAAAATTACCAAAACCCTGGAGCTGTTTGTCATACAACAAAGTTTTTATTATTATTATTATTATTATTATTATTATTATTATTATTATTATTATTATTATTATTATTATTTGGAATCTCACACCAGTTGCCTGGTGGTAACTGCTGGAGTTTGAGTGACAGCAAGTCTCCTCAAGTCTCCAGCCCTCCTCTCCTAGTACTAGCAGGTCGCAGTAATTCTGCGATTTACAGTTTCACACCGGTTGCCCAGTGGTTATCGCTGAGGGCTGAGTGACAATAAATCTCCTCAGGTCTTCAGCTAACGTCTCCTCCCTCTTTCGCATATCATGACTGAGCTACAATTCGTTGCAGTACTTAGATCTCTAGCACCTTCCTCAGTACCCGTGCAGTTCCCAGTAGTGCTGTGGTCTGTACGGTCTCTATCCTCCCCCTAATCCCGATCTCCTCCAGTCTCTCCCTCAGCGTTCTGGGGACAGTTCCTAGTGCTCCCATTATGACTGGTACTACCCTGGTTTTCATGTTCCACATTTTCTTTAACTCCCTTGCTAGGTCCTGGTATTTTTCCCTTTTTTCACCCTCCTTCTTTTTTACTCTATGGTCTGCAGGCACAGCCACGTCTACTATTTGGCAGGCCTTCCTTTTTTTGTCTACTATTACTAAGTCCGGCCTTCTTGCCTGGATGAGGTGGTCAGTTTGGATGTCAAAGTCCCACAGTAGTTTGTGGTTGTCATTCTCCAAGACTGCCTCTGGCTTGTGCTGATACCACTTTTCCCCATATTATTATTATTATTATTATTATTATTATTATTATTATTATTATTATTATTATTATTATTATTATTACTGAAAAAAATAAGAGAGTTGTTTTTCATCATTTCACTGATTACATTCAGTGAAGTTACGGGGTCCTCGCCCAAATGAATAAATTGTCATTAACAGGAATCCAATACGAACTAAATATATTCCCAGGTCATTTTTTCTTTCAAATTTGATTGATATTTCTCACAGTGATGGTAGTTTTTGTACAAGATTTTCCAGGTCATCAGTTGTGGAGTTGCCTACCTTTGAAGTTTTAATTTTAGTTTCATTGCAAGGAAATATCATGTCAAATGAGCATTTCAAATCATTAACAGAAATTTCCATTGCACGGATTAAGGAAATATTAATTTGAGAAAACATGCTTAATTTTGTATCTTTTTCTTTTTCGCAATTAATTATTCATTCTACGAATAGAAAATCGGGATGATTTAATCTAAATTAAAATATCTGTATAATTTGAAGCTGATGTAAATAAATTTATTCTAAAAATATTTTATAAAAGATTCCAAAATTATTGCTGGCTCTGTCAAGAACGAGAGGAATGTAGGGAAATATATTTTAATGTGTTTGCTTGCATTTAATCTGGATTGTCAAATTCCCGGTACGAAATAAAAGACAAACGGGAAAATTGGTCAAAGAAAACATCTTAAATGGCAAATTTTCTACATTTCCAATCTAAACTTCTGCTTACAAAGGGAGTTGTCAACACAGTTGGTACAGCAGAACCGTGTATAGACATAAATATAAATATAAAAAAGATATTACTAATTCTTATTGATATATTGAATATGACCTCAATCTTTAGGGTACATTTCATAGAAAGTATCACTCAGTTATTAAAACATGATTTGCCCATTATTGTGAATCAAATTTAAAATCATTACTTATTCAATTAAAATCAATTAAATGGCAAAATTTGCCTTTCAGATTTCGAGATAAGGAAAACCTCCTGAATCGTTATTTTCATTGCTATTCCTTCAAATGATTGTACGCAAACTCTTCCATTTTTTGAATTCCTAGTATAACAAGCCATGAATTTATAGATTGTAATGTATTTACTGCTCAAATAATTATTTGATACTAACATGTTTATTTCAAAATTAGCTTACGAGATTGAGGGACTTAATCGAAAATGAATCGTTCCCTCTTTGCAATGAAACAAAATAACAGTTCCACTTTCCAAATCAATTGATCCCCCTTGAACCCTAATATCATTGAATCGTTCTCCAGGGTTTACGCACACCTTACGGCTTCATATGATGGGAATTCAAAAACAAACATAACATTCAAAGGCATATATATATATATATATATATATATGTGTGTGTGTGTGTGTGTGTGTGTGTATGTGTGCGTGCCTGCACGTTTGTGTATGTGTGAGTGATGTTGTATTTGTTTGTGCAACGTGCTACATGAAAGTCCCGAAAATTGTAACGTAGCGGGAAAATAACTCATCCTATATCCAAGTTCCAACCGTAGGCTTTGATGTATTCCTATTTTGTATGTGCAGTGGTTCAAGCATCTTTTGTTCTCAAGTCCATGCATACATGAGGGCTTTCAGGCGTGTTTCAAACTTCAAAAACGATTTTAAAAGGTACCGTACTGCGAACAGGAACAGTGCATAAATGCAGGCTTCTCAGAATAATAGTTTCCAGGGTAACACATTTAAACTATCTAAGGGTCACTTACAAATAGATGTGAGATTCACCCGTCATTGATGATTGTCTTTTACACGGAGAGAACCAAATATCCGTAAAGATGCACCTTCTACCCCGTTCAGAAAGTTTCTTTAATTGAAGTCTTTTGATCCTGGTGAAACTGATTTCTTTAGAAAGGCTGAGTTGGCATTCAAAATATTCAATACACGTCGTTCATGGGAAAGAAACATGCCATTTGTTATACTAGGCATTGAGCTGAGTCGTTGGCCTATTCATCTGGAATCCTTGCATCCATCGGGATTTCCTGTATTAGGTATTAGTTGCTGTTAGCTTTCCTCTAAATAATACTTACAGATATACATGTATCTGTACGTTTCTTCATACATAAATATACCTTCGTTCATACGTACAGTATGCATGCGCATGCATATATATATATATATATATATATATATATATATATATATATATATATATATATATATATATATATCCACATATACAGCCATGTACGTAAATATGCACTCATACATGATTGTGGTAATCTCTAACATTATTTTAACCAAGAAACAAGGTCTATACTCCGCGTCTAGTCTTTTCTAACTGCGTTTACCGTTACTCAGACATTAATTCATCAGCACGTCTGCTCTGTTTGTTGGTTTCTTGTTTAACGTGTATACCACCAGCGGTCATTTTATTCCTTAATCGCTCGTATACCCCCGTCCTGATCCATTTAGATTTCTGTCAATCAGTGCAAGTTATTCTTAGCATTCCCCAAGCCTATTGTCGTCACTCAAAATGATGTTTTTCTAAGATCGATCAATGAAACCCAGGAATTCAGAAAATATTCATCTAATGCTCGTGGGGCAGTTTTGGTCGGTAACATTTGGCGTCGATGGGAGGCACGCGTTACCCAGTCTTTAAGCTCTGTGCGTTGAAAACTGTCCGGATAATTGACACTTTGAAACCGGCCTGATTAGATGTTGTTGACTTTTGCTCGTCATGCTAGGAGAGTGCTTTTGTGATTCAGTCAGTCTAAAATACTCGGGTAAATACATTTTTCATACATATATGATCTCAGAAAATTACATGCAAATCAAACAATGTCAAGAATGTTTACAAGTGATCGTCGATACGAACTTCTACGCATATATGGCAATATTTGAGGTAACAAAGGCACGCTCAAACACACTTACTTACACATATAGACACATACAGACGCATACACGGACACAGACACACACATATATATATATATATATATATATATATATATATATTGAGTAATATTATGGATATTTGTTGTTCGATTGATATATTTTACATGAATTCATATTGTGACGGTACCAATTTAGTAATGTTTTTTAGATAATTAGTTCTGGTGCCCAGGCGGGCTATGATGATTCATTTTAATTCCGTCAGGGTCCAATTAACGGACATCCGGACATTCTTGTAGCTTGTCATTGATTCTATTTCTACACAATTAATTAATTTCTCAAGGCTTCTTTCTGTTTGCTCAACATTCGAGTCTCTCGCGTTCATTCTCAACGCAATCCGAAACAGTCAGTAAAAAAAACTGTCAACAAAACTACCAATGTTAGTTTCTACAGTTTTTAATCTGGTTTTGCTGATTTCAATGCGTGTGTGCGTAGTGTTGACATTTTGAAAAACACTCTTTTCTGTGTGTCGATGTTTTCCTTCCCGTTTTCAAGCACAAAAGTCGTTTCCAATGAAAGTTCTCGCCAATTTGACCTCTTAAATTGTGTCCAGCTGCGTTCAGAGTAACATTTAAATATATATATATATATATATATATATATATATATATATATATATATATATATATATATATATATAGATGTATAGATGTATAGATATATAGATAGATATATTCAATACGCTTAAAATTCAACGAAATGCAAGAAAAATAACTAATTATTTTCACATACTTTCCGAAGTTCTTGTATCAAGATCATCCCCAACATAGTTTGTTTCCCGGAGCACATTGTTCAAGAGATGGTTTCTATTAAATGACTAATCTGACTTGTTTTAATAACGTGCTAGTTGTAACATGTACAAGAACGAAACTGTACATGAACTGGAGTGTTTATTTATTTGGTTCGAGCAAATGTGCAAGAAAAAAAAACGTGATGGTAATTTAGTCAAATCATGCGTGTTTCTGGAATCATATAGCTGCAAGAACTTCTAGATTGGGTGTATTGAACAACTTTGGAGCAAATTTGATCGACTAAGAAATGGTAATGATATGCATTTGGAGTTACTATTTCTCAGTCGACCAAATATATATATATATATATATATATATATATATATATATATATATATTGCTAATCTTGTCCTAATTTGAATGCTTGCACTTTTACTAGCGCATTTCACTCTGTAGGAGCAATTGTGTGCAAATATCCTTGACATAATATCGGGCATGCATGATAGCACTTCTTATTAACTGTTTTGGCATCACATCGAATCACAAAACTGAATCAAATAATGTATGATTTGATGTTTTTGTGACCGTCTTCCAGATATTGGTTGTAATAACATCATGCTCGTCTAAACAGGAAAACTGAATAGGATTAAATCTCACTTGCATGTATAAAATGATATCATTGGCTATATCGATAATGATTTGAATTAAATTTCAAGTCAGAAGAATATTACAAAAGATTAGAAATGAATCACCCTTGCATGACCGTGTTTTATGAGAGCTTTTCAACAGAAAAATCCGTAGTTGAGTACAAATTTTATGATGCTAATATACTTTCAAAAGGTTTTAAACACTTCTTGTTATTGACATACTGAATATCAGGATATACTCCATGATATCTCATGTAATACATCGAATATTTTTAAAAATATGAAAGGTCACAGAACTCAGTTAAAAATCTTCAAGTTATGATTTCTTGGAAAACAAGAACCTGCTGATATGTAACTATATATATATATATATATATATAATTCAAATAAGATCATGAATCCCAAATAAAGAACACCATTAATGAAAACTCATGCTCAATCTTAAGATAATTTTTAAGAAAAACTCTGCGCCATAAATATTCATAAAAACATGAAATACAGAGGACAATTTCAATGTGATAGCAGGTTTATCTCATTTAACAAAGATTACATGTCCCTCAAATCAACT
>OY735218.1:16117552-16165052 GCA_963457665.1 Thysanoteuthis rhombus
ATATATAGCTGTGTGCATATACCTTCCAACATCGCCTATCACTTGACATGTTCTGTTTACATTTGTCCGTCAGTAGTTGAATTTCTGAAAGTGCTTTTTCCCTTTGTTTATTCAGGTCCGGATCTCTGTTTGCTTCTAATAAACATCCTCACAATCATGCCTGCATTTCACGTTTTATGGCTAAATGCATAGTTACAACTGAGATTTGGTTGATGCCGGTTGGGAATTATGTCTGCGCTCACAGATATCCAACGACGATATTCTCCGCAAGATTGTCTGAGATTCGACACTCTGTACTTGAGGAGACAAGCGACTTTACACTGAGTAGTTTGGCGCCAATGTTCTTGGAATTCTGCTTTCACTAGAATCAACAATCCACTACCGTACTTCTCCTTAAATTCTTGGAAGTTTATCCAACGGATTTATAACAATTTATCTGCGTTCATTGAGCAAATTGGAGCCGTCTTCGGAATATGTTCTCTTATTGTCTGATTTTTTTTTTTATAATATCTTATTTTATACTGATATTTGGGCTTTTCATCTTGTATTGGTATACTAGCAGTTAACAGGACAGAGAATGGAGTTGGCAAGTTGTCTTCTGAGTCCCTCTGGGGACAGGTCGTGCTCGTGTAAACTACTGTCCTTGGGGAATACGCGAATCCTACTCTCAATCCCTTGTCGATAAGTGGTTAAATTGCACAGATTGAAGAGAGTAGAGCCATTTGGGGCACTTCCCGCTTCTGAATATATCCAACATATACTGAGAACATGAGGGTGAACTTTTGATGTGATGAGTACTGGGGGATCTCGACTGATGTCGTTTCTTGTGTCACGGCACAACTTAGTTGCTGTTCTCTCAAAGATCTACTACTGCTCATTGCCCAGAGTTTTTGAAGATTGAAACCTTTTTTTTTTACAAGTTTGTATCCAGGTTCATTATGCAAATCCAAATCGTCAGTGGAATTCAGATTTTATACAATTATTTGGTCTCTCCCTCTCGTATTTTGAGATAGTTTATCTATTCATCGTCGGGAAAGACGACCTTCACCATTGTACATCATTTCACAGAATTTCATCAAAATTCATGGAGAACCGTCCAGAGATGATATGAGTAATTGGTGTATAACCTCGATGCACGGGAAATGACTGTGAAAGCTCTATGGATCCATCTTAGGATTCAATCCCTCTTTCAGAAGCCTGATGCTCTCACTTCAAGAAAGTATAACTGACATTCATTTAGGAAAGTTAGAGATATTTTGTGGTGTGGTTAAGTGACTACAACTTGGGGGTTGAAAAGTGCATGGATCGGCTCCAAAATAAAAGCATTATCCCATTGCCAACTCTTTTTTTTATTGAGAACATGCAGAGATATTATGTAGACAAAACTACATACAGTGGGGTGGATACGCACACGTACAGACGCAACGGAATAGATTATTGATATTAATATATCGAACAAATGATTGCAAATATTGTTTATAAAAGTATTTTTATGATATATATTTTGGGACTCCGATAACGTACCCTGTGCTTTTGGGTTGCAGTAGAATATTAAAGATTCATGATTCAATAGAAATGTGAAATTTACCTTGCAGTATTTGATTAATTACATTCAAGTTCTGCTTGTTTTTTAAACAAGGCATAGTTCATTTTCATTAATATTTGTTTTGTATGGATGAATGTCTCATTATTTCGCGGGCAACTCACCTGCTGTTCCATCGCTGGAAGAGAACGCTAAGAAATTTATGATTCATAATATGCAGTATGGGAATCAATTAAATGACTGTGAAATTTCTCTTTCCAGAAGTAGATGCGTCTTTATCGTCACAATTGTACTTGTTTTTTTTTTTTCATATTAATTCCATTGCTTTTTTTCAAGCTCATACGTTTCTTTAACGTCCTGTAACGTCATGGGTGCAACATTTATTTAGCTATAAAAAGTAGCACATTTAATGAAACAGTATTTCTAATTAATGTGGTATGAAACTGAATGAAACAACAGTGTTTCAGTGTTAACTGCATCGAAATCCAATATACGGACCGCAGGTGTCAATTTTTCTAACTGCTGTCGACTAAATTACAGAAACAATCTCTGGATCTTACAAATGTACTTCAAGTAGACGTAAAATGTTTACAAGTAGTCAATATTTTTGACAATAATTACTAATGCAATAATTACTAATGCAATATATATATATACATATATATATATATATATATATATATATATATATATATATATATATGTGTGTGTGTGTGCGAGTATATATATATACATATATATATATATATATATATATATATATATATATATAACAATGTTGTAAAAGCTCTACAGCTGCAATCACAAACCAATTAAAAATATCTTTAAAATTTGTGTCGCTTCAGTGATTTGTATATATATATATATATATGTATGTATGTATGTATGTATATATATATATATATATATATATATATATATATATATATATATATATATATATATGTTTACTCACATATATATATATATATATGTATATATATATACATATGTATATACATACATATATATATATATATATATATATATATATATATATATATATATATACTCATGATGATTTTACAGTAGACAATTGGAGAATGCATTAATGTTTCAGAGTTATTACGTGTATAATATATTTAAAATCTTTGCAGGGACATTTACAATGCAAAATATCAAATTATATCAATGCATGAATGATCAGGAAGAAATTATAATTTACAATCAGGAAAACAATGTGTGCAAAAGATATTACTTTGCTGGTATATGTATAATGACAGAAGACTCAGAGCACTCAAACTGTTTACGTTTTTGCTTCATTACCGCTATGAAAGACTAAGGTTATGAATCGAGATTTAGAAGTTTAATTTTGTGAGCGAAAACTATTGATCCCCCTTCGTAACGTTCAAGTTTCTTGTAATTGTTTTCATTAAAATATTTTTCAATTTGAATCATACAAAAACACTCCCATTCTTGGTCTCTGACTCGTGAAGCACTCACATTCATTCAAAAATGAAAGACTGGCATTAACCTCTTGGCTACAGAAAAAGAGGAAATTATTCAATTCTACCCAAGCATATCAGCAAAGGAGGAAACAAGATTTTCAACAACATGTTTTCCCGTTTTTTTTTAATCTCCAGATAATCCATCACCAACATTATTCGTGTCTTTTTCACACGACACACTTTCATCTAATGAGCATCCTTATCATTCTCCAAGGAGAATCTTAATTAATTACATTTGAATTAGTTTCACTTTCGTTCACATCTTCTCGTAAACAAATGGATTATTCATGTCAAATATTTCTATTTTCGTGCAAAGTTGGGCCTATGTGTACTTCCTTCAAAACCACTTCCCGTTTCTACACATTGCCCTCCTCTGGTTGTATCATAAATCCTAATATAATTTATCATTAACATGTTTGCCAATGTGTATGTGACAGCATGATAACCCATGCAACATATCCCATTGAAATCATCTGTGTATATATTTATTCATTTTTCATCGAACTATTTTTGATGATTTAAAAAATGATAATTACAGCTTGGAGTTCGTACTCAAACTGATTATAATTGCCTGGTTTCTATTAATCTATCTATTTATTAGAAAACGTCTACCAAAATTGCCATAAAACCTGTCAGCCAAACCAACTTAAAACCGAGATACCTGTGTATGCAGGGTGCATGTAAGTAGCTAGAGGTCTAAAGATCTGAACATGGACGCGTTCTTATACCTAAAAAGATCTTTTTATTTTCTTAACCCTTCCCCAAGTAAGCTTTTAGTACCAGGTTCATTACTTTTGTTCTAAATTGATTTTTTTTAGTGTCGGCTTTTTCTTGATAAATGAGACTTTTCTAGTGACCCTTATAAAAAAAATGTCCTCTGAAGTAAAGTATTTTCTGCTCATCCCAACATTCCTTTTTTTAATTGACCACCCTGAACATTGCATATTGTATATTTACTATATATGTGACTAAAAACTGATTCTGCTCATCTATCTGTGACCTTTCAGAAGTCTAAATGGTTCACTGCATCAAGAGTTATCGAATAAAAGTGCTCCTGGAAGAATCTATTTTTTAAACTTTTTTTTTGACAAATGGCTCCATTGATACCTTCAGAAGGAAGTAAGTAAAAGACGAACTCATAAGGAAAGTTTTCAACGAGTAAGGTTCAAGCAACTCATAGCAACATGGAGCAATGTGTTAGTACATTATGGATTCGGAATGACAACAAGGCAGGTGGAGCTGAAGTGTCCAGGAAAACAAGTAAATCATGAATTATATAGCATTTGATGTTCAGATGGTCACAGGAATGATTGGTGCAATACTTTAATTGCTGAATACATTGCGAGATAAGTGATTTCGGATCTTGCTATGTCAGAATCTCGATCACATTGTGCAAGAAAAAGCTCAGTAGAAGAGTAATTGTCTTATCTTCATAAGTAATCAATGAGTTCCTCAATTCCAAACACTTTCGCAACACAAACAAAAGCAGATGATTTATATATCTAATAGTTTTGCATACTTGATGTATGGCACAGAGCACTATTCATTCATAAAAAATGGCATTCTTTCTTATCTGCATGAACGGTAGTAAATGTGACTCTGAATTCATTGTCACTTTTGGATGCAGAGAATGCACGTAGTAAGGTGCTGCTATCCATATTACTAAACAAGTAAACAATGGATTGGAATTCATGATTACGAGCTCTTGGAGTGACTAACTGACACCATTGGACTTGAATCTGATTTATTTTTTTTATAGATAAGTTTTCGTCCCCAAAAACAAGAATGCAAAATTTTCAAATAGAAAAAGAGTCTTTTTTTCTTGATTTTGAGGGACTGTCCAAACCTTTGTAAAATAGTCCAAGTTTTAGTCATTATTATCATCATCATCATCATCATTGATGTCATTTTCGTCGTCGTCGTCGTCGTCGTCGTCGTCATCATCATCATCATCATCATCATCATCATTATCATCAGTCTTTTATCATCCGCCGTCGGAGATAGACCTTCCATACGATAGCCAAATATCTCCAACTTGAACTTCGCTTAACTTTCATTCTTCTGAACCTGTCCACTTTGTTTGGCCATCAGTTCCGGTTCTGCATTTGATCTCTGAAGTTCAATATTGTGAGTGGTGATGTAAACCATTTGTCTGACATTGTTGCAACATGGCCAGCCCATTGCCATTTGAGCTTCCAACTGCTTTCTATAATGTGTAGAACTCCTTTTTTTCTTAATATACTGTACTTTTTTGGTGTCTCCATGAGCATGATTCTCTTTCGACACCTTCCCCAAAGAATGCCAAAATGAAATAAGACTGGATTGTATTGCCTATAATTTGATGATTTCGCTCGGAGAACAAAGACTGGAGAAGTATAGAAGGAAAAAATATGTCTGTACCCCACATAGGCCTGGAGATATGTGAGAAAATAGATAGCGTAAATGTTGTGGAGAAAAGCTTTAACAATTAACATGATTAAAACCCTTGAAGTTTCGACTTGCAAAAATACCGATGAGTTTAAAAATCACTAGAAATCAACTATTTACTTGAATTTTCAATAAATAAAACAATTCTTTTATAAAGATCTCAGTTTATTTTTTTTCAAAATACGCTCCCGTTTAAAATTCTGGAACAGGAATATCTTTAGTAAATCACAAGCCAGACATTATGCATAATTCTTATTTAAGTAAAATTCCATGTAGATATAAATGCTGTTACTTTTTTTAAGAAAAAAAGAAATTTGTTGCTCTCCTGTAAAAATATAGTTTTAGAATGTGAAAAAATAATGAAAAATATTGTTTTCAGTGGCAACATGTTTGTCTATTCTATGAGATTTGAATTTTCGGTTATTATTTTTGGCAGGAAAATAAATCTTAACATCTAATTTTTCGTTTTTTCGAAAAATTTTGAATACATTTTTTTGAATTCTTGTTTCAGTCTCTCACTAAGTCACTGCTCAGAAGAAGTGATAATAATGTAGTGGGCATGGAATTAATTTGGTAAAATAAATAAATACAAATAACTATGTTTAATGTTTCAACTGTTTTCATTGTGTCTCAATTGTCTGATCGTTTTCCAACAAAAGACCACGATTCAATAAAATCATCATATTTGCATTATCCCAGAAAAAAACTCTTTCCGATTGTATTAAAATCGGAGGAAAATGTGAAAATCATGATGACATTTCAATAATAACTCAATGTAAATGCATTGACATATACAGACCCTATGAAGAGAAACATACTGAAAATTAATAAACGAATCTGAACAGGAATTGAGACATACAAACGTATGGCTGGAAATATTAGAAATTTTTACGAGTACTGACTGCAAAACTAGTCAAATGCCCTTGCATCTGCTATTTTAAGTGCATTTTTAAAATGCTGTATCAGATTCCTGAACTGTATGATCTTAGTATGAATGCTGTAGGTGAACTACTACTTTTGGAGACCCTGCCCTTCCCGGTAGTGATTTTGAATCGTCCCAAACCACACTCTCAACTAGACTCATCTGAGCAACCTTAGATTTGAAAACAACATAGCCCTTCTCGCAGAAGACGTACACAACCTCCAACTAATGATAGATGGACTAAATGAAGAGAACAAGAAAGTCGGCCTACTCATGAACTTCAGCAAGACGAAGATCACGTGCAACAACCACATTGGGGATAAAAACACTAAGATCAAAATCGAAGACACACAACTGGGAAAAGTAGACCACTACATCTACTTAGGACAACGAATCTCCATGAGACCCTCAAAAGAAGAAGAAATTAAGCAAAGAATCACACTAGGATAGCAAGCCTTTGGCAGAGCTAGCTCAACCTTCAAACATAATAAAATCCCATTGATCCTAATGAGAAGGGTGTATAACCAAAGCATCCTCCAAATAGTCACTTATGGAGCTGAAACATGGAACCTAACCAAGAGACGGACCCGTAAATTGAGAACCATGCAACGTGCACATGAAAGAATAACGCTGGGCCTCACATGGAGAGACCACAAAATCTCAGATGGCGCTTAGCTGATGGACATCGCGACTCACAAAATGGATCACCCGAGACCACATGCGCAACCGAGGCCGGCAAAATGTTAGATGGAGAGACGAGCTAGATAAGTTCAGGAAGTACTGGCTCCGTGATGCCCATGATAGAGAAGTGTGGCAAATCCTTGGGAAAGTCTATGTCCAACGACGAACGTTAAAAGACTGATGATGATAGTGATGATGATAGTGATGATGATGATTAATGTTTGAAAACTGATCCATACCTTTTAGTACTAGATAAACCACTTTAAGCATATGCAAATTATATATCTTTTCCAGTATCTTCTTTCAAAAGATGATTTTGTTTTATGTACTTGAGTTTTTGTATTCCATAAATTTATTATATATATATATAAATATATATATATATATGTATATGTATATATATATAGAGAGAGACAGACAGACAGACAGACGGACAGACGGATTGAAGTATCTTGATCTTTTGATCGAAAAGATGCATGAAACGTATAGCTATAAATGCATATATGTATATATATATATATATATATATATATATATATATATATACATATATATATATATATATACATATATACATACATATATATATATATATATATATATATATATATATATATATATATATATATATATATATGTATATATAATGATTATGAATTTTGTTATATAAGAACTCTCATCTGAAATAATTTTCTACGTCATTACACAGTTACTGCATCCCTTGGCATGGATAACGTAAAATAGAATAAACAATTAGCAAAAATGGGGCTAATGCAGGAATCGAGATTATGATCTATAGGGTAGCATTTTCAACGAAGCATTGCTCTTCCCATAGATCTAAACAACTGCCAGAAATTCAAAGGTCTGAATAAGTGTTCATTCTTGGTTATTTTGTTTCTTCCAACGCGCCGGTTATGTATGATTAATAGATGCAGATTTGGATCATTGCATTATTGGTGGCTGTTTGACAGTTATACAACATATCATTCAATTTTTTGAAACAAGTCACCCAAGATATATATTTAACAATGACCATCAGTCATTATAAAAAACAAACATGACTAGTTGATCCAATCATTTCTCTTGAACGATTGGTATATATATGAGATGGATGATGATCTATGATTTCAAAGACTCTGTTTTGAGAGTAGTATCTCCTATAACCATGTGTAATCACGATCTATGAATTCAATATGCCGGAATGTGCAAAGTGTATATCTGCTTTTATATTCATACAATTGAAAATTTGGAATAATGTCAGTTGTTTCATGTTACGATAAACTTTTTTAATTATCGTTATATACGACTGAGTTTTATCTCGAAATATTTTTGAATCCCTTTTTAGGCTATTTGGTCTGTTTGTCATTTTTCACTGTTTCTCTTTCTATCGTTTTCATGCCATTTAATTTTTTAAAAAATGGCGTATACTAGAAACCTGGCCTGTACTACAAGGTACAGAAATATCAACTTATATGCATATATATGTATACTCTCAGTTGGTATTGATATTTTCATGTACATGAGGGTAAACTCACAGACATGCAGCCACAAGACTCTCTCAAATCATATAAATGAATAGATGTATGTATGCAAACAGCTGCATATATATGTGGGGGGTGTATGTGTGTGTGTGTGTATGTGTGTATCATGTGTATCATAACAGCTCTTGACATTTACGTAGTTTTTCCTGCTTCAGCGAATTATCTGTGATGTATATATTCATTGAAACTACTCATTTATTCATACCGATTCCAGTTATGAAGCAATGGCCAATAAAATTCAAAGCATCACACACACACATACTCATCCTCACACATACACGCAGACACACACACATACATGCAAGCACACACACACACGCACACACACATACATATATATATATATATATATATATATATATAATATATATATATATATATATATATATATAATTGTGTGTGTGTGTGTGTATGTGTGTGTGTGTGTGTGAATGTTGCAGTACAGTGATATAAGCATAAAAACAAAGGGACATAGAACAATGCACATGGGGTATGCAATCTGCTGCGATAATTAGGTTTGGTACTCTTTGTAGATGTGGTTGATTTTTGGGGGGTCAGGGCCTAACAATAAAGAGGGTATCAGCCCTTGATATAGTCACTTATCCATTATTATGCACAGCAAATACAAACACATTTATTCTCGAAATTTCCCCCAAAACAGGTTTCAGGGAGGGATTTGATGTACCAGTGAGATCATGCTGAATGAATCTGGCTTGATATCATTTTGCTGATCACAGCCTACTGAAAGCCGACAGATGTAACTTATCTGATTATCCACTGTTGTTATTGCGTAATTGATCACATCATTATGGCATATTGCCCCCAAAATGTTATCGATTTCCAAAAAGCCCTCATGATAGAACACTTTTTTTAAAATCGAGAACACCCTCAGATTTCTTGTAGATAACGTCCTCGGCATAAGGGCTTGTAATTCCAATGCCGTTCACGATTACAAACGACCATCTGCAGTAAGATCTTGCAATTGCAAATATCAAATAGTATGGTAGAGTCAGGCAACATGCCTTTTAACTTCATCGTGTCTGACATGGAACGAAATAGTTGCGAGTGGGTAAACTTGAAATTAATTTGATATAAAAGAATTAACTTAAGAAAAGGTACTGAAGCCACAGGGATTATTCAACTTTATTGATATTGATGTGCCTTGACTATGCAGACAAATAGTATCAGCAAAAAAAAAAATCCCCCCAACAGAGACCACCCTGTAGTATCATCATCATCATCATCATCATCATCATCATCATCATCATCATCATCATCATCATCATTCTTTCAACGTCCGTTGTTGGACATGGACCTTCCCCAGGATCCGACAAACCTCTCTATCATAGGCGTCGAGAAGTCAATACTTTCTGAATTTGTCGAGGTCGTGTCTCAATCAAATACTTTCTGGCCTCTGTTGCACATGTGATCTCGGGGGATCCATATCGTGATGTCCATCGGTTGTCAACCTTTTATGCGACATGGCCAGCCCACTGCCATTTGAGCTTTTTAATTGATTCCATGATGTCCCTGACTCTTGTCATTTCTTCGATCTACTGTGCTGGCTTGTGGTCTGTCCGTGTGAGGCCGAGCATATTTTTTATGTGCATGTTTCGTTGTTCTCAGTTTGCGGATCAGCCTCTTAGGTTAGGTTCCACGTTTCAGAATTCTCTGGAACTAGGACATCTAAACAGTTCACCACATCTAAACCAGAAATGTAGACCCGGTAATCCTGAATAAAAGCAGAAAAAAAAAATGCCAAATGATCGACGCAACCATGTGGGCAGATCAGAGAGTGAACTCGAAGAGACGTAAAAAGCAAAATGAAATACCGGGACCTTGAAGGGGGCTGAAGAAAGTATGGAACATGAAAGTTAAGGTACTACCAGTCATAGTAGTTGAGATCTGAACAGTACCAAAGGCCCTGAAAACGAGAGTCGAGGCTCTGGAAACAGTTGAGGGAATTGCAACTACGCAGACCACAGCACTACTGGGGTTTGCACGAATACTGAGCAGAGTAGTGGGGAAATTAGAGCTATACCCTTAGTGGTTAATAATGGCTTTGTAGCCAGGAAAATGCGTGGTTGAGACGATATAAACGATAGCTCTGATGTAAGAGAAGACAATATAAGGGGGAGGATGGAGACCTGAAGAGACTTACTGTCACTCAGCCTCCAACAATAACCACCAAGCAACTGGCGTGAAACTGTTCAACAAAACTGCTTGGGGCTGTGAAAGTGCAAAAGAGAAGGAAAAAACTTGCTGATAGTATCCTACACTAACCACCAGGCAACATGCATAATAGTAATAATAATAGTAATAATAATAATAAAAAGAAGAAGACGAAGAAGAAGAAGAAGAAAAAGAAGATGAAGAAAAAGAATGAGATGAAGACGAAGAAGAAGAAGAAGAAGAAGAAGAAGAAGAAGAAGAAGAAGAAGAAGAAGAAGAAGAAGAAGAAGAAGAAGAAGAAGAAGAAGAAGAAGAAATCAATCAATAATTGGACCACTGCAGCTTCGTAATTTCCTCACGTCATTTCGTCGGCGTCAAAATATAATCGCGTACAAAAAATTCCATCGAAAAATACATATTTTCAGAATTATTTTTTTAGACAACACTAGATTCTCCATAATCTAGTGAAATCTAAAAAAATCCAAATACAAGGCAAAAATGTCCATTTTTTTTTCAAAGCATAAAATTGTCTAGTGGGGTACTAATGCTAATTTCCAAGTCTGTAGACAAATCAGTATGGCCAACGTCGTTTGAAAAAGCAAAAATCAATAAATACACGCATATTCACGCAATAATTTATGCACATATACAACATGCATGGAATTCTCAGTTATTTCTGACGACCGCAGTGGTTTAATAATAATAATAATACTAACAATAATAATAATAATAATAATAATAATAATAATAATAATAATAATAATAATAATAATAATAATAATAATGATAAAAATGAGGGGAAAAGTTAACCACCTCACGTACATGGATGACAAAACAGTTTGCAAAGAAGAGGGAAGACCACGAAACATTGTTAAACAAAGTGGAAGAATATAGCAACGGCATTAGGATGGATTTCTGAATAGGGAAATGTCCAGTAATGGTAATGCACAAAGGGAAGCTCGTAGCAGCAGGAAGAATCGAATTACAGGACAATAGAAGCATCAGAGCATTGACCACTTAGGACCGATACGAATACCTGGGAGTCCTCGAATGTGACGCGATAAAACGGGAAGAAATGAAAGAGATGATAAGGAAAGAATACCTTGGGAGGGTAAGAAAAGTATTAGACATCGAAATAAACAGCAAAAATTCGATGAAAGAAATGAACGCATGGGCAGTATCGGTAGTAAGATACACAGGGCCATTCCGTGGATGGACAAAGGAAGAACTTCAATCAATGGACCAACGAAAAAGAAAGCTTATAGCAATGAGCAAGTTTCACGTCCTTACATCCTAAAGATGACAGATAGACTGTATGTGAATTGAACAGAAGACGGTAGAGTACTCATCAGCACAGAGGTATCCAAAAAACCAGTACAGGATTGGAAAAGAAAGTGAAGGAAAATAGTGAAAACATTACAAAGAGCGCCTGAAGCAATAGAACGAATAAAAGTTTCAAACAAAGGAGCAGCACAGCAAACAAGGAAAGAAAAATGGGAGCAGAAAAGAACTATTCGGAGAATTCAAAAGACGGATACAAAATATTGCCCATGAGGTATCATCGACATGACTATGCGAAGGGAACCCGAAGAGAGAAATAGAGTGGTCATCACAGTAGCCTAATACGAATTCATTGGAACAAATGAATCTTATTTGGACAGATGAGACCGTAAACCACATAACCAGTGGATGTAGTCAACTAATATATATCGCTGCGCCTGCAGATAGCAAAGTGAGTATAACAGAGAGTTAAAAACTAAGGAAATACAAGGACCTGGCAATTTACCCGAAGACAGTTTGGAACATGAAAACCAGGGTACTAACATTAATAGTATGTGCACTCTGAATTCCATCAAACACCGAAAACGATGTTGGAAGAACTTGAGATAAGAGGAAGGATTGGGGATTCTGCAGACCACAGTAGCAGTTGTGACCACACGGATACTGGGGAGAGTACTGAAATTATGAGACGTGCGACCCCCAGCTAGTACTATTCGCTAATTAGCCAGGGGAGAAAATATTGTGAAGCCGGTACAAATAATAGCATGGTCCTAGGTGGGGACAGTATGAGAAGATGGCTAGAGACTTACTATCAATCAACCTCAAGCCATAACCACCTGGCAATTGGTGTCAATCTGTTACCTGCAGCACTGCTATGAACTACGAGGGTATGAAGAGGAGGCCTTATGACCTGAGAAGAATTGTTGTTACTCAGTCGCCAGCTGTGATCCCAAAGCATGTAGTAGTAGTAGTAGTAGTAGTAGTAGTAGTAGTAGTAGTAGTAGTAGTAGTAGTAGTAGTACCTGCAGACCACAAAGTAAAGAAGAAGGAGTGTGAAAAGCGAGGAAAATACCAGGACCTAGTGAGAGAACTGAAGATATGGAACATGAAAGCCAGGGTAGTGCCAGCTATAGTAGACGCACTTGAAACTGTCCCAAAGAATTTGAAGATGGGACTGGAGGAGATTGGGATAAGGGGAAGGATTGAGACTGTACAGACCACAGCACTGCTACGATCTGCGTGGATACTGGGGAAAGTGTTAGAAATATAAAGATTGCAACGTTAAATGTTAATAGTAACCCAATAGAGGAAGGGAAATGAAAGCAGAAATGTGTGCTGCAGCACTGACATGATGGAATGGGGAGGGACGAGATGTTGGCTAACGACCCAAGGAGACTTATTGTCACTCGGCCTTCAGCAATGTCCACCGGGCAACCGGTGTGAAACTGTAAACCACAGTATAACTGTGACCTAAGGGCACTAGGAGAGAAGGGCTGGAGACTTGAGGAGACTTACTGTCACTCAAACTCCAGCGGTTACCACCAGGCAACTGGTGTGAGATTCCGAAATGATAATAATAATAATAATAATAATAATAATAATAATAATAATAATAATAAGGGGAACCTTAAGAGAGAAACATAATCGCTCATCATGGCAGCCCAAAACAAAAGCATAAGGACAAACTACATAAAAACAAAAATCGACAGAACACAGACAAACAGCAAATGCCGCATGTGCGGTAAAAGAGATGAGACAGTGAAACCACATAACTAGTGAATGTAGTCAACTCGCCCAGAAAGAGTATAAGTATAGACACGATAGAGTGGCAACGATGATACACTGGGAACTAAGTAAACAAATGGGATTCAACCATGGGGAAAAGTGGTATCAGCACAAGCCAGAGGCAGTTTTGGAGAATGACAACCGCAAACTACTCTGGGACTTTGACATCCAAACTGACCACCTCATCCAGGCAAGAAGACCGGACTTAGTAATAGTAGACAAAAAAAGGAAGGCCTGCCAAATACTAGACGTTGTTGTACCTGCAGACCATAGAGTAAAAAAGAAGGAGGGTGAAAAAAGGGAAAAATACCAGGACCTAGCAAGGGAGTTAAGGAAAATGTGGAACATGTAAACCAGGGTAGTACCAGTCATAGTGGGCGCACTAGGAACTGTCCCCAAAACGCTGAGGGAGAGACTGGAGGAGATCGGGATTAGGAGGAGGATAGAGACCGTACAGACCACAGCACTACTGGGAACTGCACGGATACTGAGGAAGGTGCTAGAGATATAAGTACTGCAACGAATAGTAGCACTGTCATGATATGCGAAAGAGAGGAGACGTTAGCTGAAGACCTGAGGAGACTTATTGTCACTCAGCCTTCAGCGATAACCACTGGGCAACCGGTGTGAAACTGTAAATCGTAGAATTACTGCGACCTATGAGTACTAGGAGAGGAGGGCTGGAGACTTGAGGAGACTTGCTGTCACTCAAACTCCAGCGGTTACCACCAGGCAACTGGTGTGAGATTCCGAAATAATAATAATAATAATAATAATAATAATAATTCGAAGGCCTAAATCCCGTGGTTTATCTTGTCGTATCTGTTTATCTGAATCCATATAAGGGTTTAATTAATTTATTCTCGGTTCAAGGAGGAGGGGAGACAGAAGAATCGTGGGATAAATGGAAAAAACACATCTAAATAAATTCATACGTTTCTGTGATATCAGATTTGAATTTGAAATTTTTAGCAGAGGAAGAACGTATGCAGAGAAGACTGCTAGAATTAATCTGCTCCAAGGAGAAAACTGAGTGTCCAATAATGCATGATTAATCTAACTGTCAATATTAAAAATATATCCAATAATAAATGTCTTTATTTCAATGACAGAGCTAAAGTTGCGTTTTCCAGAAGATAAATGTCGATGCCATGACACTCAGGATTTGACATCTGTCAAAATTTTTCCAAAGCCAAATTAATTGTGGCACCCGTATCTAAAACTACATAAAAAATTAAAATGACTCAGTCTTCTGTGCTACATACCTGAGGAAGGTAAAGTACAGAGCATAATCATCGAGTCATCCCATAAGTAAAGTCCGATTTTAATGTTCAGAGGAAATCGAAATGCTCTATGTGTTTCATAATTGTTAATCAGCCCCTTCAAACAGGGTTCATAAGAGCGTTCTTTTTAAAAGTCTCTTTGTTTCGAAGGAAAGGATACAGAGAGAGTAATTTTCACCCCTTAATGCATTTTTTAGGACAATCAATAGAGTTCTATGAAAGGCAGAATATGGTGCAATCAGATGAAGTATGATCTGGAGAATAGGAATAATTTTGCGCCTTCCCCAGTCGGAGTTTCCAACCATTTCAAATGTGATCCTAGCAATCAAAATGTTTTTTACCATCATGATAGAATGACGTACATTATGACTGATCAGACAGAGGCTATTTCGAGATTTACAGCTCACAAATAACCACTGAACAGCTTGAATCCAGTTGTTGAGCTAATTCATCCATCGTAATAGCATCAGTTCAATCAAATTCAGTCAAGATCAAGAATGATCATAGTCATTCTCAAAATGACAAACTGATCGTTGCGTATCTCTTGATATAAAGCTACTTTCTCTCAAACAAGATATATATATATTTCCTTGACTGTTGCCTCCGTCTTGGTTCATCTTTTGAACACATTTTCCCTTTTGGTGAATAACTGAATGGTGATGGTTTGGGATGCTACGACAACAGTATCCATTGAAACGCGAGAAAAATTACCCAATTCAGTTTTTCTTTTAAATTTTCGTTTGCCTCAGCTCCTCAATCATGTTCCTTGTCATTGGTTCTTTGGAAAATTCATAGTAAAACGAAGACTGCTCACACACTTTTATAGGGAACCCTCGTCCTAACATTCCAAACAATCGTTTATATAAGAAATATCAGACACTTTCAAATCATCTGTATTTTTTCACTTTTAAAAAATGGTCGATGATCACTATATTGATTAGATATTGATTTTGCAACTTCATTATCTTTTATAAACTCATGTGTCTCATGTGCACCATAGGTACACCATAGTTTATGAGAGTCAAGTTTGTAATTGAGTTGATTAAATGATACTGTGATGACGCAACTTGACATTTTGAAACTGTGGTTACACGAATTAGAATGCTTTTTTGTATCTTAGGTGTTTTACCGTCCAATATTCTGTTATAAGACATAAAAATGTCCACTTATCATTTGGTAATCATTCAACCTTTACACTGTCTTTGTTTGCTTGAATTTTTTGACACAAATCTTATCGATAAACAGTCGGTAAATAACATTGAATAGATTTGTACTTTTACAATTGAATAGAAAGTTGAAACAGAGTAACTCTAGTAGAGAGAAAACTCATCCTTATTCTTATCATTGCTTCTAGGTTGACGTGTTCTTGGTCTTACTTAGGGATATTTATCTTATCGATCTAGCTTGGTCTTCACTGTCAGATAGATAGTTGTGATTTCTATCTTGAAAAGGTAACGTTTATCCGTCGATCAGAAACAGGTCCTAACATTACAAAAATGTATACAATGATTAGCAAAGTGGTCGAAAGATATACTTCACATTACGTTTATACAGTGCAATTTATGTATCCATATTCATAGATATCGTTTTTAGTAAGGTTAAATAGGTGATAATCAAAATTGAGGACTCAGAACTGGAGGAAGTTGATCACTACATCTACCTAAGACATAGAATATCCATGAAACCCTCAAATGAAGAGGAAATCAAGCGAAGAATCACACTAAGATGGCAAACCTTTGGCAGAGCAAGCTCATCATTCAAAAATAAGAAGATATTAATCTTAAAAAGAAGGGTGCATAACCAATGCATCTTCCCAATAGTTACTTATGGAGCTGAAACATGGAACCTAACCTGGAGACAGATCCGCAAATTGAGAACCATGCAACGTGCACATTAAAGAATAATGCTGGGCCTCGCATGGAGAGACCACAGGGCTGCACAGTACATCCAAGAAAAGACAAGAGTCGGGGACATCTAAAAATCCATTAAAAATCTCAAATAGCAATGGGCTGGCTATGTTGCAAGAATGGCGCACAACCAATGGACTCACGACATGGATCCCCAAAGATCACATGCACAAACGAGGCCAGCTGAATATTAAATGGAGAGATGAGCTAAACAAGTTCAGGAAGCACTGGCTCCACGACGCCCATGATAGAGGAGTGTGCCAAATCCTGGGGAAGGTCTATATCTAACGATGGACGTTAAAAGACTGATGATGAATAAGGATCAAGTCTTTAACTTTATTACATAGATGTCTACATGCTTAGAAGCAGATTTTTGTTTTAAAATAGACAATAGTCTATATTTTGTGTTGTCCTAAACATTCTGTTCGAACAAGATTCGGGAAGAAAATTATATTTCTTTATTGGTTGATGGAAGCGTTTATCAAATTCCTATATGCCAAAGAAAGTACTTGCTATGTTCTTGGAGACTCTTTCAAATTAATGATTAGTTATGTGGTTGTATTATATCTTTGGACCTAAAGGCAACACTTTATTATAGACATATTTAAGCTCTCTCGACGAGTACCAACGATATAGGATTTAGCACGAAAAGATGAGGACTAGCTAGAGACAATAAAATGGAAGACTAGGCCTCATATTACGTTTTGATGCGAAACCCTTATCACTGAGCCTAATAATGTTTTTACTGCAGCATCTTGACACATGTAGAATGCAATCACTGAAGCTTAGGTCAATAGAGTGCTGACAAATTAAAATGTCTATTTTAGGACACCCATAACCCTAGGCGTTTCATAAAGTGACACTGAACAGAGATAATCACGGGTCTGAGTGATAGTATCGGACATAAAAACATCCATTGCATTTTTCAGATTTGACTGAGCAGATAGCAGCACAGAAAATTCCTGAATCCAACCATAAATAACTTAATTTTGATTTTTTCGAATGCATAAGAGAATAGGTATCTCATAATAATTCAATTTTCCTGCTTTGAAATGGCTATTCTCTCAATGATAGCTTGGTATATCAATTAATATCTGAATTATCTCATATACTCCTGCCATTGCCTCAGTAACTTAACTGAAACACCTTGCACCATCGATTCTGTGCTGCAACTACTTCTGCTAACTTAATTTTCTTTCCAGAGCTTTTGTCACATTCTCAGATTGAATTTGACAACCAGCAAAGAGAAACATTACCAGAATTTATGACCATCTGTAGATTTAGTTGTCAGAGGTAATTTGACTCCTGGGATTACTTACGCGACCCTATTTCAATAAGAGTATAATGAATATTTAGCTTTGAATTTCATAGCACAGATGGTTATCTCCTGAGAAACAAGTTTTTGGCAAAGGAATAAACACGAATCTATATTTAATGCCCCAGTCTCGTCAGAAATATTCTGTTTAAACATTGCGGAAGACTATCTTCATTTATTGATTAACTAAATGTCCAATTTCTGTATCATAAAGAGAGTACCAAATAAGTTACGTAGAGACGCAAGACCCGATAACAAGGAGTTAGATTGTTTGATATCAATTATATGAGGGGACCTAGGTACCCCTACGGTGAGAGCACGTTTTAAGCTCCCAGGAAGTGATGCATTGCAATAGTAGGACAACAAAGTCGCAACGTGTCATAGTTTAACACTTTTCATTCGTGAAGAGATAGACACTAAGGAAAGGCAATCAAATTGAAGGATACACCTCACATCACGTCTCGATTGGAAACCAATATTACTTAGCCTAATGGTGTTATCACTTTGGCTTCCTGTTTCAATTATTATTGGAATTATCTTATTCGCTTTCACCATGTCCTCAGTGACGTTACTGAAACACCTTGTGCCTTCGATTTTGTGTTGCGGCCACGTATTCTAACTTAATTTTCTTCTTAAGCTGGTGTCACATTCTCGGATTCAATATGAGAACCAGCATCGGGAAGCAACATTTATTCTTAAGTTTGTTTGGTGTCTGAAGTTTGAATAAAGCTTCATTGTATATTGCGCATCGGTATTTAGTTCTACAAAAATAGAAGTAGAAGAATAAAGTCTGATTTTAAGAAAATGTTAGCTAATACAAAGAGACAATAAGCTTAATGCAGCACTTTTCAACCCCTTTGCATATGCACCTTTTCTGCAATATATTGGAATTTAAAATACTTCATTAGCCTACATTCTGTCGTGACTGATCCAGAAAGCACCTCTGCATAGATACTAGTGAAAAGCATTCTCACTTAATTTCAGTCTCAATTTAGTGTCACATTTCCAGACTGTATTTGAAACTCAGAAACATGAAGCGTACAATCCTATTCGTGCTGAGTGTACTTTCCTTGAATAGAACATCATTTTGTACCTATTTTAGATACTTCGTTTTGTAAAATAAAAAGTATCTGGAAAAAAAGAGGAAACCCTTTGAGCAGAGATTCTCAACATATTTGGCAGTTCACTTTTTCTTGGTTTATTCCAGAATTACTTTTTTTTCCCTTTCCAAAATAGTCTGACTCAAGAGATGCATGAAGAAATCCATATTCAACGGTAGATTTGGTCGTCCGATGTAATCTCGCCCCTGGACTTACAGCTGTAACATACTTTGAATAAGAATTCGATTGATATCCGTTTTTGAATTTCATTACGCATGGCTTTATCTGCTAAGAAACTCCTCATATCTATTTTTAATTCTCCTGTGGTTTTCTAGTAACTTTTTTCAGCGTAATATGTTGGAAATTCACATAAAAAAAAACAAGATGAACGAACTAGCTTTAGCAGAAGCTACTCGATCATAGACTATCTCCATTCGATGGATCAACCAAAAGAAAGGGTAGTAAATTACAAAATGCTACTTGCTGTAGCATTATCGACCTCAAGAAACCCTTTAACTTGGTATAAATCTCCATGGTCATGATTTAAACCCTGTATAAATCCTACAATGTATGTATATATATATATATATATATATATATATATATATATATATATATATATATATATATATATATATATATATATATATATATATATATATATATATATATATATATGTATATTGTCACAACAGCTCCTTTATCAGGCTACACATGGAATGTTGCCCTTCCAGTTTCGATGAAGGTTACGACAATTCGATGCAAACTCACCTAAACACTTCAAAGTCAACTTCCAAATGATATTCTGAAACTCAGACTGGGAGAATAAAAGATTCGAAAAATCGAATATCCGGGCTACCTGAGATTTGCAGCCGACCATGTCATTTTTGCAGAGAACCTGTATGACCTCCAACTAATGCTACATGGACTGAATGAAAAAAAGACAAAAGTCGACCTTCATATGAACTGGAGAAGGTAGATAACCACATCTACCAAGAGAACAAGTCTCTTTGAAATCCTTAGAAGGAGAAATCAATCACTGTAGAATGGCAACCCTTCGGTACAAAAAGCTGAACCATAAAAACAAAAACAAAAAAATCCAATTCGTCCAAAAAGAAAAATTTGCAACCAATGCATCCTCAACGTCACAGGACAGCACAATATAAAAAAATAGCAGGGATACGAGACATCATAAAATCCATTAAAAAAAACAAACAATTAAATTTGCTATGGCCTAGTCATGTTTTGAGAATGGAAGATAATCAATGGACATCACAACTTACATCATCAATCCTCAGGGACCACAAGCGTCACCAATACCGGCAGATTACATAATGCAATGATGAATGAGACAAATTCAGAATTTATCAGCCCCTTGATGCCCACGATAAAAAGTGTGGCAAATCTTGAGGAAGGTTCATGTTCAACTGTGGATGAAACAGACTGATGGTGATAATGATGAAAGTAGCTACAATTTAGAGTTTAAGACTTTTCATTCCCTAGGAGATAGACTGTACAGGAAGGCAATCAAATGGAACAATACGCCTCACATCACGTCTCAAAGGGGAACCAATATTACTTAGGTTAATAGTGTTACCACTTTGGCCGGCTTTTGGCTTCCATTTTTATCGGAATTATCTTATTTGCCGTCAGCTTTCCTTTTTGACGTAACTGAAACACCAAGTGTCTGTGCTCTGGTGATAAAGACATGCCTTCAAACTCAATTCATGTCTAAAATTGGTAACTGCATTCTATAATCAAGAGCAAGGAGCGTGCATCTATACATTAGTTAAGTGTATTTTCCTTGAATAAAATTTGTTCACTCATCATGAAAATACAATGTTTTTATAGTTGAATGAGCTATTATACTTATGCACAATCTTCAGCATTTTTTGGAATCTCATTAACCCTCTACCAGTTAGTTTAAGTCAAAAAGTGCATAAGTTGATTCCAATCAAAATTTAGTGGATATTTAGACATATGTTTATCTATACATATGGTTATAACCTAAGGAACAAGGTTTTAGGAAGAACGTGGGAAATAATTCCTCTGTGCTCTCAGATATATTCGGTTCAAGCATGTTTTTTTTATTATTCTATTTTGTAAATGATGTGTGAACTCATTGGTTGGTCACAGAAATAACCTACTATGCTCTCAGCGACACTCATGAATTGATAACCAACGACTGGATTGTTTGATATTAGTTATATCACAAGACCAATAGACACCAGTAAAGAAAGAGTACATTTAAACTCTCATGAACCAAAACGACTAAATCGTAGCACAACCAAGTAGCAACGAGAGTCTAATACTCTTTATTCACGAGATGTTGGATAGTAGGTGAAGACATCGAAATGGAAGGGAACACTTTATATCACGTCGCAGAAGGAAACAAATATCACTAAGCCTAATAATGTCTCCACTTTATCTTTTTTGCTCTCAGCATTGCCTCGATGAGATGATTGGAATATCTTGTGTCCCCGCCCCGGTTTTGATTTGCCTTGATTTCCCCCCTATGTTGGTGTCACTTTTGCGAATTGCAATCGAAAATTGAGAACAAAAAGCTTCCATTCATAGGTTTATTGGTTGTATTATGCGAGATTGAAACATCATTGTTGCCTGGTATTGACATTTTGTTTCGCGATTGTTGTAGACGTGAATAAGAAAACGTGACAAAGAAAAAAAATAAACGATGGAAAGCTTGCCTTGACATGAGTATACCGATAATTGCCTTTTTTGTTGATTGGCAAAAAAACATTTTCTTATTATTCTGGGTTTAGGGTTGTTGTTTTTTTTATTCCATATACTACTGAGTAGTTGTGTATTATGTCTTACTACGGGACGATTCCAACGACCAAAATGGACGACGCAGAACTGGAGAGAATTAATCACTTTGTCTACCTAGGGCAACGAATATCTATGATATCTTCAAAAGAAGAAGAAATAAAGTAAAAATCAGTCGAGTATAGTGATCCCTCTGCAGAGCAAGCTCAACTTTCAAAACCGATAAGATCCCATTAGTCCTGAAAAAATGGGTATTTACATTTGGAGTGGAAACATACAACCAAAGCAAAAGACTGAACCACGTACTGAGAAACATGCTAGGAGTACATGAAAGAATCATGCGCAATTTTACATAGAGAAATTAGAAGACAACACGAGACATCAGAAAGAAAGCTGGAGTACTAATAATCGTAGATTCTGTGGGAAATATCAAATGGCAATAGGCTAGTCATGTTGAAAGAATGACAGACAATCCCCAGAGATCATGTGCTCAACTGACACCGACAGAATACAAGATGGAGATACGCTATTGACAAAGTGAAAAAAGTATCGGCTCTGTGATACCAACGATCGAGAGCTGTGGCAAATCCTGAGGAAGGTCAATGTCAAATGACGGATGTTAAATGATTGATGATGACAATAATGGATGATCTATCATATAACCCCTATTCTTTTCAAATTGGCTTATTTCTACCTCTCTGATTCGTCCTCGAGCAAACCACTGATAATTTTTACGTGCACACCTTAAGTGGGGATCTACTGTTCAAAACCCTGGTCGTTGGTTGAAAGTAGAATTTCAAACACTGCAAATCCCCAGTTCCTAAGATTGAAGTCGCTCTGCCATTCTGGCCCATGTCGTCTTAGTAAGAGAGACGATGTATCTTTATAAAACTCTATTTATATCACCTAATATTTCTAGATTGTCATCAATCTAGAAACTCTAATTAAAAACCTTTTTTTTCACTCATTTAGTGATTTCAAATCTATCCTCATTTGATCATTTGATAGGTACTAATTGCAAACACTATACCCTATTCTATTCACTTCGGTGAGAGTACTTCAATTAAATTAAGCAGTTCTCTAAACGAGGAATATAATACCGATAAAAAGATGATCATGGTTTTAAGATGTTATTGTAGATAAATGAAGGTAAAAAAGATCTGCAAATTTTCTGTCTTTGTCAAGTGTTCAAGGGTTGATTTTTCATGATTCTATCAGTGTTGCATTCTTTTCGAAATATGGTAATAGCCATTGGATTGTTTTCAACATACACTACAAGTGTATCACCTGTTAAAAAAAAAACATACCAGAAAGGCTATTTTCATTCCTGGTGGTATATTGCTCCTGATTTCCCTAGTAAGAGTTCACGTAGAGGCGAATTTCAATGATAAGTTCCGATCTGGGTTGCTTGAGTTGTATTTGAATCGTTTAACGTGATCAATTTTACATTTCCCTCCGCCTTTGGCAAATGACTTGGCTTCACTTCAAGAATTGTCTTCAAAACAACTTTATTTAAATTAGTTTGTCTTCCTGAGAGACATTCGACAAAAATATTGTACATTCTTTATAGACTTGCTAACCCTTTTTCTAGTACTTTCACGTATCAAATGCAGCTGCTAAAACAGCACATTCATTATTCATTGTTTCTTTGAATTCGTTGTTCTTTTGTTTGTATTTTTCGTTTGTTTTTTTAACTTCTATTGTATTCAATAGTGAATATGACTTACGTAAACAATTCAATTTCCCGTGGGTTCGAACATTTTAAACAATAGACGGTGTTCAATTCTAGAAAATAGATCTTAAACGTAATCAGGGTCTCATTATTCATCACTCAGCGTCTGATACACCAATTCTCGTAGGATTACCTACCGTGAGGAAATATAAAGTGACGTATGCAGAGATACAATCGTTGTGTGGCCGTTTAATCTTACTCTCTGATGTTGATTATCAGAACATCTTGCCAAGCGACTAGCAGTCTGTGTGTCTATTCCGTTCTCGTGTACACTCTGCTCCGCAGGGTACACACGACAGTGCACCATCCTTACAGCCACAATACTTGTACAATCAGGTGGTAGTCATCGTCGTCATCATTCTAACAATCGATCGCAAGACAAATTGATACACCTGTCTCCTTCTGTTTTTTTTTAAATAATACCCTGATCAGTCACATGGTAAATGAGTAAAAATTTAACGAGATAATTAACTCATTATACCATTATATCAAAACCTGTGCTGAACATTAAACATAAAAATTAACTCCACCAACAGGTAAAGGCAATAACCGACTGAAATGAGAACATTGTTTTTAAATATTTCATATCAAAGCCAGGGAAATTTCTAGAATATATATATATATATATATATATATATATATATATATATATATATATATATATATATATATATATATATATATATATATAATGCTTTTCCATAGAAATAAAGCACACTGATGGACGATGAATTTAAACTAAATAAAAATGTCGCTCATATTCAGCCTTAGTGACTGTACAGTTCCCTATTGCAGAGGTAGGATATTGGTTTTCTGGGTATGAAGCGAAGCTTTCAATCCTGCCCCGTTTTACTGGATGGGATAGCTGATAGTCTATATCCACACTGGAGAGTTGTAATACAACGAAACAGCAGTCTGTGGATGATATTACATACATACATACATACATACATACATACATACATACATATATATCGGTGTATGTATGTTTGTATGTGAATGTGTGTACTTGTGTGTGTGTGTTTGTGTGGTGTGTGTGTGTGTGTGTGTACGTATTGAAAACAGGGTGAAAAAATGAGCAAGAAAACGACATTTCGATGGATGAATTTTTAGACGTACTTACCAACATTGAATCATTGCAAATAATAAATCAATTTTAGATAATCAAATAACACAAAAGTATATAATTCTGATAATTTCCTTCTTAATGAAACACGTCTGATTCACAAGAAAAATGACATGCAGCATGGATGATTCTATGCTAAATATCTAATGGATTTCCATTACTTACTTTTTATATCCTGATACTCAAATTGATTTCGTAAGCGATTGGTAATGTCTTAATTCAAGTAATTGATTACATGATTCTGCATCTCTTGATTTTACACGGATAACCCAACACTGTAGTATGTTATTGATTTTGTAATAATTTCTGGATACAGAAAATCTGTTCCTGTTCCCTGAGTATAAATTAAAGGGAATATTGTTCACTAACTCAATATTGATCCTTAATGGGAGATAACTTCTATAAAAAAAGCTGAATTATACAGTTTTATACAGTTTATCGTAGAAGCTAGTGAGCAAACTCGGCATCCATTACATTAACAATGTACATTAAATGTACAATAATCTTGATATGAAGAGAAGATTGTTTTCTACATACTCTTCAGTGAAATAAATGTCATGTATAACAATCATACATAGGACAAAAACAGAATAATCAGAATTAAAAATGAAGAGCGGGAGGAATTAGTCCATTAAGTCTTCAACAGACGACCAATCTCAATGTAATCCTCAATAAAGGTGCGAATCAAACGGAGAATCGTTTTAGCTAGGCAGTCTTTCATTACATCAATGCCAACCTACAAAAGCAAGAAAAATCCCATTAGTCCCTAACAAGAAGGATATACAGCCATTGCAATGACCCAGGTGACACAAATGAATCTGAAGCATGGAACCTAACAGAAAGATTGCCTCTTTAAACTGACATCCGTGTCATGTTTACAGGAAAGCATCATGCTCAACATCAGGTTGAATGATACAAAGATACCCCAGTATACTAGAGGAAAAACAGGAACTACATATATATATATATATATATATATATATATATATATATATATATATATATATATATATATATATATATATATATATATATATCCGAGTCCATTTGAGGAATTAAATGACAATGGGCAACTGATATAGCAAGAATGGTAGACAACCACTTAACATCTTCACTTACAACCTGAATTCCCGAAAATCATATATGGCTGACAGAAAATAAGATGGCATGTCAAATTAAAAAGTTCATATACTACAGGGTCTGTGATGCCCACCAAAAAGAGGTGTGCCACATTATGAGGAAGGTATATGGAACATTGCTGCCCTTGGGTGCTCATTCTCTGCAGCTGGGCTGAGTAATTGAAACGTAACCTAAAAGTTCCCAATGCGCTAAGATTCAATGTGCAGTCTCAGTAAAACATCATTGGCAAGCACATTGGACCAGCGCACTGGGTCTTTGACTCACACAATCCCCGGCCCATACGACTGGCAAGCGTAAGTACCGGCGCCTCGAACTCTGCCGGGGAACAGATACTACTCTTCAATCAGCATCGAAAAGGCCAAAAAAGGGGTGTGCAGTAATGTGTGCAAAATTCCAAGTTCCAACTATGATTGATTATAACAGAGCAAAATCTGAATACATGTATAGCTAGATACATGGATACTTTGATACATAGAAATGTATGAAGACATAAATAAAATAACCAAAACAACAGTATCTAAACAAACGTCGTGGGGAGTGATGATTGATAATTGTTTCCCTATCACAAATGCATATTTTAGTTTTATCTAAGCACATTATTTTGTGGAAATGTCAGTTTGCTGTCACACTATTCGTAACGTCTATATAAATTTAAAACTTTTTACAACGACCCGATCGCTTGACGCAGACCGTCATCAACTGATGACATATACCACAGCGACCTCTGCAGAATTATGAATGAGTTATATCATTTGGAAGTCTTTTCGAAATACCCCTCAGATATAACACGGAGACTGAATCATTTTGCTTACAAAATGCAAATAAAATAAACAATTAAATTAATGGGGTTGTTGCTTGAATTGAACCTACGGCTGATAGGTAGACCCCTTCAACGTAGCGTCACTCTTTTTCTTTTGCTAAATAGCCCGATGGAAAAGCCAAGGTGTAAATAAAAGCTACGTCCCTGCATAAAGTTAAAAAAAAATAAAAGATATTTGTATTTATTTGATCGAAATACTGACCAATCTCAAATACGTGTTTAAGCAGCAATTTTTTCTCTGCTACCAAACCTCTGTCTCTCTCTCTCTCTCTATCTATCTATATATATCTATCTATGTATCTTTCTCTCTCTCTCACTATATATATATATATATATATATATATATATATATATATATATATATATATATATATATTTTCCCCCAAATTGAATTTTGTTTCTACAATGCTACTCTGCTTCGAATGATGAAGTTCGATTGAGGAGAACTGTCTTAATACCAGCAATCATTGAATTTCACTTGTTTTCACTCTGTTTATAGGTCTTCCAAAACCACTCATCTTTAACACAGCTGTTCTCCGTTGTTAAACCATCAAGATCATACGTCGGCTTTCTTTTTGCTATATCTAATCCATTTAATCCTTCACTCTAATTTGATATGCTAACACAATGAAAAGATACGTTTATTTGAATTTTTTTTATCAGACAAAAATATACCTGAATAGATTAAGATATTATATCTAAAACCACTTCATTATTTTTAGACACTTTTTTTGGAAATAGGAAATAGTCAAATTTATGACATTTTGTCGGACATATTCAAATTCTACGAGAGTATATGTTCCATAAGCACGTGTATCAGGTTTTGTACTGTTTACATGACTATGATTCAGCTCAATTCATTGAATTATTCATGTCTATAAATCATTGGTGCTATAAGGTGTATATGAGTGTATATTTACGCATGCATGTATGTGTCTATGTGTGTGTTTGTGTGGTTGCCATTATACCAATGCATTTGAACTATTTTCAACCAAGTCATTGATATATTGCCTTCTGCAAAAGCCAATGAATAAAGGGTATTGTCGATGTTGGAATTATATTTTAAGTAAACACATCTGATGTTCAGAATCAGACTTCATACGAAATATCAAAAAAAAAAGATGGGTAAATAGTTAGTTGTGAACAAACGGGGATAAATAAGTAGATTGATTGATCAATTATGAATACATTGTGCAAAGAGATGAAACTTATGTCCCTCTAATTTTCAGTTCGGCTAATAAGATTCTAGTCAATTACCAGTTGTAACGGAAACGGAAAAAATGAAATTCTCCATCGTCGTAGAATCTATTCAAAAAGTATTTTTCCAATGATTTTGATTAACAGCCTCTCTACATAAACGATACAATTCACCAATTAACTGCTCTCACTTTAGTAATTCGTAAAATAAATCTAACGCATATTACGCTGTTGACAGTGGATGATGATTTTTCTTCATCTACGGTAGGACATTTTGCAATGATTAGTTTCTTGTTTTATTCGTGATGCAATTCCTTCGTATGTATCCTTCAGACACATTACATTGAAAGAACTCTGCAATATCGTTTCTCAAAGCGACCTATTGTTAACGGCAGTTACTGGAAAATCAGCAGTGTCTTATACTCTGTTGGCTAATTTTTTTTTAAATTCTGAAGCCCCTTTTTAGTTAAAAAAAAAAGGTGATAATGAATCATCATTTAAAAAAATCAGTTTCTATCATGATAGATATTGTCATTTTTTTCCCAGCAGATTAAGTAGTCAGAAATGAGGTTTTGTCGAACTCTCAGAGTTCATCGTACCATGGCGATTAGTCGGACCAGCAAACTTGAAATATTTCGAGTTCAGAATGTATTTTAATAGAAAGATTATTATAACAAAAGCAAGGACGTCATGTAACACTGTAAGCAATAAACATTGGTCAAAATAGACGTGAAGTCATTGTTCATTTTATAAATATGTTTAGTTTCCAGCAATTTAGAATACGACTAATATCTAGGTAAATCTGTACTATGGTACCGATGGACATTGGGGACAAACATTTGTTGATTAACTCCTTATCGAGTGTATATGATGAGTGTATGAATAAAACTTAGTCGGGGTGAGCTTATTAAAACTCTTCAAAAGAAAATGTTTTTGATGGGGGATTTTATTTGCAATGTAGATTCATGCAAATTCGGTTGAGCATATGTATTCAGTTGAGTTCAAGATTGAATATTTAGACTTTCAAGAGTCCAACAGAAAATGGGAAAGTAAAAACATCTCAACATCTTTCGTAGGAGCTGCTACTTGTGGAATATTGAAGTAACGGTTTTCCCCATCATTATGACCCACGTGTGGAACTCCACAATTTCGAGTGGTTCCAAAGCTTCGGTGCTGAACAGTGGGAAATCTAAAAAAGAATCCAAAAAATTAAAAAGAAAAAAATGTTAAAAAATCTAAAATAATCTTGAAAAACAGTTCGTGTTGTCGCAGTCGGAACAAGCATTGCTTTTCTTACGGTTGCCCTAGGGAAAAGTTGCAGTTGAGGTTTTGTGAAAATTTCACAAATTACACAACCATTGAAGAACCGATAACTGTTGAAGTCAGCGAGAACGCTGAGATGTTTTGGGGCAATTTGAGGAATGCTGCAGTCACCTGATCTACTGGGATAACTACCATGTACCTATGATCTGAATATGTCCAACAGCGGACACTGAAGCTTTACAATCATGATCATAATGATAGTACTGTTATTATCACTCTTATAATCCAATTATTAATTAGGTTCAGAAAAAAAAGCTTTACAGATAATCGAACAGAGAAACATGATTCCATTGTGTTCAAAATATGAGTTATTATAAAAAGAAATATTTGAATAATCATGAAAAAATGAGATACAAAGTAAGAAAAAAAAACCCATCTTTAAAAAAATCATCATGAATAGAAGCATTAACAGGGCTGGTTAGTCACTCATGAGAAACTGTCTCTATACGAACCGGTGCTGTGGACGATCAATTAAAAAAAAAGTGGGGATGATCAATGAATTACTTACTTCTCTTGCTTTTTATGGACTAAAATGTATGAATGCAAAATAAAAATGAACGAGGGAACAAACAGTTCACCATAAACTTACACAGCAAATGAAAACTGACACTCAAAACCTATGAAAGAGGGTTGAAAAATGGGTTTCATTAGATATAACATGGAATGAAAATGTGGTCTATAAATACATAAATATATACAGAGCCTGTCAGACAGACCAAATTAATCACTGAAGAAACCTATGTTGACAGTTTTGGTGACAGACTTGTTTGACAGTTTACAAGATTATTTGAATAATTTAGAAATTGTTGCCTTATTGAAAGATTTTTTTTTCTGCTTGAGTATCGCATACGCTCAAAGAAGACAATCACATCGCAATCCAATTATCAATATTCAATCTAAGGTATTACGGATTCTGTAATCATCGATATCAGTTTATAACAACATTGAGAGGTGTGCATGTCCTTGATATTAAGTTGGAGCCAGTAGTAAATATAATTATTAGGATACAGGAACATCTGTACACCGTTAGAATTGACCTTAATTCTGTGGGATTCTTCAGATCATATGGGTAAACACTGTTTTATAAATGGAAGAAAAAACTCAATTAAGAAACTAATGTATTAAGATCATCAGCATCATCATCGTCAGTCTTTTTTAGTCCGTCATTTGACCTCTCTATCATGGACGTCGTGGAGTGAAACATTTCTGAACTTGAGAAGTTTTTCTCACCATCTGACATACTGCCAGTCACCGTTTTCCTTGTGATCTCTGGAAATCCATGTTGTGAGAGGTGATATCCGGTGGCTGTTTGCCATTCTTCAAACATGACCAGCCCTTTACTAATTGATTTTTGTAATGGATCATATGATTGTGATCACTCCATGAACATAATTTTGTGCACGTTGCATGGTTTTCAGTTTAAAGGTCACTCTCTTGGTTAGATTCTACGTTTCAACTCCATAGGTGATTATGCATTGGTTTTGTACCCTTCCTCTCAAGAATATGAGATGTTCTTGCTGTTGAATTTATCCACTGAAAGTTTGCGATTGAAGAGTGATTCACTGCTTCTCATTGTTCTTCAGACGACTGCATACTCTATGTTTATTATTTTGCGTACAATAAAATCGGCGATAAAAGTTCAAACTTCAGTCGAGGATGGTCATATACACTCTGTAATAATGCCCTTAAAAATTCATGAATCTATTTTTCCTCATCTCAGATATTGTTCAATAGCAGGACAGATCTGGGTCTGCAGCCGAGTAAGAGCAACAAGACTAAAATGACGATTTTGACTCCAAAACAAAGAAGTGGAGCTCCCTTAAATGATTTTTTCTCAATTTGACGTCCTTCAAACATCTAAACAGGAGCCAGAATTGATCGGCAAAGGAATTCTAATGACTTGCCATCCAAAATTCTCCATACACTTTGCTCAGACATAGCACCAGGGAATGGAAATGTTCCATTTTTAGTGGAGGCGGAATATATTTAAACATATAAATGGTGTTACAGGAGTCCTCCACTTTCTGAATACTCCAGACCGCTGCCTTGCTTTCTAAAGGATAAAATGCAAATATTGTGTTCAGGTGCAGACATAGTGCACACCATCTTTTTTTAGCTCTCCTACGCCAAGGTTTAGTGTACACCCGTGAAAGTCCCTAATATCTTGATATTTTGCTGTCCTTAGGCTCCACTCTGTAGTCTTCGATCAAGTTTATTCTTTCCCCGGTTTATGACTATCAGATCTTCTCTTCTGACCACAATGTTGTAGTCAGTCGTGATCTTGAAGTCCATGAATTCGATAGCATCTTTGCTTCCTAGAGCAGCATTTTTTCCTACTGATAGCATCTCTATACTCAGTCGAATATGAGTACAATGCCGTGAAACAACAAGTCCGGGCATTGCCCGGGCTACAAGCCCTTCCAGGGATTGCAAAATTTCAGTGTGACCCAATATATATCCATTAATCTAGGAGACATAGTCCTTAGTTTCACAGCAAGGAGAAAATGGCCACTGCTTGTTTTTTCTAATATCCATTGCCATTTTCATGCCTCATTTATTGTTACTTTGCAATCATGCTGAGTGTAGGCGTTAGATTAGATGTAATACATTTATAAAACTAGTATTCTGCTTTCTGCATTGTAAAATTCCAATAAAATCTTGTTTACAGTAGAAAAAATAAGCTCAGTTTGCCTTGGCTTAAAATTTCTTCAGGTAAGATTTATGTGATGTAAACAGAGACTACCTTAGGTTCATCACAGCCCAACTCAACCCACCTCCAAATATGGTTTGACTTAATCCGAGACAAACCTTGGTTAAGTTTCAATTATACTACAAAAAAAACTATCGTCCACGCCAACTTGAACTTGGATTTCTTCTTTGTAGAATGAACAAAGCTTTTGACTATAACAGCCCTGTCATGCCTATTTTTATATTCTTCTTTAGCCAGCTTGCTCAGTTCATATAAGTTCTCACTTACAAACTTCCTTACTTCATAATATTTCCCAGACATTAATGCTGTCCACAAAATGATAGATTGTTGTTTTTATGTTATACCTTTTTTTTTCAATCGCTTCTTCAGTTTTTATTTCAATGCACTGCATCAAAACATTATTAGATTCCCGAAATAAATAATTAAAGGAAAGGTCAAACTGTCAGTGGCATCTGAGCCTAGTTTTAAATGCGCTGATGCATCGTACGTTTATTGATCAAGGCATCGAATTCACTTTTATGGTCATCCAATGTTTTTTTTAGTGTGTTTTATTCTTAACTTTTTTTTTGCTTTTTTATTAATCAATTCTCAACTTATGACTCGACTTTTCACTCTCTGAATCATCTCAGGCTTAGTTACATTTTCTGTCATCTCTCTTTCTTTCTCTTTTCTATTTGTGTCTTATCGGTACTTTTTGTTTTCTTTTTCCTTTATTGTTTTTTTTTCATGTTTCATCAAATTATATCCATCTATCCCCTTGTCTTATGATACTCCCGGACCGCTCCAATCTGAACATAAAGCTATCTTATCTATCTTAGGCTGAGGATATCTTAGTCTGCACCTACGTACCTCTCTCAGTCTGCTCTAATAGCTATCAATCCATCTATATGTTTGTTGTGATTTATCTTTCAGTCTCCCTCTCTCTGTTTATATATATATATATATATATATATATATATATATACATATATATATATATATATATATATATATATATATATATATATATATATATACATATATGTATATATATATATATATATATGTATATATATATATATATATATATATATATATATATATATATATATATATATATATATATATATATATATCAGTTAGCTCCAATCTATCTCACTATCTATCTTTCCCAGTCAGCTCCTCTCTGTATCTGCCTGCCTGTCTGTCTGTCTGTCTGTCTCTGTCTGTCTGTCTGTCTGTCTGTCTCTCTCTCTCTCTCTGTCTGTCTGTCTCTCTCTCTCTCTCTGTCTTCCCTCATATCTTGTGCTCGATCTAATTTTGTTTTGTTCCTCTGATATTTCTTAATTCCCTCCTATTCTCCATTCATTTCTTTTTTTTTCTTTTCAATCCCTTCCTCTTATTATTCAGTATTTTCTTCGCTAATTCTTTAATTTGTTCCACTCTCTTTTGTTTTTTTTCTTGGTCTCTGCTCTTCCCACATTTATACCCTTTCCTTTTTCCACCTTTACAATTAACTCATATCTTTTTTTCAATTCATCCATCATCTTATCAGTTTTTCATTCCTGCTTTGTACTTCCCTTTCTTCTTTCTTTTCTTTTTTCTTTTTTTGTGAAATTAAAAACCATCAAAGAAAACTGCCCGTTCATTATCTTCATCATCGGCACTGCAGCCGTTCAGCATCTTGTGCTGGACGTAAACTTCCCCCAAATTCGTCGGACCTCTCCATCATTGGCAGAGACAGTACTCTCTGAAATAGTCTAGCTTGTCACGCGACCTTACTTACGTTGACCTAAATTTTGTATATGATCTTTGGGGATCCAGGTTTTGGTGTCTTGATATCCAGCATTTGTCTGTCATTCTTGTAACATGCCCAGTCCCTAGTTATTTGTGTTTTTCAATGGTACCATGATATGTCGGTCCATAGCTCTTTCTACAATCAACAGTCGTATGATAATACTATGTGAAGTTGAGCATAATAATTTCATGTCGATTTCTTCCAATTTCAAGTGATTCAGGCTGTTTGACTATGGTTATATACCTATCCATCTATTTATCTATATCTGTATCTATCGATCCATCAATCTATCTATCTATCTATCTTCATATATATATATATATATATATATATATATATATATATATATATATATATATATATATATATATATATATATATATATATATATATATTTACCTACTGGTTGATGTAATCAATCTATTGCGTGAACAGGCTAAACAATGAAGCAGGGGTCAGAATTTTATTCATTTACCCTTTATTATGTCTACAATAAATATTTAATTGCCCCAACCCAAAAACAACAGTTTTTAGTTTGGGACTAGATTCGTAATCTAAGTTAATGCTAAATTGATCTCTTAGTCTGTGTTGGCAGTGTTTTTTTTCTTTGTTTTGTTTTTTGTTTTTTTTTTAATTCTGACATATTTAACGATCATCGATCAGCAAAGGCGAGAAAGTAATGCAGTAATTTCACACCTCTGTTTTCACTTTTTAATTGGTCAACCCCAAGGCGGCACACTGTCAGAAGACGTTAGTATTTAACATGACATTTTTTTTTATCAGACATGTTCTAATTTAATTTTTTATCATTCAATTCATTCATCTAGCATCGTTTCGTTTTTTCCTTTTTTTTTCTCTTGGTTGATTGGATATTGTTCCTTGTTATTTCTTTTTTTCTTGTTTTTCTTGCTCTCTTTCTCTTTCACGAATTGATCGCCCAAAACTGTCAAGCGTCCAGTCAAGCTTAGTACCTAAATTCTGAGAATCCTTTGATATTTTGTTAATAGTGTCAACGCCCAAAAGTCAAAAGTAGTAACACAATCCTTTTATAAAACATTTCTTTTTTTTTTCCAGAATGACTTGTCTTTGACTCTTGGGCTCCATTGCATAGAGTGAATGAGGGATTAATATTAGACTCTGCTCTAAATAAGTCCTTGATGCATAATACAGTAACCTTAGTAATGATAAGTAGAGAGCTTCAAATCAAGATAATTCAGTGTTTAACGATTACATATTATGATTTAATGTTGTAATATCTAACTCATCAAAATCAATGAAATGTTTTCCATGGATTACCATTGCATAAATTGGAAGATTGATGAAAACCTGCCAGGTCGATCTCATTTAACAAAGAAATATACATGGTTATGCCGAGTTTAATTAAATGTTGGGCACATGAAAAGCGCATGAACTACTCAATAACCAGCAAAATACTGATGTTCCGGAAGTGGTTTTTGACTTCGGCGGATTCAATCTGGCAAAAGGGGGATTTTTATCACTTCCACTCTCCACTCTTGTTTTTGCAATCTTCCCAGCTCTCTGAAACCATGAAGAGTTGACTAATTGCAATTTTGTTTGGCCACACTGCATCAACTTAGTATAGCTATCCACGTTAAGTTATTGTTTTTTATTGCTATTTAAGAAATAAAGGAAAGGTTAAAAGCCGCCTTTACACTCCAACCTTTCTCCTCGACTGAAAAAATGATCTTAACTTTATATCCCGACCTTGATCGTACCCTAAACCCTAAACATGACCTCAACTCTAAACCTGGCCTTGAACGTAGATTATTATCCAGAAAAAATAATAAAAGGGGAATAAAATGAATGTTCGAATCATCCTATGTATATGTATTTAACAGATGAAGGTACAATGAGCTGTAATACTAACCATTATTTAGTATAAAAGATTCGTTAAACAACTAAAAATAGATTAATCTTGCAAAAGAACACAATATGTATGGAAACTGCAAAGATCAAACAGAAAAAAATCATTGATTTGGTCCACGGAGCTATCTTGCTAACAACTTAGGTCAAGGTTGGCATATCGTTGCCCATAACAGCGGCTTTCAACGCAGAGGAGTAAGTAAGAAGGTTGGCTCATCTGCTCATATACCTCTGACCCTGACATGCACAGCTGTTAAGAGAGGACGGTTGCCATTGTTGTCCCAGATCGTTTATCCAATTTTTTCTCTGATATTTGTATATATATATATATATGTGTGTGTGTGTGTGTGTGTGTGTGTGTGTGTGTGTGTGTGTGTATGCGTATATGTGTGTGTGCAAGTGTGCAAATGTGTTTATGAGTAAGCATATTTGTATGTGTGTGCGCACTGATATATACATATCATACATACATACATTCATGTATATATATATTTATATATATATATATATGTATATATATATATATACATATATATATATATATAAATTTAAATATATATATGCATATATATCGATTTCTAAGTATAATGAAGTGACATAAATCTTCAGAAAATATTTTTGAATTGTTAGCGTTAAAAGCTTTATAACATCCTAAATTATCTATCTATTTTCTTTATATCGATTTATCTATATCTATATGTACATATATATATATATATATATATATATATATATATATATATATATATATATATATATATATATATATAGGAAGAGAGAGAGAGAGGAAGATACAAATATATTGAGAGAGAGAAAGGAAAATCTATATATTGAGAGAGAAAGAGGGGGGATATATATATATATATATATATATATATATATATATATATATATATATATATATATATATATATATATGTATATATATATATATGTATATATTCTTATATATATATATATGTGTGTATACATATATATATATATATATGTATAAATATATATATATATATATATATATATATATATATATATATATATATATATATATATATATATATATATATATATATATATATATATATATATATATATATATATATATATACATACACACACACATACACATACATATATATATATATAGATAAGATATCACTGAGATCAAATAACAATTTCATGCAATATTCTCCACGCCTGTGTCCACCTATTTATCCTTTCAAATATTCTTTCTGTTTTCCCCGATCTTTCTCTGTATTTATTTATTTAGCGTTCTATGACCAAATATGAATCAATTGACAATACTTTCCCGGTATCATTTATTTCTGATCCATCGTATTTCCTTTTTTTATCATCCTTTGTCATAACGGTTTTCGTCCTACGCTATTCAATCATGGTTTCTCTTCAATTATCGATGAATGAATATCATCTCAGCATTCTACTTTATATGGTCTATAATTTGGAGAAGGTTCATTAACATTCGAACTTTTTTTTCTTCTTCCCTGACAATCCAATTTCCGTTGATGGTGGTGAGAAGAGATTAGATTTCTCCGAAGAAAAAAGTTTTTTTCATATTTTTATATTTCTTAATCATCCATCGACTTTTTAGGTCTTTTTCATTTTCCATATACCTTTTACCCTTATTTTATAACATTCACCAAGCGTCTTCAATCGAGTGTACTTTTTTGTGGTTAGGTATTTTTTTTTTCTTCTGGTAGATTATACATTGCCTTAAATCTCCGATGCATTTACATTATTCTCAATCCCAATCTTTTCATTCAGCCGTTTCATTAGTAATTGATGCATTCTTTCCGATAATATTACGTCTTTCGATCAATGCCTGATGATAAGAGCCACCTTCCAAGTCCTGTTCCGTCATTCGTCCTGCCGATCACTCTCCTACGCATCATACCTCATACTGCAGGCACTCAGACTAATGAGCAAATGTACACATATGAACATGTACACTGGAATGTCGATTATCCGAACGATATGGAAGGGGAATATATAATTCAATGAATTGTTTGTTCGGATAATTTGTCTTAAAATGAAATTGAAAGTCAGGCTGATAGGAATTCGTAAACAAGCATGTTTAAAAGGTTTGATTTCTTCTCTCTCAAAATGTACAAACAAGATATTGTTAAAATATTATAAGTGTTCTTTTATTCACGTAATTGAATCACGTTAAAAACTTGAAAATGTCAAGTTAGGAATACAGGGAGTTGACACGTATTTACAAAGACACATTTACGAACAAGAAAAATAAGGTAATGGAGTTTTGCGAAGAGATTTCGTTCATAGAAATGCTTTTAGTTCCTCCATTTTTCAATTTTTTTCTAAGTGTCAAAATTATTTCCAAACTGTTGAAATTGATCAACTGGGATCAAATGAACAGACCAACTTTTTCATAGGCATGAATGATTTCTACCACTGGTAACTTGAGAAAGAGTGAAATTAAAGATTCACTTGAGGTTGGAAATTCGTTGGGTAATTTTTGTTTGCAAAATTGACGTAACACTGTAAATAATAACTGGATGCTTCATATAATGCTCGGAAAGTAAATGGAGCACTGTCGTTTACTTCCACGCTTTCCATACTGTTGCTTCTTGGGATTAATGTTTTGGCCCAAAATAAGAGCACTTCTAATATGACTGCAGAAACATGATATTTTGGTATGTAATTCATTTGTGTCTAAACCAGACTACTATCTACCTCTTAGACCAAAGAAAAATACGACGTTTTATGTCAAAATGAACAGAATTAGCAAAAATTATCCAGGAATTTCTGTTCATCGTCATATATTCCCCTCATCTTTCAAAACGTATCCACCAATAAATCCGTAAGTTATTTTTAAAAAATATTTTTTTATTGAAGATGCTGTTACGATCTTACATTATTCGTACATTTGTGTGTGTGAGTGCGTAAATGTGGGTGTGTGTGTGCGTGTGTGCGCATCTGTGGTTAGGATTGCTTTATTTCATTTATTCAACAGTTATACTACTCTGAATCATATATTTCATCCCCATTCTTATTGAAATTAATCACTCATTGAACTCTCCGCTTTCTTTTTTCTTAATTTATTTCCAATCTTGATATTTCCTTCTCCCTTCTTGTTTTTCTTCTTCAATTCCAGCCATTTTGTACCACCTATCGACCTCATCCCTCATCCAACTGCTGAACAATCAAAGAGGCTCAGCCAGCTATATCAACTGAGCATGATCTATTGCACAACATCGCTTAGGTCAAAGGAGATCCATCCGAATCCGTAACGATGATTTCGGGTTGTAAAATTCTTACATAGCCTAATATCGATATGGGTTCATTGACCTTTCCAAAACTCCATTTCTCAAGAAGACATTTCTAATTTGATACGTTGTTCATTTATTTATTTATTTTTCATGGTATTTTCTATTTACAGTTGGTTTGTTTTTTTCGATTATCCCAGTGCATTATATTGGGGATGATATAAGCTTCTGCAGGGTCATAGTTCATTGAAACTGGGCGTGAAGTTATGAAAAATATTCTTCATGACACCAAGAGAGGTTTTTAACGTGGGTTTTTGCAGATAGCTCGGTCTATAAGTACCAAACCCATGTCAAAGATGGAATAATGGAGACAGAACTGAACGAAGAGTGAAAAAAAATAGACGTAATAGGGTGTGGATAATGGAAAAAATAGAAAATATGCATAAAAATGTTCGATGATAAAACATTGAGAAGGGAAAGCAAGGGACAAAGAACTGCATATATATATATATATATATATATATATATATATATATATATATATATATATATATATATATATATGGAAAGAGTAAATACCCATCATCATGGTGGAAAAAAAACGTAGAGTGAAATGTTGAAGGCATATTAAAAAAAAGTTATCGAATAATAAATATGGTCGGAATAAATGCTATTTGTGACATCACTGGCGCTTTCCATTGGGAAACATCTGAAATAGAGTGAAGAAAAACATTTAAAAATATCTAGATTCTTTAAAATCCAGATGTTATCAATGAACCTGAGAAATCATACCTACAAAAGTCAGAAATATTCTTTTCCTAAAACTCTGAAACGATTTTTAAGGGGACCAAGTGAGTACTGATGCCAACTCCCAAGGTTTAACACAAAAATTGTATGGTCAGACGCGCTTGAACACAAAAACGAAGATAAACAAACACAGGCGCATATATATAAAGGATAATTGTATTCACTATGTTTGATGGCTACAGTGGTTCATCTATAAAGAAATTTGCTGCAACTGGAGAAACAAGACAAGGCTGTCTGGTGCAGGTAAAACTCCACTCCCAATTCAATTTGTATTGAACATGATTACTCAAACTTTTGTTTTGTACGTATAGGGAAATTTAAAAAAGTAAGATATTTTTTCTATATAATGCTATTCTGAATTATACTGGAATATACACCACCACATCTGTGCGATGCATTCTCTCTAATACCTACGAATCATCAATTTAGCTCAGTCAGCTAAACAGTCTCCTAGCAATCAGTTGTTCATATGTTCAAATTATGGTAGATGATATGAATTTTACAACATCGGTTCACATACCTAATTTCGTAAGGATAATTCTTGATGTTCTCATTTTTCTCACGTTTTTGTAAAAATTAAGACCATCTCGAATTTTTTAGTTTGACAAAATAATTCTGACTTTCGTACGTAACGACCGATCTGGATGTGTACTCAATAGAAGTTGTAACGTGCTTACATGTTTTTACAATGTGTCATATTCTTGGATATCAAATGAAACATTGCATAAATAGTGTCCTTTTCTCACTTTTAGGTGGTCAATGGTCTCTGGGAAAACGTCTTAATTTTCAAAGAAACATTCAGCCAGGCATAAATCATATGATCTGGTCAGCATAGACCAAAACTGTAAATTGAGCTCCTACTAAAAGCCTATTTTGGGGTAGAAACTTTGAATAATAACAAAAAAAGAAATATTTCTTCCAGACAAAAGGAGTAGATATTGCCATTTCAGTACTCTCAGGACACGATACAGAAATATGACTGGCTGGCTAGTTTTGGTTAGGACTCTCTAACAAAGGAATTGTGAAATCATCATCTACATCATCCTCAGTCAGTTAGTTTCCATCGTTGAACGGAAACATTCCTAAAGATTCCCCTGCACCTTTGGGAATCAGAGCCAGTACTTCTTGGATTGAAATAGGTAGTCACACCATCTTACTTTCCGTCATCCACAGCCTCACACCTGATATCTGAGGATATACGTTATGGAACATGATTCTCATCAGTTGTCTGAAATTCTTGCAACATGTCCAACCCATCACCGGTGGAGTTTCGTAGCATTCCACTGTGTCTCCAACTACTGTCTTCATCCTGATATAATGTGTTGTCTTATGATAGATCCATGTGAAGTTGAGCATGATTATCTCATGTGCACGTTGCATGCTTCTCAGTTTCGGTGTTAATTTCTTTGTTGGGTTCAAAGTTTCAGCTCAATATGTGACTATCGGTAGGATGCATTCGTTGTATACGCAAGGATTGGTTGGATTTTCTCATTTTCAAAAATCCAGCTCGCTTTTGCCAAACATATGTGATTTTTTTTGTATTATTTTTCCTTCTTTTGTTGACTCCTTGGTGACCCAAGGTCTTTGTTAAATGCAATGGTCTACTATCTCCAGACCTGAATTTTCTATTTTCATCGTTGTGTCTTTGATTCCAACACGTCTTTTGAACATAATATTTGTTTCGCTGGCATTCATGTGGAACCAAACTTTGTTGCTTGCTTCATTTGGTTCGTCAAACATTATTCGGAAATAGTTTAGGTTTTTAGCAAAGAGGATGATATCGTCAGCGATTCTAAAGTTACTTAAGTATAATCTGTCTATCTGGACTGCTTTGTGCTCCCATTCTAAGTTTCAAAAGATCATTACGAGGCAGGTTGTGGTTGAGTCTTTAGGTAGCCTATTGAAGGACCAGTGATGTCAGATGCCTGTTGTAGTATCCAGACATATGTTGGCTCTACACCTTGTATCATAGCATTAATAATAATAATAATAATAATAATAATAATAATAATAATAATAATAATAATAATAATAATAATAATAATAATAATAGTGGCAGTAACATTTGGACTGTAGGTCCACGCCCCCTGAATGAACCCTGTGATTATCTTCGAATATTTAAAAGATATTTTACTTTGGGCTTTAATAATGATTATTCTTGATATTTTGATGATATTTTTACTTCTGAGATGGTTTTCTTTGTGATTCTGAGAAATTTCTACCTTGATGAATTAACCACTGCCAAATTCTGCCAAGTTGAAAAAGTTAAAAAAGCAGTCTCTATGAGTAGTAGGAGAGGAGGGCTGGAGACTTGAGGAGACTTGCTGTCACTCAAACTCCAGCGGTTACCACCAGGCAACTGATGTGAGATTCCAAATAATAATAATAATAATAATAATAATAATAATAATAATAATAATAATAATAATAATAATGATAATAATAATATTTCTACTAAATCAAAGGGTTTTTCAAAGTCAACAAATGCTACAGCTAATGGCATTCCGTACTCTGCTATTCTCTTTTTTAGTTTGATTACTGAATGGAGATGGCCAATGATTGAGTAGCTTCTTTTGAAGCCAGCTTGTCCCCATGGTTGGTTCCCATCTAGCGGTTCACTGATTCAGTTGGTGATCATTCCAGTGAGGAGTTTGCAGATGCAGATGAGTAAGCCTATTGATCCGTAGTTGTTGAAATCTTTCGGCTTTCCTTTTTTATATAGCTACATTATGATTGCGGTGTTCCACTCTTCTGGAACTTCATTTTATTAGAGGCGTAATTTGAACAGGATGGCTTGTTCTCTCCAGATGACTTTTCAAGCTTTTTCGAGTACGTTGATGATATTGGGTCATTTCCTTCCTACGCTTGTTTGATTGCATGCTCAACTTCTTCAGAAATATAATCTGGGAAATCGTGGAAATTGATTACTCTCTGCTCGTGCTTCCTCTTCATACTCTCCCCCTTTTGTTTAAAGGAATAAGGGTATTAGTATAATTTGTAAGCACGATTGGCAATTCTGCTTGTATCTGTTGTCAGTTGTCCATCAATTAATAAAAAAAAGAGAAGCAAAATAGGACTAATCCTGTTTCAGGGGTTTTATTCAAAGTAATCTCCCTTCTTGTCAATGTACGTTTCTCAATGGTTCAAAATAATAGATTGATGGTTATACAGTCGGAACTACGAGTAAAAATTTCTCTGATAATTATGTCCTCGTACAAATCTTTTACACTCTACAAATAATGGAACCATATATTCATGGACAGCTTTTGACTTGAAGATCCGATATGATAGAGATAGTTTTTGTTTCAAGGTTTTGTGAACGTTTATACACATGAATTAAAGATTTCATACAATCTCAATGCATGGTTTTAAGATAGTCTTGTGGGAAAATGCTTCCATCCTATCTGGAGCATGGGAAGCATTTTCTAGGAGCGTTTTGCTTCAAATACTCCCAATTCAGCTACAAAAACTAATTTGAAAAAAATTCAACAGCTGCCAAGGAATAAATTTTGTAACAGCTGCAGAATGAAAAGGTTGTAGAATTAAAAATAAATAAATAAAGAGGGAATAAATAGAATTACTTCTGCAATATATATATATATATATATATATATATATATATATATATATATATATATATATATATATATATATATATGTATATGGTTCAATATACGATGTATGATTGGTTTATTTTATATGAAGTGATCAATACAAAGACATTCAGTTAGAGTACAGCATTAAGTATGGTGGAAAAATAGATTTGCTACACAAGTACGCACCTGATTCTGCCTGTCGGGCTTCTTCAGGCGGATAGCTAGATATTTTTTTTCGAGAAATATCTAATTAATATCGTCTGAAGATACCCAAGAGGCAGAAGCATGGGCATGCCCGTATGGCAAATCTATTATTTCATAATCATATATATATATATATATATATTTATATGTGTGTGTGTGTGTGTGTTTGTGTGTGTGTATGTGTACATGTGTGCATATGTATGTAAGCTCCAATTCATCTATTGATGTACATTTGATTTTATATATATATATATATATATATATATATATATATATATATATATATATATATATATATATACATATAAATAGATCGATAGATAGATAGATAGAAAAATAGATAGAAAGATACACATGTATAGTATGCTTTAATTCATATATTCATGCACAAATGAATATATACATAAATATATTCTCTTCCTTTCTCTCTCCCTTTCTCTCTCTCTCTTTATCTCTTCTCTCTCTCTCTCTCTCTCTCTCTATATATATATATATATATATATATATATAAATATATATATATATATATATATATGTACACACATATATTTTTTTCTTATATGTGCTTAAATGCATAAGGTTGATGTGCATGTGTGCTTAAATATTCAATTATAATACGCGTGTCTGCATAGGTTTGCATAAATTCAGATAAATATTCATTTACTCAAATACACTGAATATGAATACATACATACGCATACATCATTCCTTTGAATATTTCCATTTGCAAATCAGTTTTATGGAAAGAATTGCTTAGCATTGCTAGGCTCAGATAATTTCCACGGATGAGAAAAAAAAGTGGTTGATCCGAAAGATTTTATATTACAGACAACAAATAATTGACATGCTAGAACTGATCCATAATGTAGTCTGTTCAATTCTGGCCATTACGTACCTATTACAAGTTCCATTCATCTCCAACCAAGATCTTTTTTTCAGGAGGTTTCTCATTTATTTTAGTGTAGTTTTGTTCTTTAACATTATACATAATTTCATTACGAGGCCCTGTCATACACAGTGTTGCATGATTCTGTTAGGTCAACGAACACTACCCCTATTATATGTAGTAATTCAAAGCCATCCTCGTTGTATAGAGTAAAGTTCACAACCCGACCACAGCATGAACGGCCTGGCCTGGACCCCGCTTGGTCTTGTGTCAGAAGATCTTCGACTATGGGGGAATATTCTTTTCATGATGTATCTCGCGTAAACTTATGTGCAATTGACAGCAACCCTTGACGCAATGAGACAGGACTATGGAAAATGGTCTCTGAATTCATGAAAACCAAAGCGTATGCATTCAACAGGAGAACTATAGAAGTATCTGGTGGTGTGGGAAGGAATTAAACATTATCCATTTCCGTTACACTGGGAAAGACTCTCCATTTGCCCTCTGAAATCCCGTATGGTATGTTGCCTCTCACAATTCCCTTTTGAAGAACTAGAAAGTACTGAATAGTAAACCGGTGCTCACGCTTGAATGAGCATACTGTGCACCTATGAGGAGCAGGACGGCAATGAAAGGAAGAAATGACAAGTTGCCTAACTAGAGTTGCCAAATACTCTGGGGTAAGCTGCATCCTAGTAACATTATCTATTCACAGAGATCCGGAGATATACTACGATAAAAATTGAAAATGACACCCATAACTCGTGTTCATAACACCCACTAGGTTAGCACAATCAAGTTTGTGGTATAACAGCCTATGAATATATATATATATATATATATATATATATATATATATATATATATATATATATATATATATATATATATATATATATATTTGTATGTGTGTGTGTGTTTAGGTGTATGTATGTTAGTATAGGTAAACGCATATATGTCAGAACATTGGTGTGATGGCACATAGAGTATGATTCATTTGAACGTATGGTTACAATTCATAGCAAATGATTGAATATGTGGCCACGTCACACTATGAAATTATACCAGTGTATTAACGGTAGTAAGTATGCGTCAGTGCAAGGAAACTTATGTATACACAGATGTGTGATTGCTCTCGTGCGCGCATGTGTGAATGTGATTTCTTTCCTTTGCAATTTAGCCATTTACGGTTAATGTCCATAAGCTTGAGATATACGCGGCAGGATATTTCAATTAATAAAGACTCTAGATTGAAACATTTGGTGAGTCTGTTGAAGGAGTTAAAACATATTTTGTGTATGCCATATAGTGCGTGTTAGTATGTATGTGTCAATGTATCAACTGCATACATATTAATGTTTTTATGTATGGTGTTAATCAGCTAGTCAAGTAATGGCATTTTTGCGCGGAGAGGATGGGTATCTGCCTGGTTAAGAGAGAGAGAGAGAGAGAGAGAGACAGACAGACAGACAGACAAACAGACAGACAGACAGAAAGAGACAGAGACAGAGTGTACAAGATGTTTAACATCTATGCAGATATCATGTGTCTTATTGGGAGTTCCAGGATTACACATGGATCAAAAGAGAGAGAGGGAGAGAATGAAAGAAAGTTATACATATATATATATATATATATATATATATATATATATATATATACACAGAGAGGGAGAAAAAAGGGGGAGAAAGGGAGGAAGTGAGAGAATAAATTACGTTTCTTCCATAAACAGAACCTATCGAATGCTAGTTAAATGAAATTAATTCGGTCTCCCATTGTCCTGCTTTGGAACAGGTAACCTCCCCCTTACAACTTTGTAAACATATATCAACGGGAAGTGTTGTTGATGCATCTCTGTGTCTTTGTTATTTAGTTAATCGCGAATATTTCCTTGTTTCATTATGGTTAAGATGCAGGGTCCTTATTTTGTACATATAGGAAATTACGCAGCTGAGTTATAGAAGATACTGTGATCGTACCTAGCGACAATGTCCTTGGAGCTACACGTGCAAAGACGTCGCTATTATCCAGGAGCAATGTTAGGGATAACTCGAGGAGATAGAAAAAGATCAACATGGCGTAGACTGTAAGACAATATACACATAATTAAGCAACAAAGGAGAAGGGTAATAACAGAACGATTCGTGCCAATGGTAAGGTATACACAGAAGGAAAAGCGAAGATACTTACGAAGGAGAAATCACATATAGAATTGTGTTTGTATCACATGGCATTGTATTACACCATGGAGGTCACCATTGAAGGACACTGGAAAGGTTTCCGTCCGGCAGTCTACTTATCTTATATTACAAGTGTATATATTTGTTGGTGAGTTTATTCGAAGAAACCGGTTTTATGCTAGAACTCCCTTTAAGTTGACAGGAATGAGGTACCAATGTGTGTGGATATGTCTCTCCATAGTATGGTTGAATTGTATTATGGTATAATAACAAAGTTGTATGGTAAGTGATGATATTAATGCGTATGCAAAAAAAGTAAAGAGCTTAAGTATTGATGTGTGTGATCGTGTGTGTCCACTGAATATCTGAATTGTATGTTATGATGTTAGAATCAAATGATAATATGAGTGTGTTTATGAGAGAATCAACTTGTGTGAATATGTGTTCACAGTATAGTTGGATTTTATCTTGGTCTGATTGTAGATTTTTGTAGTAAGTAGCTTAGAAGTTTAACTTCCCTTTTGAACTCTTTTCTTAAATTTATCCAACCCTTATGACAGAATTTTCTTACCTATACATATATATATAATCATTTGTGTGTTGGCTTTATTTATACGAACAGAGTCGAATCTATACATTCCTTCA
>OY735218.1:16167552-16197552 GCA_963457665.1 Thysanoteuthis rhombus
AAGTCCTATATCAATAGTAGTTAGTAACGATGGAATGGCTAAGCATTATTCCATGACCTTAGACACCGATGGGAAAACGACAGAATGCAGATATATTGATGTCTGTGAATAAGTTACAAAATAATTGCAATAGTTTATCTCATGACAGCAAATGATATCAAGAAACTTTGGAATTTAATTGACAAGACATAGATAATACAATATCGGAAAATAGGATGCTGATCATAAATATTGTCCCAGAATAATGGAAACTTCTTTTTTGGACTGTTAATAATTTAAAAAGAACAATAGAAAATGAAACAAGAGAGAAGCAGACTCCAAGGACATAATTACAAACCACATGCAGTTGTCTTGTCCCAGTCACCCCATCAGTGATAGCTGGTGACGTAATTTTGTAGAGTTAGTGTTAAACTCGAGCAACTTACATTCAATTGATTTTAGATTATGTTTAATCTGCTAATCAGGGACGATTGAACATGAACAAGAATATGGAAAATGTTTCGATATTTTATAAGTATCATGCGATTGCAAGATCATGCAATGTTTGCCTTCATTCTACATGGCCAGGGTTAATAATATAGAATATCAGCCTCTGTGGATCTTTTAAATTGATTTCTAGGGGATTCAACATTTTTAAAAAATATTTCTGTTTTTAATTCGTTACATGGTGAGTTTTGTTCAGTGAGACACAAAACTACAAACGCAAGACATCCAGAGAGGATGGAATGCACTACAGTTGTGAAGGTGTAGAGGCCAAGATTTCTCCAAAAGCGGCAACGTCTCCTTTCTATTATTGGTGGACATATATGAACATTTATGAGACGCCATTTTTTATATGGTTATCGGCATACAAGTCTCACGCTCATTTTCAATGTTTGCCTTATGCCACTTTATAACTTCTACGGGAAAAGTCGAAACGTAACAATGATCATCTATCTAATGAAAAAATTCATCCATTTCTCATTCCTTGCAACCACACCAATCAGATGGTGCAAGGGTGGGGTATGGGATTTTGGATTGTGATGTTGGGCGTGATGTAGAGCTGAGCAAACTCCACAGGAGAGTTAACAGGATCGCCAGGGGCGGCTTTCTGCGTGATTGACAGCTGTGGACGTCATTTTGTATTTCCAGACTGCCATGCATGAAGATACGCATTAGGCTCAACATTATTTAAATTCGGTAGAGAATCGGCGTGCCTATCGAGATTGAACCATGACTTTTGATCGAGAAAATGAGGATCGATTGCTAGATTTTAACATCTTTCAACCAATACAATAGCATCATCCGCATCATCATCAACGTTTTAGTATCCGTTTTTAGACAGACACTCCCAAATATTCACCAGACCTGTATATGACGGGTTATACGGGGCCTCTACTTGACGCGATTCAGTTTTGTTTTACATGCATTCTAATTTCTTGCCACCACGAGTTTTGCATATTACCTCTGAGGATCCACGTTGTGAGTCGTGATGTCAAACAGTCATCCGAGCTTCTTACAACAGGATCATCCCCCTATTGATTTTCCCGTTGGTTCCAATGATAACTCTTATTGTGTATCAGTATTTTCGAATGTACTATTTTTTGTGATCTGCCCATGTGCTGTAAGCCAGGTTCTCTATTGTACATGTTCAATGGTTCTCGGTTTGAGAATCAATCTTTTGGTCAGGTTCAATGTTTCATCTCAACGGATGACTATCAGGGGGATGCATTGGTTGCAGATCTTTCATTTTTCGTACTAATGGAATTTCCTCGTTTCTGACGATTGAGTTTGCTCTTTGAATACTTTATTCCGATCAATTAGTTTTGCCACCCACACAACTTCAATTTTTTTCAGAAAACCTTTTCTAAGCTGTTCCATTCTGCATTATCTGGGCGTTATTCAGTTTACTGTTATCATTTTATTATCGATTAAAATTCCGATTGAAATTTGTTTTATTTGTTTATACCCAAACGCTCTATAGTGTCATATATATATATATATATATATATATATATATATATATATATATATATGTATATATATATATATATACATATACATATATTCATATATATATATGTATATATATATATTCTTATTTTAGTTAGTACATGGTTAACAATTTCATCCATTCAGCATTATCGTACCTAATGTTTGCTCATCCGTCATTGGCATAGCGTTGTTCGAGACAAGTAAAAAAAAATGAATGGATAAATGCTGATTTAAAGGTTATCAAATCTTCCTGACTTAGAAAACTACTCCAATTTATTCCCACAGTCTCAATCTTTATCAATCACTTTTGTTGCGGTATTAAGTTAAGCTCAATGAATATTATACTTAATTGATTAATCCTTGTCATCTTAGGGGATTGATACTTCAATGCTTAACTCGAATTAGCAAGGAAAATTTCAGTTTTGGCATGATGTACATAAAAGATGCAAAACAATGATTCCCAAACTGAGAGCCACAGCACAGTAGAGTGTTGCAACTCCGTCTCAAGTATGCTGCGTAAATCTTCCGGAATTTGCAAACATGTATTTCGAACCTCGATTGCGTCCGTTTCTCAATAGCCAAAGAGTTACATGTATAATTTTTTCAAAATTTCAACCTCCACAGAGACGGATGCAAGGAGAAGGGATTACGAATATGTACAGCAATATCATCATTCAAAAGTATTGCCCATTGTCTACCGAAAAGTTTTCGTTCAATTCAATTAATTTTACAGTACGTCAACAAACGGTGAACTCTCTCATCGCTACTTCAAAGTTTACGATTATCTGGAGGTAGGATGCTGATCAAGCACAGAAAATTTCCTTCAAAATACCTGGGTAAATTCCTATTCCAATTGAGTGAATAGTTTGTATTACGCATGAGTTGAATATATTTCCCAGTGTGTTGTCGTACAATTATGTTTGACAACCACTGTTATAGAGATTACAAAAGACTAGAAATAAATAGAACTAAGAGCCTTCACTTCCTCAGTGGAGTGCTCTTCCAACTGAGCTATTTCTGCAAAGGACAAAACGTGTATCTAATAATGTGAATTATACTAATGAAAAATTATCTGCGTACGAGTGAACCCGGTGCATATATGCAAAGATTTCCTTAGCGAATCAAGCATCTATATATAGTAAAACAACCAACTGCACAGATCTGTTAATCTAATATATTACAATTTTATATTTATTGAACAACGTGTGTAGGAACCCATCGTTTGAAATGACAGCTATCTAATAGTCTTACCCATGGGAAGTTTCATAATTACTGAATCATATATACATATATATATATATATATATATATATATATATATATATATATATATATATATATATACATATATATATATATATATAGAGAGAGAGAGAGAGAGAGAGAGATAATGGGATGTGGATTCACTACACAAACAAGTTTATGTTTCTGCCCTGTCTCTTGGCTACATCAGGCGAATGATTGTCTTTTTTATAATTTTAGTTTGGGGAATTTGGTGAAAATATTATGGGTGTTACTGTGAATAGGAGGAATTCTTCATTTTGTTTTGTTTTTTTGTTTTTATTAGCATGTGTGTTTTGCTGATGTTTTTAAGTTACATGTCGAAGGGTGTGAGTTTTGAGATGTAACTTACAAACACCAACAAAAGTTTCATCGTAAAATGAATACATTATAATTAAAATCATGATGTTACTCATGCTTTCCACTGGAAAGCATCTAAAATAAAGTAAAAATATCTGAAAACCTATACACGTCATAATAAGGCCCCTGAGAGGTCACAAGAATCTCATTTTTCGCCCAAAATATGATAGACATTTTAATAAGTGGCCTTGTGGAGTATTTGTGAAATTTTCTCAAGCATGTAGACAAAACTGACTGACTGGGAACGCTGGAAAACACAGACAGGTGCACTTATAGAATCAAAGGGTAACGCCCTTCTCCACCCACGGTTGTTTTATTTATGCATCATGCAAACTATGGAGTTTGAGTGCTGAAATGTTTAACATTTACTCCTTGCCATATTTTGAAAGAAAAAAAAAAGGGCGTGGAAATATCCTCCTAGATATTTCAGAGAGGTCCAATTTACAATATAAACATATGATATATGTGTGTCTTATTTTGTCCCTGGTGGCATACAAGCTTGTTTTTAGAGATGTACAGCAAAAGGTTCGGGTAGTAATCAAATCACTTGATTATCCTTTTTTCCCGATTTTAAATTGATCACCCCATCACATGCTGCCAAAAAGGCGTTGGGAACGTGGCTGATTGGGTTTAGTGCCAAACCAGACATGCATTTGCTAAATAGATCAGTCTTCAGAAATATCTTTTTCAGTCGTCTTCCTAATGACAAAACTTGAAACATGGCTCCATAAGAAGGCATTCAAATTGGAAGTGATATTAATGCACAGCTAAATTCGCAACTATGCTTCAACTATCAAAGAGTGTGTCAGGCGATTGGACTCCCCCCTTGCTATTTATGTTATTAACACGGTCCATTCTCTTTGAATCTTGATGGACCTCCATAACACGAGTCAGCATCTAAGCTTCAGCCTCTGTTGCTACTGTCTATACTTAGTCTAGTCTGAAAAATTGCCATAGAAAGATACACCACAAAGCGGATAAAGTTATGGGTAAACACTCTCAAGAGACTAAGCAATGTCCTTCCAGTTCTTTTTTTTTTTTAAATTGCATTACTGAACTTACATATTTTAATTTACTCAATATGTTTACTTATACCAAAATCGGACTTCAGACATAAAGGGGTTAAAAATGACCGACTTATTGATTGATTGATCTTCGTGGTAACAACATCTGAACCGTACTGGAAATCTTTGGAACATCAACTAAAGACGCATCGATGCGGACAGCAAGCGATTTTGATCCGAGAATAAACTTTGGTAAGAAATAGCAACGGTTTTTCAATCCATCAACTTTGTAGAAATTCCAAATTTACCTTTTTCCGAAGGACTGTAGTCTGTTTAGTGTCACGATAAAAATGGGAATATTATGAAGAAATAGTATCGCCTATCTACTGTGTTATTCGACTAATTTTTTTCTTTCACTTTTTATTGGGATTTCTTTGAAAGAAATGCTGTTGTTTTGGGTCAGTTTCCTTCATTTTTTTTTCAAATAGTTACATATGTATTGAAACGTATTAAAGAATCATATCTTACGTAATTCAACAAAAATACACATTAAAGAAGCCAATGACTTACATTTGCTTGGCTTTTTTTCCAAAAGATGACCGAAAATTTGATTCAGTGTTGAAAAAAGAATGAATAATTTCTGTGGGTTTATATCTACATCATCATCATCATCATCATCATCAGTCTTTTAGCGTCCGTCGTTGGACATAGACCTTCCCCAGGATTTGCCACACTTCTCTATCATGGGCGTCACGGAGCCAGTACTTCCTGAACTTGTCTAGTTCATCTCTCCATCTAATATTTTGCCGGCCTCGGTTGCGCATATGGTCTCGGGGAATCCATGTTGTGAGTCGTGATGTCCATCGATTGTCAGCCATTCTTGCAACATGGCCAGCCCACCGCCATTTGAGATTTTTTGTGGATTCTATGATGTCTCTAACTCTTGTCTTTTCCCGGATGTGTTGTGCTGTTTTGTGGTCTCTCCATGTGAGGCCCAGCATTATTCTTTCATGTGCACGTTGCATGGTTCTCAGCTTACGGGTCTGTTTCTTACAGTTTGAATTAAATCATTTGGTATATATGATATCAAGAATATCTCTTTTCACTTGATCGATCAGCATTAGTTAACTTATAATATTTTGCCTGCATACATAAGCCTACAAACATTATAATGGAGGTAGCGTATGTTAATGTAACCAGGATTCATTATCATTGAGCTGGAATGGAAAGGTAATGTAGGATAACTCATGTCTCTGTTTTAAGAAAATTGACTATGCTAGTGTACAAAATGAAACAATTTGGATACCAGTAGCAATGTCTACGGTGCTAACTTCCATGGATTGAAGAAACATTTATTTCGCTGAAGACAGATAAAGCAGGGACCAAGCGTGGTAGACTCAGTGTAGATTCTAATCAATGAAACATTCGACTGAAAGAACTTGGTATAGTCAACTACGATTTGATATTTAAATAGTTCACCTTTTTAAAAGTTGGAATAGGGAGATTTGGCTTAATCAGTTTGATGATACTGCAGTTAGTTGAAAGTGTGAAAGAAAAAGTTTGCTTTCCCTTCTGGCTAAAAGTTGATTGAAAAGAAATATAATGTCAATGAGCGTCTGGGAAGAAGTACAGAGAGAATCATGTTATTAGCAGTTGTATAAAATACTTATAAAATGTATATACATCTTATACACAAGTCGTTTTACTTTGAAAATGAGTGCATAAGTGAGATTTTTTGCATTTATAGATTGGATGGAAAAAAATCACGAATACCTCTACGTATTCATGAAATGTTTATTTAGCAAATAGATTGCTGAAACAGCGTGGATGATAGCAGGATTGAAATATTCACGCATGAAATGTTTATATTAGACATACTAAAAGAATAAGGTATTAGTTTGGTTTCTGGTTTCCTTTTTGTATTGATTGGTAAGTATTGTTTGATTAGCGTGAGCTTGTCTGGAGAATATGGTATTTTGGTTGGTGTTAGATTTTGCTGTCGCTTTGATCCCATCTTTTTTAAAAGAAAAGGTATTCTTTTCATCTGTCATCTCGATGTTGTTTACTTTGCACAGTATAAATCCTCTTTTCAGTTTTTTTTTAAATCCTTGCTTGATCCTGCCAGAAATATTCAGTTTGCTTCAACGATAGAATAGGAGTTAACTAAAAAAAAGAAAATTAACTCAGGATAAACATATTTCTGACTTTCAAAAATTTGTTTTACGAAAAACTGTATATACAAAATATTTTGCACAGCTATAACTTTTGAATATGCCTGAAAACATAAGCGCTTCATTTTAGTTTGTTTTGATCTTCTGATACTATACGATCTAGGCTTCAAGAAAAAACTTAGGAGTGTTCGTAAGGATGTTCCACTTAGTGCGAAAATGGTAGATACTGATGAACAAATTAAGTCTAGGAACACAGAAGAAATGTTCTGATATAATTTAATGGCAATTGCTTATTCACTTTACGCCATTTCAGATTACGATAGTTTCCAGCCAAAAAAACTATTATTGGATACCAATGAAAACCTATCATAGATTCAAAAGAGACCAGCACTAAAATACAAACGTGATTATTGTTACATTTCTTCCGCCCATTTGAAATGGCTGTCTCACTACATATGTAACAATCAGAGTGATTTCGTCGGTGTTCAATAATTCGTAACAGTTTTATCATGAGGTATGTAAACAGCTGATATTATAAAACTAATGAACCAAATCATTGATTGGTTCTATAGCTGCCAATTACGCAGTTTTCTTTGTGATAGAACAAAGCACATTTTATATCGTAGTGAATAAAAGTAGTAACAATTAGCCGCTGTTTTATTGATAGTCATAAATGTACATTGAAAATAAAGAAAGAAATAACATAACGTCTCTCTATAAGTCCTCAGAGAGGTGCAGACATTTCGAACATTGTTGTTTGTTATAGAGTTGAAGAGAATAATCGATATATATGAATCACAAAAGCTATAAAGTTATGCTTTGTTTTGCAAATCAAATTTTATTTCCAGGAAAAGAGATAGATGATATTTACATTCAAAATAGTATTTTGAACCCAACGAAATATACTTAAAAGTTGAATAAAATCTCAGAATATGTGGTTTAATGCTGGATGAAGAGTATTTTTCACTTTCGAATTATTCACAGATGATCTCTACACTTTTATTTGAAGAGTGATATGAGAAATGTCAAACTGCTAAAAACAAGAGTTGAAAGTATTTTCTACTGTCATAACGAGAACAGCAAATCGATCCTCATTAAAAGAAGAGGTGTAAAAAGATATGTCACATTCATATTCAAGCTATAGCAAAATCAACTCACAACCAACTGATTGCCACGAAGATGTCTTACTGACGGAACTGAATTCACAATTCTCAGATAACAACAAAAATTCAATATTCGGAAACGCACGAACTTTTTTCATTTGAGTAAAAAAATACATTCGTGCTTGAAAATTGATAATATTTTTGAATATTTATTACTTAGTCTATTTACAAAATCATCTTCGATTAAAATAGAAGTACAAGTGAATTTTGACTCTGCAGTGGTCGGTTGTTATTGCTAAAAAAAAAAATTAGCCAGTTTTCAAGACAGAGACTACTTGGATAGTTTCGGAAATAATCAATCAAAATTTGGTAATTTTATATGGACTGAAATGTCGGTCTTCAGGGTCAATACGCCACTGTATGATTTGGTGACAAATGCACGGTAAATAATATACCTCAAACCTCCCGAAAACTTGCTCTTACCCCCATATATATATACATATATATATATATATATATATATATATATATATATATATATATATATATATATATATATATATATATATATATATAATAAAATTGACATATACATATATTCATATTCATTTGAGGATATATATATATATGTATATATATATATATATATATATATATATATGTGTGTGTGTGTATATATATATATATATATATATATATATATATTTATATCATGATACGGAAGAATTGCAATGCAAACATGTTCATGTTTTATATATATATATATATATATATGTTTATACATATATATATATATGTTTATACATATATATATATATTGGGCAGTTGAAGAATGCATTTGTTTTCGTTGGTGCAAGAAGAACTGAATGAGTAAGTGTAAGATTGCCTGTTCATGCATGCATGTGAAATGCTTTTATAAACACGCACACAGTAAATATCAGCCAATTTTATATAAGAATTTGCTACAGATTCTCCATATATTTCTTTGAGTTTTTCTCAATATATATATATATATATATATGTGTGTGTGTGTGTGTGTGTGTGTGTGTGTGTGTGTTTGTATGTGTTTACATCTGTGTGGATGAGTTTGCCTGTCGGTCTGTTTCTATATCTGTTTATATGTCCATCTGCCAGTACCAACACATATAAGTACGTATCTATGCGTGATAAATTGAATATGTATGAATACGTCAGTATATTTGACGGAAATAATTCCACTAACAATAAGATTCACACATGTATAGCGATAATTACTTGAGTAATCACGTTTTTTTTTCCATTTTAATTTCATCGAATTCAATCATGAATAATTTATTTCCTTTCTTTGCCGCTGCAATGAAAATTTAGATAAACGTTGTAATTCTACAATTGACTTTCAGATGGAATGTATTTTTTGGTTTGCTTCGTTTGACAAAACTTTAAAACACACTAAACATTTTCGAATTACCATTTGAAACATCTGATAAAGACTTTGTTTATTTTTCTCCCACAAAATAATGAGTAATTTGATTTTATTCATGAGCAAAGCGTTTTTCTTGAATTGAATGTTGGAGAGTTTCCCAATTCATAATCGTATACTGAACAAGAAAGGTTTCCAACGGATCCATTGAATCGAACGGCAGTCAGTTCTTACAATTGTGTTATTATTTTTACTTTATTTAATGAATGTATAATTATAATAATCACCCTGAAACCATTATGAATAATCTTTGAAGCTGAGCTGAACCATCAACTGCTAATTCATTAATGTGGTGTCTGGAGAATCGTCTTAAGTTATCTGAATTTCAACATGTACTCTTTATTACATTGAGTAGATGCGTCCTTTTATTTTGTTTGATCTCCCATTATCCCTAAATAAGCGTGGGGTTTAAATTGAGTTTTGAATCCATTGAACGACTTTTTTCGTATTTTTTTCAATTAAGAGCCCTGAAACAGTGAACAACCAAAAGATGTTGGCCGATATTTTTATCGGAGGACATACTGTACCAATTACTTGGACTGCATAAAAGTCGACTCAAGTTTAAAAAATATAGTCATATTTTTTAGTAGAAGTCAATAGACATTCCCTTTAGATTTATATTCATTCACAACACTGGAAATTACTCACCACGCTCACCAGATTTGCCAGTCGATATTTTTTTCTTTCTTTGGAACTGCTTTAAAGGAATTTTCAACGTAGATGAGCTCGAAAATACAACTGGATCTGAAGAATAAAATTCCACAAGATATAAAGCATTAGAGCCAGTTGCATTATGAACAGTGTTGGAATATTGCCCGGAAAGGGTTCAACTGTGCTGAGTGAATTAAGTTGTTTGAAGTTATTAACGTGGTCCAAAATAATTATGTCTAATGAGAAAAATTGTTTTATCTTTCAAATAAATAGAAATCTATAACCAAGTTCGAGATTGAAAAGTGACTTTTGTACCTCCTTATACAAATGAAAAATATCATATGACAATTCAGATGAATTTGTTACACTATGATTGAATATTTAACTAATTATGTAAAATATATGACTGGAAAGGGGGCGTATCACATATAGCGAACACAAATTTAGGCTGTACCAAATCTCAGCAACAGAATCATTTGAGGTGTCTAGCTAATTTCTAGGATAGATGTGCCGTGGATCCAAATGTACATCCCAAACCCTATGCTCCAAATCTGAGTGCATAACCTTTGTCACAGTTACTTTCCTTACACGTATAAAAATGACCCTAATATCCGTTAAAACAACAAAGACATGAGTTTAGCAATCATGCCTTCTGATTACTTAGTAAGATATTGTCTTAATTCTTTCTTCTCAATACAATCTTCGGAGAAAAACTGTGGTGTAAAATGAGTTCTTAGTTCAGAAAGAAGCAAAAAACATTTTTAACATATCTCATATCCCGATATTTATTGTTGCGCCCTGATACCTTGAATATCAGTGTTTAAATATGTGCATGTTTTTATGTACGGTTAAAATACATTTAACTGAAACACAAATTTTGGGATCAGAAGTTTTGTTGATTGACAGAAGGGAACTTTTATTTTTCACTTTTAGGGGTCAACTTCCAGAGGAAATTCCTTTCCTTTCATTTCATCTAAAAGGTGGTAATTGAAGGGGAGGTATCTCCTTTTTTTTTTTAATTTTCAGCTTTTTTTCTTCAATGTGGGATTTTTCCCCTTCCTGTGGTCGAAATGGGGGGATTTTTTTTTTTAACTTTTACGGGTCAAAGTTGTGGGTATTTTTCTTTTTACTTCCAGAGTCATAATTAAGGGAAATATTTGAGTTCACGTTTAGAAGTTAAGATCTAGAAGTAAATTTCTTTTTGTAGTTTTGTGGGTCGTTGGAGTTTCTTTTTTCCACATTTAGGGGTCAAAATCCAAAGGGTTTTTTTTCACTTTCGGTGGTCAAAATGAAAAATTGTTCTCTTACTTCGGGGGGTCAAGTTGAGAGATATTTTTCAAGTTTCCATTTGAAATTGAGGGCAAAATCGTTTTTTCCATTCACCTTATTTTGTTGAGGTCTTAGGTTTGAAATCGGAAAGGGTTTTGTTTTTGTTGAATTTTTAACTCATAGTGGTTAAAATTGAGTGGGTGTTACTTAAGAGATCAAAGTGTGGTGGGGGATATTTTTCAAACGCTCGTGGTCAAGATGAAGAGGGATCATTTTTTTCACTCTTAGGTGTCCAGTGTTTTAATCCCCCATATGTATCGTCATACTTTTCATTTCTAAAACTTCTAAATTTTTTTGAAGTCAGATACTTATTTATCTTTCCAACCAGACTTCTTTTTGTGGGGTAGCGCTGCTAGAGTGGTCAGAAATTAAGTTTAACGGTATCTTACTTCCATGTGTCTAAGTTCCTATTTGTTTTTGTTTTTTTTTTGTTTGTTTTTTTCCTTGTTTGTTATTTCCTACAGAAATCTAACCCACCTGTTAGGACAAGTATTTAGTCTAGTAGGTATGAAAAGACAAAAAATCAGGGAAAAGAATCAAGTACGTAGTTTTTACCAATCACACAATTATCATGAACACGTGTTACAAAAACCTTCAGTAAGAGACGAAATTAATTAGTGAATCTATTTTTTTTCCTTTACTAAGATAGATAGATGGATAAATAGATCGACAGGCATTGCTCTTTTTATTTGTTGGTAATATTTTTATGCATGGGAGACAACATTCTAGCCGCCATATGTCTAATATATAAGAATGACCTTCACATAACCTCGTAGATCTCCATGGAAAAAAAGGCATCATATAAACCAATAAGAGCATTGTGTTTTTTTTTTCTTATTCAGTAATAAGCAAATTTGTACATTTTTTTTATGTTTTATAAAAGAAATATATATTCGTGTATGCTCTTGGGCAGGGCTGTAATGGGCGGTGTTCAGTACCTAGATTTTTTTCTGCATCCCAAAAAGATGAAATATGATGGAAATCGAATATGAAAATGAAAATAAACACTTTAATTGCATAATGCATATATCATTTATTCTTACGTGTGAGTTACACCAAAATTGAACAATGTCATGAATTTCGCTTAGAGACCAAATAAATATATTATTTTATGCAAATATCCAACTGATTGAAGTGTTATATTTTATCATCTCAGACTTCTAAGATGTAACTTATTTCAGGCTTGAGATGCTAGGGGAATAGGAACATAATGCTGCACTAAGTTCGGTTACCTATTGGTCAAAACATTTGCTTAACCATCAGCTGCAAACATGCTCCCATGTTACAGTTCTAAGATATTTAGAGAGAACAAAGTAAACTTAGCAATGATTTTATTCGTGAAAAATGTTAATGTTAGAAAAAGTTTTGCCAAATTTGCAAGAGGAGCAAATGCAAGACTAATCTTTTGTAATAGCTCCGAGGTGTGTCCTATCCCTAATTGTATTTTTGTGCCTTTGTTGACATCGACATATTGCAGTGTACAAACACGCCTATAGAGGTGCAGTATGGCGTAACAATTACTGTTTCGGAGAATGTAATCGACTGATCGAGTGTGAGTTACAGCCAAGGCATAGAGCTTGCATAGCTTCTTTTTGTCATAGTCCAAGCTTAGTAATCACCTCATGTGAGCTTTACTGGATACTCAAATTCCGTTTTCTGAAACCAAGTTACTTTTATATGACGTTTTGATAAGCGTTGATGTGGATCAGAAATCAACCTTTTTTTCTTCTAGATATTTCCGGTATTATAATAATTATCCTCATCTTTTTAGTGACTGTTGTTGGACAGACTTTCCACAAATTTCAGTAGATCTCAGAAGGGTGGCGACGATGAACTTTGAACCCTTTCTTTCTATCAGCCACAATTTCATAAATGATCTCTTGGGATCCTTGATGTTTGTTGTAACGAGTTTTTCTCATGGATTCTAGCGGATTTCCGTTCTTATTACCCATAGTTTGTGAGATCGTTGATATACTATCCGCTTCTTCTGGGTTGGCTGATTGTTTTTATAGTAAATTCAATCAACTCAGTTCAAACTGTTGATATGGCCCTGTACAAGACTAGGTTAGTTTTAGAATAATATCAGTTTTTCTCGAAAATTCGACTCTTGCATTGCAGATAAGAAGATGAAGTAGATGGGCAAATATAACAGTTCGCTTTTGTGTTGAGAGAAATCAATTTGAAATATCAAAGAAACGCGAAATTAAAAGTGTTTGTTTACTTCGTACACCAGGATCAAGACGATAATTGCTGTTTTAACTTCATTCATTGAATGACGATAGCGAAAAATTCATTTTAAGTCATTTTAGATGACATTTTGACACAGCAAGAATATGTGTATAGGTTCTCAATCTAATTTAAAGGCAGAAACAAACCAGGGCGCATTGTTAAGAAGTAAATCAGGTCAGTTTATGGAGGCTATAATTCAATTAAATATTAGGATGATCTTGCTTGCATTAAGCTTATCCAAAACAAAACAACAACGTACACGTTAACTTGGAAACGTCTGTATCCAAAGGGAAGATAATCCGATTAAGACGGCAGAATCTTCATACAATACATCTCCCATTTATTTTTCTATTTCAAAACACATTACAGATTATATGAAACCCTCGTTTTCATTCTCTTTGTCAACCGTGTTTACATGATTGAGTGAAATTTTCTCACTCTACCTTATCCCCTCTTTCGATGATGCTAACGAGTAGGTTTTGTGTTCGTTGTAAATAGAAACTTCATTTGAGCAATCATGAAAGTAAGGGATAAAGAAGTTCCAGTATTTTGGTGTTGTAAAAATGAAATGTATCAAACATATAGAATGCAACATTAAATTATATATTTTTTCAATCAAATTTGAAATGTTGTTCATAGTCAAGATTAATACCTGTAGAAATAGCATCTCCTTTCACTCAGATGTAACCTGATTACATACATGGAATAGAGCATTTTCGTGGATGAGAAATATTTGCGATAAATAAATATATCGCTTGAATTCAACCTTACTGACCGTCCAATTCCGTGGAGTAGAGAGAGGATACCAGCGTCCAGATCTGAAGATAAGGTTTCGATCCCACCCCGTGGTACTGGATGGGATAATGGATAGTCTATAGCCAAACTGGACGGTTGTAATACAACGAACAAGCTGTTTGAGGATGACACAATGATTTACACTCCCTTATTCAGCGCTGAGCACTCTGTAAGTGTGGTACCTCGTTCATTGTAAGCTCACGCATTGCTCTTCCGACATGTAACGGAGCAATCTGGGGGATGAGGAATGTATGCGATAAATGAATATATCACTTAAATTCAACCTTACTAACTGTCCAGTTCCGTGGAGTAGAGGGAGGATACCAGCGTCCGGGTCTGAAGCTAAGGTTTGACGGATATTCTCTGGCCAAACTGAACAGTTGAAATACAACAAAACAGCTCTCTGTAGACGACAGAATAAGCAAGTATATATATATATATATATATATATATATATATATATATATATATATATATATATATATAGATAGATAGATAGATAGATAGATAGATAGATATAGATATATATATATATATATATATCTGATAAATGGTGTATGACTATTATATTGAAACTCTATTTGAAATGATATCTGCTATTACACGGCTTATGTATCACTTGGCTTACACACCGTTAGTAGAGTAAACAATTCGAGAAAATGATAGTAATGCAGGAATTCGAACGTGCGACCGATAGGGTATCTGCGCTATATTTGTTATTCTTACCATTGAGCGAAGCAGAAGCTGTCAATGCCAATACCACCACCGCCAATTTTTATGGTAGCTGGAATAAATTTATCCAATTAAATGTTTCAAGTCCTGAACTCTCAAAAAAAAAAATAGGATGCTGATATGGAACTAACAGACAGGAATCATAACCCCGTTTTCTAAAGGTTTTAACATTGGTCACTCTTTTAAACGAGGGATCTATAGAACCAAAATCTGTGGTAACATACAGATGTGTCTACACCTAATATTCGTCTTCTAATCTATGAAGATTATTGGTTTTGTGGGAATTCTAAGATCCATATGTACCGTCAGGAATTTATTTTATGCCACAATGGTCGATAAACGATCCCGATACAACTTGGATGGAATAGTATCTAATCATATGCTGTGCTTCAATGACTAAATTAATATCATTCTAAATCATCATCATCATCATCATTCTTTTAACGTCTGTCCTTTGATATTCGCTAGTCAATGTTATATATTGTTTTTCGTTTGTAATTATGATTCCAGATTTTCAAATCGCATAGAATCCAACTTTAAAAGTCTTCAGATAATCATGAACATTGTTTCAATGAACTTATCTTTTTTTTTTCTTCAATATAGATATATTTGAAATATGAGTACTATCACAATGATATAACTGTAACGAGGCAAATTGCTGAAGGCTAAACTTCACTCAAGTCCAATTCAAACTGAAGATGTCTGCAAATTTTGTATTGGCTACATAATAGATAAATTTGCTACGTAGAGTGCAAAAGAGCTTCCTAACAATTTTACGTAATAGCTGCCAGTGAGACACAAGGTCAGAAATTTGAGAACGATTTCGTACGTTGAAAATATGTGTGTGTGCCTATAATGCAATGGCTGTTTGCGTGTGCATGGTTCTGTTCCCATCTTTTTTCCATGAGAAGATGAAAGGTGCAAGCGGTCAAGAGTAGCTGACTTTTTCCCCCAAGAAACGTTTCCATTGAGGAGATTATTCAAGGATTAACACTGATAGAGGTGAAGAGAGACTAGAGAAACTTGGGTATGTATGTGTGTACGTTACAAGTGACTTACACATATATGGGAGCAAGTCTATGTGCGTGTGTGAGTGTGTGTAGATCAACTCATGAATTTAGAGAGAGAGGGTGAGTGGGTGATAGGGACATTTAAAGACAGATTCCTGTGCTTCAAATTAAAAGTTAATAGCACAGTTTTAGCCTCTGGACTAAGCAGCAAGCTGTTGTGTTCGAGTGACTTAAGGAGAGGGCCAACTTTAACTTTCATAATCAGATTCTTAGTTCTTGAAAAAATTTTACACCCTGATCAGATTCAATGTTCTATTTTTTGCAGATTTGGTATCTTCTTTCCCAATGACCAGGTTTGAAAAAACAACGAATTCGGCAAAAGTTTGTATCGACCCTGTTGTTGCAAGTATGAAACATCAAAGAAACCACTTAAACGACATCTGGTGACATGACAGCCGGTTCCCCTCAGTCTTTGATAGGTTCTTTGAGTTATTATGCAAGTCTGTGACCACTATATTTTCATGTAAGCATCTACTTATCTATCATTATCTTCATGATATGACCATTATTTTGAAGTGTTACTGGAGGTTGATAACTACATCCTGCCTTTAGTGTGGGTAGTTAAGCCTGAAACTTGCCAGATCAACTCGGTTCAACTACAGCGAAACAAAAAATTAAACCTGTTAACATGCAGTTCAGCTTAATAACCTGAAATGAACACAATCAAATTGAGGCCTAATAAAAATCAAATCAAGTCAATAAAATTAAACAAAAACGGAAAGATCAAAGGAGTGATCGAAATGATTGATCAATTTGAATTTCCAAAAAATCATCAAAGGAGCAAAGTGAAGAAAAATTTCGTCAGTAATCCAATTTCAATTGGAAACCATAAACTCTGGATATTTTTTGCCTGAGACACAAAGATCAAAACGTATTCTTTCTTCCTTCCTGCTTTTTTTTATTTATCCGATTTGATTTAATAAATTTTAGGAAATTAAACAGAAATTGAGATGAGACTACAGTGAGATGTACTCTTAAGGTGCATTGTTTGATTCAGCAATCATTTCAAATGCGTTGCCGATGTGTGGGTTATTATGAGATCAACAAGATATTCACGTTGATTTGAAGAAATGTACCAGGACCGGAATGATATCAGATTGGTCGTTTTTGACATTCATCACCGTCTACATTGGATGCTGCTATAAGTTCCTGGTCATTGGTCTGTTTTTATTGAGTGACTAATCAGACCTATTCCTTCATTCTTCTGATTTCTGTTCACTAGCAATAAATTCAAGTGTGCCATCATGATCGGAAAACAATCTTATTTGTTGGTATTTTTATGAAACATTTCGTTTAATACAAGGTGGTTTATCGTTGTCTTCGGGCAAAGTAGACTCTTTATTGTACGTAGAGATAGAAGAAGGTCATGCTTGGATGAAGTGAGCTTCGAGACATCCTAAGGCAAAATTGACAAGAATCTTGAGGATCGATTTTTGAATCGATTATTTTCCTCAACAATAAGTGAGGTTCATTTAAAGGTTGATGGAAAATAATCTTAAAACTAAATATATATATACTTGTATATATATATATATATAAGAAGGGAAATTCACTACACAAACACATTTATGTATCTACCCTGTCTTGGCCTCCCCGGGCAAATGCTTATGTATATTTTAGATCACTGTTTGGGAAATTCGGTAAGTTTTTGTGGGTGTTGCTATGGGGGAAGGAGTTTTTCTTATGTTCTATTGTTATTTTGTTCGAATTTGTTGTGTGTGTGTTTTAATGGTAGTTATAATTTACTTACTTTATGTTAAAAGGGATGTCTTGATTTTGACATTCATTTTTTTTATTAGATTCATTTCCTCTATTACGTTCTTTTATGATCAAGGTGAATTGTAATTTTCTCAATTAACTTAGACAGGGGGGAGTTGATAGTGTTGATTGGATTGGTCTTTTAGATGAGTATGTGGGTACACGGTATACATTACTTTTAGTGTACTGATATGTAGGTTATTGATTTATTTATGTTCATAAAGATTTTTAGCAATGAGGATATCTTAGTGCTATTTTATTTTCCTGTTTAATAAACGTATTTTATTTATCTATTTTTTACATAGCAAAACCCTGTATTTCGAATTTCTCATTTACACTGAGGTAACATGGATTTCCTATATATTGGCATATATAGGTTTATCGTAGAATTCTCTATTTTGCAGACGGTTTATTATTCCTTTTGCTCATTTTCTAGTAATATGTTGATAATGATGTATTTTTTAATATATTTTTCGTTGAGAAAGGATGATATGTGGTCGGCTAATGTAAGTTTAAATGATGTTTTTGATATTCCTTTATGATACTCAACGTTTTAAGGTTTTTTCTTCTGAGTTGATAATCCTGCTTTGTATACTATATTTCATCCGAGGCATCTGTTTTGCAGCGGGAAACTATCCAATTTGGTACAATGGCAATCTTGTTTGTTTATTTCTACGTTTCCCTTACGTGTTTTCTATCTAATAACTCTATTGTTATGTTTCTTGATTGGTAGTGTGAAATTTTCGGTACAACATATTCAGTTTCTATTAGTTGAAACTGGTTTAAGGATAAATATTTTTTCTATCAATTGGATACCTAAGTTAGTTTTTGCTTGTAGGTTGAAAGGTTGTGTATACCGGTTGATTTTTCTATTTCTGATTTTATTTTTTCTGTTTCTCGTTATTAGATTCTTTTTATTTTCTATAACTGAAGTTTATTTCAGTGAAACCGCAATTTCTTAGGGCATTCATATAGAAATTTTACCTTTATTGAATATTATTTTACTAGTACAGTAAGGGTCAATCTAGCTTTTATTGATTTAGGAATGTTTTTAATGATTCCATTTGGTAGGATTAGAACTAGTGTTGATGTACTTAATCATATCAGTTTCCGTTCTATACGGTTTATAATCGTTGTAATTTAACGTAAAAGTAATGTCTAGGAAGTGTAAACTTTCGATATTTGCCTTTATTTCTACTTGAAGCTATTTTTTTATAATTTATTTCACGGTATATTCTCGATGTTTTCGTATTTTTGTCAACTACCAATCTCTACAATCAGTAGACCATCATCCCGGCATAATCCTATATTTTTAGAATCTAATTTATGGGTAAAGTTGTATAAAACATACAGACCAATTAAATCCGACGTCTCGGCCGAATCAAGGTTGTCCATAGAGACACTGGAACCGTGGACGTCGAGGAATAGTACTGTAAGTCAGCAATATCTAATTATTTCAATGTCTGTATTGTTAGCGCTGGTATAAACTTTGGCAAATTCGATTGTTTCCACGAAAATGCCCTTTGGATATGGAGGGATAAAAGTTAACGATGTCTAATTGTATGAGGGTGCGCGTATGTCTCTTTTTTAATAAACTTGAACAAATGAAGAACTCTGCTAGGCATTGCAATACATAAATCCCCTGAACAGAAATCTGAAACATACATGATCGTTCGCCCGAGGATGTCCAAACAGGACAGAGACATGGACGTGTTTGTGTGGCAAATCAACTTTCAACCATATTTCCAAGTCTACGCTGAACCAACTTAACACTTATAGTTTGAATTTGAATGCATCGAACATAAATATAATTCATCACATATCAGCAAATGCTTTATGTTATATCATATCATGTTGTATTGCAAACTTGATTTGTACTATATATATATATATATACATATATATATATATATATATATATATATATATATATATATATTGTGTTCTAGAATTTGGAGTTATAGCTCATTATATACACATACACATACAAACATGTATATATATATATATATATATATATATATGTATGTATATATATATATATATATATGTACGTGTGTGTGTATGTGTATATATATATATATATATATATATTCTGTTACACTATATAAAAATACTTATTTATTCTATTACACTATATAAAAACACATATTCATAATGATATCCCGATAATACATGATGAATGTATCATTTTGCCTACACAGCGTTAATAGAATTAGCAATTGAAGGAAATAGGGCTATCATAGGAATATAATCTGCGAACAACAAGGTAGCTACTTCAACGTAGTGAGACACTTATGATTGAGCTGAACCGCCGTCGGTAATGCAAAGACGTAAAAGACTGCTTTCATTTGAAAATGTTTGTTTCGTTCATTCATTGTCAGTATCTTCTTATTTTCAATGAATGAATACGTAATCAAACAGCTATAATTATAAATTCCGAATCATTATTTTGAAAAACTACCTATGATGATCTCCCTTTACTATGCGTGAACTTACAATTTGTCTAAGACAATGTAAAGAGAAACAGTTAAAAATTGAGTTTACTCGAAAAAAAAACTTCTTTTTTTTCTTCAACTGTTTATTCTATTTAGGTGATCTTGCATGAATGATACTTTCACCATGAAATAACATTGACAATTCACATGAGTACAGCTTTTGTCTGGTGTTTTCAGATAAATTTCTATTTCAAAAGTTTTGCTTGTTTGTTTGTTTGTTTTTGCCTTGCCTCAGTTCTAGTTTGAAGATTGTTTCACCCACTCTTTTTCAGATTCAGAAATGCTTTTTTCCTAAAAATCACTCGTTGAACATCTTATCTTAGTTTCGAGCAGAGTAATTGCAGTTCTTCACCATTATCTTTGGACCAGTATATATCAGTTCAGAATAACATTTAATAATCGAAATAAGAATCTGCAGAATTAACATAATTTTGTCGCCTACACATTAAGCCCAGTTAATCTAAAAGCAAGAATTCTAGAGTCCTGAAACTACTGAATGTTCAAGAGGCAGCCCAGTTGTTTGAGTTATTGTCGGTTGGGAAAAACCCACTTAGTAAGTTTTTCAGTTCCTACAGGATTATTGACAAGACATGCAAAGTTTTTTTGCTCTCCAATCAGTATGATTAGCGCTAAACATGGACATTTTTGCTTATCCAATCCGATGCAAATGTTGAACGACTGTTGAATCGTCAAAAAAGAAGAAAACAGGATTCAGAGACATCATAGAATCTATTAAAAAACTTGAATGGCAATGGGCAAGCCATGTTGCATGTATAACTGACAACCGATGGGCATTACAACTCACAACATAGATCCCCAGAGATCACATGCGAAACTGAGGCCGACAGAATACAAAATCAAGAGATGAACTTGACAAATTTAGAAAATACTGGCTCCGTTACGCCCACGATAGAGAAGCGTAGCTAATTCCAGGGGAAGGTCTACGTCCACCGACAGATGTTAAAATACTGATGATGATGATGATGATGATGATGATGATGATGATGATGATGATGATGATGATGATGATGATGATGATGATTTTTCTGCAAAAAGTTTCCTGGTATGGTTCTGCCCCAATAATATACCTCGACTGAATGCTGACAATGACATAGTTCGTTCATATCTTCAAAGCTTCATCCCTGTTTCAAAATCTCCTGTTGGGCAACACGTTGGCAGATGATCCTTGAAATACTTGATAGATATTGCAAGCAGTAACTGCTGCTTTGTATCCAAGTTTAAACTTATACATCAAAACGGCTCCAGTCTATTTCTTATTTGATTTTTGATTCACAAACCTCGAATAAACCAAAATAAATAGTGAAAAGAATATTTCAGCTTGAATCAATAGAGAATAACAAAGCTCTAAAATGGTATATCACATGAACATGGTTAAACTATATTTTTTTTCTGAAAATAAGCATCGAAGTTCAAAATAACAGAAACCGCAATTATTTTTGCACCAACCTGTTATATATTTTTATTTGTCTTCCTTAACTGACCTACTACCCACCACCTACAATTGCTAGAAATACGTGAGCGATGAATTTTTATCAAAATATTTACACATAAAACGCAATGATTTTTTTTCTTACAGCTATCACTGTCCTGTAGAACAGAAAGAATCAATTAATACGCAGAATACATTGAAAGGAGAAAGGACAAAAAGATCGGGGATATTTACAATGGAAATCATACGTACACTTTTGTGAAAAATGGAAATACTGATTTTCTGTTTTCAACTGAAACTGGTTGGCAGAGACTCAAAATGATTACTTTGAAAACTTTCGAAATGAAATGAAATAGGATAAACAGAAAAATAAGATGCAGTGAATTCACTTGGTGTTTTTTTATGAATCAAAAATATGAACAGATGCTTCGTATTCCCCGCTCCTCCTCAACATTTCTCTTCACCTACTTCTCCTTACTCATATGTAAACCACACACACACACACACACACACACACACATATATATATATATATATATATATATATATATATATATATATATATATATATAGATAAAGTCAGACAACTGACTTTATCTATTTATTTGTTTATATACATATATATATATATATATATATATATATATATATATATATATATGTATATAAACAAATAAATAGATAAAGTCAGTTGTTTCATTGCATAACAATTTTTGTCTGGCTACGGACTATCCAACAACCTTGCCAGCACTGACAGGTAGGATTGAAACCATTGCTTAAGATCTACAGGCAGATGCTCAACCCCCTGTCCTCTGCAGAAGTGGACAAACCCTCAAAATCTAGAAATTATCCAAAAATGAGTTTTCTATCAATCACTTATGTCTGGCGCCCAGAGTTTATATTCACTTCTTTCGTCGGTTAAAAGATTGTTACTTGACTTGAAAAATGTGTAAATTTGTATATGACTAACTCTGTTGAAAATAAAAGGTGAAATGCTGACTTATAGTTCGTACACCCAATCACACGCACGACTGAAAAATATTTAAAATAACCCCGTTACGTTGCATACTACATTCACATCGCTTTATACGAGTATCTATTTTCCAGTTTTCATTTTAAGTCAATTGTTTGCTTTCAGGGAAATAAGGCTGGGGGCGGGCAAAATGGCATTATGGAGGTATCATGTAAACCGTCAATTTCTCTCGGCTACAACCAAGTCTCATAGGCCATTAACCAACTGAACAATTGACAAGTCACCCTAATCTACCATCATTTTTGTTTATTGGATCTTTCAAAACTGAACTTGTAACTATTAACTCCTTTTTTTAGCATTTCCACTCCTATAGCGTAATAAAATTGCAATATTGGCTTGGGATTCCAGATTTCTTTCGAAGGTGCAGTGATGGATTAAAGGTTAACATTGTTGCAAATAGTGTTGATGAATTCAGTTCAAATTTTAGCTGATCGATTTGGTTTTTTGTTGTTTTTTTTTTTTTGCTGTTGCTGTTTACTCAAACTGATGGGAAGGCATTAATATACCTCTTTCGATGAGTCAAGTGGACTCTTACTGTTAATAACGTGTAATCTAGTAGAACCAGTCCAATCCAACTGATAATCCATAAGATGAGCATCACTAGCTGACCCCATTAGACCGAGAAATACCACAAAGAACAATGATGTACAGGGTCCTAAAATAGAGAGAAATGAAAAGGTAAAGATTCTCACAAAAGTAAATAATATCCCAAGCCTTAGAATGAGGACTATATGATGACATGTAGACAAAAGTTTTTTGTGCCTTTGATTCAACACTGAATCTTCACAGTATCTTATGAAATGTGAAATAAGTATCATCATTATCAGTAGTGATACGAAAATCAACGAGCACACGGAGAAAATAGATTTATGAAAAACTTGCTTTGGCTATAGACTCTGTAACTCCTGTGCAGCACCTGATATGATAACTTTTACATTAGTGTCTCATCAACTATCATTCTAAAACTGGTAACTATTCAATGATTCACAAGTAGATGAGATTAAACAGATAAAGTTGCAGGGAAAGAAGGACTACCAACGCATTTAGATAGAATGGATGAAATGAGGCAAAAAAAAGAAACTTCTCTCGTTTCTGAGTCGCTTATGCACTCCTCAGCTGATTTTATCATGGCTGTGTCGAGATTGAGATGGGTTACCTCAACCCCCTTCAGGCTTGTTTTAGAATCATAATTGACAACCATAAATAGTCTAGTTTACCTTACTATTTACCAATGAGAGGAGAAGTGGATACTTGTGACTTACCCAAGGGGCATTATAGCAAAGGGATTGGTCAACAAGCTGAGAATGCACGCAAGAGGGAATCATGCTCCCCGTTACATGCTAGGATCCACAAGGTGGCACATTATATAGGAAAGCAGACAAATGTTCTCATTTATGATAGATGTGACTTGCAAACTCGAATCGAGATTGGCTTTTAATGTAGCAAGAATGTCAGATAGCCGTTTGTCATCATAGCTCGCAACATGGATTCCCATGGACTATATGCGAAAACTTTGATTGACAAAAAAGATGGCACACGAATAAGATAAGTGATAAGTGGCCAGGCAAAATTTCGGGAAGATTTATATCCAACGACGGGTACTGGAAGGTTGCTGTTGCTGACGATAATCCTGATCATGACAATAATGATGATGAATACAAACTGTTTCAAATGGAGTTTAAGGTCGGCCATTGAATCCATTGTCCAAGCCAGCAACCATACAGTCACATAGAACATCTGAAGAAGAAGAAGAAGAAGAAGAAGAAGAAGAAGAAGAAGAAGAAGAAGAAGAAGAAGAAGAAGAAGAAGAAGAAGAAGAAGAAGAAGAAGAAGAGGAAGAGACAATCAAAGAACATTATTGACTATATACTTTTTTCCACAAGGAATTGTTTTTACAGCTATTTTGCTCGAGGCATATTTTTACTAACCACTGGGGAAATATAAAAACAGCCAGGAAGAAAATTGATTGTTACTGACCCAACATCGAAAAAACAAAGGCATGTACCCTACAATCCTGAATGCACATTCCCCCATTCACACACATGGAGACACATTCACGCACGTGAATAAATATATGCACACACGCACAAACGTGCACACACATGCATATGCACACAACTCACACACAGACACGCACACACACATATAAAGACCACTCTCTATTAATATATTTGGGAGGAAGGTAAAGGCTTTTTATGACAATAGTAGATTCTGTACTACGACAAAAACACTAGTTATCGATTTTTTTTTCGCTATTCCTGTCTTCTTTGCAACACTTTTAATTTAGCTTTGCAATATTTACTCTTTTGCCAGAGTGAAAAATACAAACAATACGAAAAGACTGAGGCACATGCATTTCCAAAATCTCAAAATACTCAAAAGATTTTATCGGCATTAAAGCAAGAAAATCGAAATTTAAATAAACAAAAGTGTTTTAAATTGCAGAGCACAAAATAAAGTGGTTTTGGTATTTGTGTATTTTTTCATTGTATTAAGCTATGCTCCCCTTCCAGCTATCACTAAGACTTACGAAAAGCAAAAAAGACTCAAGGAAAAAAATCGAAAAAAAATAATATTAGATGCATTAGATATTTTACAAGCGAGGTTGTGAAGAAAGTTCCCGAACATTTTGCGTAGCCAACTATTCCTCATCACCAGAAATAAGACCAATTATTCGACAAAAATGTCATTTCTTCTCGGAACCTTCTTCCAAATTAAGAAAAGAAGAATAACAGGTGCTGTAAATTAATGCTCACTGGTATATACCAGTCGAAAAATACTGTGCAATTTTTGTGGTGACCATCATTTAGAGTCTCAACACAAACCGTTTCAACACCGATCTCTCAACAAGTACGAACTATCCTATTAAGAACTCATTTTTTCTGAGTCTTTGCATAAATGAATTATTATGAATAGTAGAATGAATAAATTCTTCTTGAATATGCAGGATATCATTTTTTTCTAATTTTTCAACTGTATTCCACTGTTAAATTTAGAACTGCTAAATTTGACGTTTCTAGCCTTCCTAAAAATTATTTGTTTTTGATCTAAAAACAATCATGCTATTAATTTTGTATTTGATCATTTTTTGCCTTTTTTTTTTTTTTCGCCAGTTGTAACTAACTGCTTTGCAGATTCTTTCGTGCCCTGTCTGGCCGGGATAAAATTGGATACAGTAAGATGAAAGAGAATCTGATCATCTGACTCACTCGGTCATTGAAGAATTTTTTTTTCTGTAAATCAATCACTACAGCGATGGTTCGTTGTTTTTCTTTGTTTCTTTGTCGCTTACAATGTGTTCCTTTGACGCATTAGATGATGCATCGTTGTACACTCACTGCTGTAAACTGGTGTTGTATTGTAATGAAATGCAACATAAATTAAGATATTATTCAACGATTATTAATGCTTGATAATGTTTCATACAAACAAAATTTACCAATATACTATTGCATTGCTGATATCAATATACTGTGTGCATAGATATGGTGCTGGATGATTGTGGAAAATAAAAAATATGTTCAATATTCTGCCAATTGTTACAGCTCTTGTAATTCAATTTGTAGAAAAGTTGCCAAACATTGGTTGGTTTCCTGAAAAAAAAATGAAGGTTCGAGTCTTAACTAGACATAATTTCTTATTTCCAATCTGTGCTGTTTGTTCACTGTCGTAGACTGACGATCTGAGCAAAAAGGTAAAGCACCTATAACTTCAGAGAGAACACCCCATGGACTACTTGGGCAGTTGACTAAGTTCCGATTTCTCTTACTTCAACAAAGACTTAATAAGTCAAATCTAGGACCAATATGACCACATTTTTTTAAGAACACCCATTGGGCAGGATGCCAATGCATCTATGAGATACCTCCATTCTAATAATACAACTGAGTGCACAAGGAAATCTGTCCCATTAAAAAGTTTCTCACACTCGTTGCTCATAACAAGGATCAGACAAATGACCTGCTGCATTTTAAGGCAGACGTTGCATCAATTACACTATCCAAGCGAATAATGACGAATTCAAAATGGAAGAAATACTTGCCAAGAAATTAGTAAATTGCGAATATCTTGTCAATTATCTCTGAATCTTCGAAGCATCATACGATTATTCGGTTGCTAGTTCATACGAGTGAAAGTAAAAACCGTGGACGTATTTGAATTCGTACAAAGCTATCGCCTTTTAGAGAACAAAGTGAAATCGTTTCAAATAAAGAAACCATAGTTTCAAATACGGTCTGGGGAATATTATTTTTCATTAGCATTTCATTACCACTGGGTCGGAGATTGCAATGATACCAAAGGTGAAATAAAACATCTATGTTCATTATCAGTGTAGACTTCTGCTGGGTGGGCACACATTGACTAAGCAAGGGGGAGGCAATTTTTTCATCTGTTAATCAATGTAATATATATTATCTAGCATTGTCGTACAACGAGCACGATTGAATTGCCAAAGCCCCACGGATGAACCATCCGACCAACCAGCCTATTCTTCTCTCTATCCACGGGGCAACAACCTGGGACATTTGAAAAGTATACCACAAGCCCCAATCTCATAACAATGCTTTTGTTTTTTGTTTTTTTCTTTCTATTTTTTTTTTTTTCAAATTGTGATCATCATGGTCATTCTGGACGAACAATGCCCACATTTTGGAGTAGTATTTTTGAAGATGATTTTTGATAAAATATCCATTTTTCAAAACAACTTTTGATAAAAATTTCAGATAACTAGTTCTGATACACGTGCAGGCTGCAGTGGTTCAAAGATGCAAGGTACAAATACATTTTTTTTCAGATATCGTCCTGTTTCAGTCATCGGTAAAGATTGACGCGCAAAACCAACAAAACATAATATGATCTGATGTCAATCCAGGTATCATATGGCTATGGCCAAGCCATCCACGTGTATCCAGTAATGTTTGTGCATTATGTTGATATACAAGCATCGTCTTTCATCATATGAGATAAAGGCGTTCAGCTCAAGGTTCGTGAATTAGGTTTGGAAGGATGAATTATGCGCATGCTTGCAAGCCGATTTTAATTGTAGACCATCGGTGAATGTAACGGTCGATTCATCAGATTAGACACATTGCTGATTGCAACCAAATGTTGCATCATCGTGGGGATAATATACAGTACATACAAAATGATGGTGTACTTTTTTTTTTTTTAAATCGACTCATTCAATTCTGAAAACCTTATTCAAAATACAGATGTAAACAGTGATAGATTCGAGAACGCATTTCGGATTCTGCATTCATTCTAATATACTGTATAAGGAGAGTTCAACCTATCTCGAACTCGTGTGACCTCAGATTAACCTCAAGTAAACTTTGCCTGACCTACTGCAGTATAGTTGCTCATCCCAGGCGGAGTAGCAAGCAATTTTAAGAGTGTCCATTTAACTTCATTTGGGGAAAGCGGGTCTCACATCAAATGTTACCTTTCCTGTCGTGATTACCATTCATGCCCCACGCTCTACGCATCAAGTATCGTCATCATGGGATCTTGTAATGATTTATCCCGAGGAAAAGAGTTTGTGGAAGATTACCGATGGATATGTCCTTGAGTTCAGATGAAATGGTGAAAGATGCGAATATTAAGGAGGGGTATAATTCTCTTTGACATTTCTATGTGTTATTAACATGTAAAGGAAAGTAAACAAAAAATGGTGAGTTATGGTGTTGGGAAGTGTCGACAAAAATATGTTCTGAATCAAAGACAAAGGAGAATATTACAAAGAAAAAATTATCTGCGTCTTGTAGGGGATTGGGAAATCCATGGGAGCCTTGCAAGCTCTCCCAGTATCATGAAGAGAGGCATAATCCGACTCACTTTGCTGCACAGAGTATTTGAAGAGTGTTCCATCTTCAAAGGTTCAATAGGGATTGGAACTTACAATTATGAAGAGAAACATGATAAATTTGATAACCGTATGCTAGCTTCGTTTTATGCGCTCACCAATGAAGTTGCCTCTGCCAGATCTGCTTTGTATTGAGATTTGACTTAACTGAAACTCATTCTGAAATGATATAGTACACAGATCACAACAACTAACAAGAAGCAGTTATTATCTGGTATTCAGCAGATAGCCCGAGTGAGGTTGATAACTGTGATACGAATATATAATATATAAGAAAGGGTTTAAAGTTTTAAATGCTCTGATGGGAACGAGAATAATTTTGATGCAAATAGCTCTAGTACAACCCCATTCTTAAACATCAAGATTATACGTGCATGATGCTGATGAGTATCTATAAACCATTTCTACAAACAGTGGTGCGATTAACAGCGAAGACAATGGCATCGGCGACTCGAGGTTAAACGGCAGTTGGTTATAGGTCTGTAAACGCCCCAGCCAGGCAAAATGGTCTCTTCTAGAAATGCAACCACTTCAGGAGAAAGACAACTGTGATTCAAAATTCGGGAGCGGAGCCGTCTAACGCGGATAGACATCCAATTTCATGTTTTCCTGGAAGCTCTTATGACCAAACTGGTGTCAGGCATATCTCTTTCTTCTCTCTTCTGGACTACAGATACTAAGCCAAAAGGGGGATTCTGACGACTCAGCATCCCAGGATTTTGTATGCTTTGCACAGGTACGGACAGGGACACTCTCTTGCCTGCAGAGACAGAATGGAGGTTATGCACTAACTCTGCAACAAATAATATATAAAACCACGAGTGTCACAAGCGGTGTTCGTCGTTTCAATGATTTTTTGTTTACATCGCTATTTTTTCCTTGGGCTATTACAACAGTATGAGCTTGAATAGAATACAAATAATAATTTACAACACTTGAGAATATTCATCAATATTGTCTTTCTTGTTATCTTACGCTGGATCACCACAGCAGAGAAATTAAAAAAAAACTGTCCCAGAGTGATACATATGCTGAGGCTGTCGTCACCATAAACTAAATGAAGATTAATTTATTCAATGATATTGAGAGAGAGAGAGGTGGGGAGGAATAACAGCTCAAAAGAACCTGGAGTCATCCAATAATCAAATCGATACTCCTATTAAAGTGTGGCTTCCTTTAAAATTCGATAAAAAATCCATCCAGAACTTTTGAGGATATCATGTGTATAGGCACGAATAAT
>OY735218.1:16200052-16250052 GCA_963457665.1 Thysanoteuthis rhombus
GCAACAGTCAACATGATGAAAGTTGGTCGTGTGATCCATGATATCATGTGTTTTTTTTTTCAATCTGAATGCAACTGAATGTAAGATATGTTTCCTTTGATTTCTCGATCGGTCAATGATTTCACAGCATGAGGCGTTGTTACGTCGTAATCAGAGTGAGATATCTATGATCAAGTAAATTATATTTTATTGTGAGGTAATCATATTTACAATTTACATATATATATATATATATATATATATATATATATATATATATATATATATATATATATATATACTCACACAACACACACCACTGATGATGGGAAGAATCCCGAAACATGTATGGACTATTGACATATAAGGATTAATAAACCTTACCACCAAAAACTTCACTCCCGAGTCTGTCTCACTCTCTAAAGTACACATTATATATATATATATATATATATATATATATATATATATATATATATATATATATATATATATATATATTCAAGGTTTAGGTTGCCTCTTTGCCGAAGTGACTGTTTTTATTATATTATTAATGCTCGGAGAATGAGTATAAATAAATTACATTGGTAGCATTAGTTTCCATCGAGCAACAAACCGAACTTGTTTTCATAACAATCAATAGTTTCGTGGTGGTTGTTGTGATTATTATTATTGCCGTTGTTGTTGTTGTTGTTGTTGTTGTTGTTGTTGTTGTTGTTGTTGTTGTTGTTGTTTTTTAAAATCGTTATTGCATTGAAATAATTATTTCAGACTATTATGCAGTTTTTCCTGATTGTATTGAATCGTTCCTGATGAACCTTTTCACATCATTATATATATATATAGGATATAAATATATACACGAATTTCACCAAAAAATCAGCGTCAGAAACTTTTGAAATTGTTGTTAAAGTCAGCATATCATCCGATTGTGATAAGATATTCGATATTTATTCATTGAAAAACAATTTAAAAAAAAATAATCTCCAATCAGAATATAAGAAAATATACTTTTTTTTACATCAGGAATCATTGTGTGATGATCATAATCATGATGATATATATATATATATATATGTATAGCATTGATTTTTTCATAATAATACGATAACAAATTCATAACAATCAACAGTTTTGTGGTGGTTGCTGTGATTATCATTATTGCCGATGTTGTTGTTGTTGTTGTTGTTGTTGTTGTTGTGTAATGATTGATCGATCTGCTAAACTTCGTGATATTACAAACAAAGAGATACAAGACTTTACGAGTGGAAACCATTATTATTATTATTATTATTATTATTATTATTATTATTATTATTATTATTATTATTATTATTATCATTATCATCATCATCATCATTATCGTCAATGACTTGTTGATGTTGTTTTTGATTTTGTCATTGTTGTCAACAACAATATTATCAGTCCCAGTGTAGTTCCAATCTATTTTATTATTGATGATTTCTTACACGATCTTCTGGATCAATAGCATCCAGAATAGGATCAGAAGGTGTAGCTGAATGACCGAGGATTGCACTCAGCTGAATTTACGTTCCAATGTCCAAAGTGGTTAAGGTGACCTTCATGGGGGACGGTTCAACCAAATGGGAATCCAAGGCAATTGTTTTCGATGTTTACTCCTTCGTTTTCGATTTTGCATGATTTCTTCTTGCAGATTATTCATTCGTCGACTAAAAGTGTTTATATGGAAGCAACAATGATAAAACAGAGTAGAACTAAAAAAATAAATAATATTAGTTGTTGCTATGAACAATATAGACGGAATTTTATTTGAAGAATCTACACCTGAAAAATCTAAACACCAGGCTGAAATAAGCATATTATCTATGTTCAATATAACTTTCCAGTCTTATTCAAAGGAAGACGAACCTGAAAAGAAAATTATGTTCCATTCTTGGAATATCAGGAGAAAACAATCGTTCAAGGGGTTGCCTATCATTTTGATGATGTATTTAATTACTTATATCACTGTTTTATTTTTTATCGGGACATTCGACTGATATTTCCATAGAAATATGGATTATGTTTTCGCCTTTCAGGGAAACATTCAAATCGCACTGTGAGGCTTAGTATAGGAATATCTAAAGAAAACGGAGGATTTTTCTTTCTTTTGTTATATTCCAATGATTATGATTCAGGTTTTTACATCAGGAATTGGAAACTCAAATCAAAATTCAGAAAGAAAAGCGATTTTCTTCACTTTTAACAATTACCGCCAGTTCCAGCAGTTTGGAAGGGTTCTTCCGAAAAAAGGTGAATATGATTAGTATTTGAGAGAGTAATCGTACTAATATGTGAAAATCAATGCTATACATACGTACATACATGCATATATACATACATACATACATACGTATATATATATATATATATATATATATATATGATCATGATCATCAAACAATGATTCTTGATGTAAAAAAAGTATATTTTCTTATATTCTGATTGGAGATTACTTTTTAAATATTTGTTTTTCAATGAATGAATATCGGATATCTCATAACAATCGGATAATATGCTGACTTTAGCCACAATTTCAAAAGTTTCTGACGTTGATTTTCGGTGAAATTTGAGTATATATATATATATATATATATATATATCCCATATATATAATAATGTTAAAAGGTTCATCTGGAACGATTCAATACAATCAGGAAAAACTGCAAAAGAGTTTGCAATAATGATTTAAGAAATACAACACTTTATCACAAAATGATCAGCCTACACGTTTAGTTCATAACATGTGTATGGGCTTAGGCAGTGAATTAAAATGCAGACATTCTAGACTCACTCACAGGAACAATATCTTACTTTTAAGTTATTTGGTTCTTAGTGCGTAAATATTTATGAATTGATGTAAAGACAAAAAATGTTGTGAACACAGATTAATACTAAATGGGAGCCAACAAGTATAATAAGGAACAATTCAATGGTAACAAAAACGGGTACTTGCATCATCATGCAGTGTAATATATTTCTCTCAAATATTCACAAAACCACGTATAAACTTTTCAAAGGGGGCGGACGACTCCAACCTGCTCTGCTCTCATACGTCCGATGTGAAACAGTTCTTTGCCTTACAAATAATATATATATATATATATATATATATATATATATATATATATATATGTATATATATATATATATATATATATATATATATATATATATGTATATATATATATATATATATATATATATATATATATATATATATATATATATATATATATGAATACAATGCATCATGTTTCTTGAGAGACAACTTCCGATGGAGTGCAGGTGTCGTTTAATGTTGACTGCATTAATTTAGTGATCCTTGCAAGGCTCAACTCTGATTGAGACTTGGACTTTATTTTCAAGCGGTTTTATGACCATCTATTGATGGATGCACCGTGCGTCGACCGTAGGGATATCTCTACTCTGATCACGTTGCTGAGTATGAACACTTACCACAATCTTTGCTCATACCTGGAATCGAACCAAGGACCTATCGAAAATGAGGCAGATTTGCAAACTATCACTGAGCTGTACGGGTGTAATTTCGCAATAATATCGTACTTAGATATTTCCTTGTGCTTTTGTTTGTATACGGATGAAGCCAAAATGTTATTAAGCTTCTGTGTAAAACGTTTTTGCATTGTTGGTTCTTTCATTACAGTTCATCTTCTTCATTATAACATTCAAATATTTGCTTGGAAAGATATCATAAATATGATATGAGACTGGCAAAAATAGTTTAAAATTAATTCATTGATATGATACTTCAATTTTCGTTTTTTTAGGAGGTTAAGAATAGTTCAAGGTACCAAATATATCTTTATCTATCTTTCAATCACTGTTTGTCGAATTGGTTTTTATTAGATTTTTCGATTTCAATAATTCTCATGAAAATATTGAAAATTTGGTGGAAACCACCATTCGACAAACGCCTTTTGGCAGCATGCTGTGTTAGGAGTGATCAATTTTTGAAAAAATGTAGAAGAGAAAATCAATGATTACACTACTTCTTTAGCCTTTTATGGGGCAGTGATCACCGCAGAAGTTCTAGTTTTATAAAACAAGTATTAATGCTGGTACAAACTAGGGATCAATTTTGCAGAAACTTGACCGGCGAATTATACCACCTTTGACCCTTAATTGAGACGAAAGGTAAAAAAATTAGAGAGCTTCCCCCGTTTTTTTTCTTTTTTTGCAGATATACAAACAAATGAATGTTGGATATTCAAGCCCCAGAATTATCTTCGGCCAATCAGTAAGCGCGATATATACATACGTAGTCAGCCAGCCAGTCAGATCTTATTGAAAACTGAAGAAACATATTTTGGCAGTTTTGGAAACTGTTTTGGTTGACTGTAATTTTATCATTTCATGATGAAATTATTAATATACACGTGTAATAATATAAACGACAAAAATCTGGAGAGACAAAATAAACAGCCCGCCACAGGAATCTAATTTGATGAATTCTTGAATGTGCTTGCAAGCTGATACTCTGCAAACAAATAAAAATATTTTTATGGCAATTTTTTTCGGATGTGTAAATTATATATATGTATGTGTATGTATTATTATATTCTGTTTGTTATAGGAATATATGTTTCTTCCTCTTGTACTTCGTATGACTGCAAATGAAATTCAGTAAGTTTGTGATTTTTTTTCAGATTTTTACTTTTGAATGTACGAAGGACTTCTAAACTTGAAGAGCGTTTGGTTTAGATTTACCAGTTTCAAGGTTTCAATGAAGTATCGATAACGGGGATTACGTGTTTAGGATAACAAAATGTAATTTGCAACATATTTGTGTACAATTGGTCGTTGAAAAACTATATGATTCTCATTGACACGAGTTGTCGAGATTGGCTCTCTCATAATAAGTCAGATTTTAGATTGTAGTTTTTCAAGCATGGATAACGTCCCAATCTCATATCCACTTTTTTGCCGCTCAACTGTACGAAACCAAGCTAAAACTAAATTGGCAAAAAAGAACCACTCGAATACAGGCGCACACCCACTTAGATCGATAAATAGCTATTCAGCCTTATATAAATAAATAAATAAATAAATAAATATATATATATATACATATATATATATATATATATATATATATATATATATATATATATATATGTTTGTATATATACATACATATATAGAGAGAGAGAGAGACAGAGAGAAAGAGAGAGAGACAGAGAGAAAGAGAGAGAGAGAGGGAAAGAGACTGACAGACAGAGAGAGACAGAGACAGAGAGACAGAGGTGGAGAGCAAAAGGTTGTGTAAACAGAAATACACACACACACACACACACACACACACACATATATATATATATATATATAAATATCATAGATAGATAGATAGATAGATAGATAAATAGATATATAGATATATAGATAGATAGATAGATAGATAGATAGATAGATAGATACATACATACATACATACATACATACATACATACATACAACCACAAATAGACAAAAAAAGGTGAGTACCAAACGAGATAGAGGGGTGGAAATAACAATAAATAAATGGATATAAGCAGATGAGTACTTATTTAGTTGGACAGATAGATATAACCGAACTATGAATACTTATAGAAAGGTACAGATCAATAAAGACCTTGCTAGCAAGCCAGATAGATAGATGGATAGATATGTGTACAATGGTGTGTAAGAGAGAGAAAAGGATGAAACCATACAACACCATTGTCCCGGTGAATAAAATATTCAAGCATCCGTACCATAGGTGTTTGAAGAAAATCTGATACACTTGAATTGATGACAGGAATTTTAGTGCGTTATTTAATTATGCTCGGAAATTAGACTAATTACAGCGTCAATTACTTTAGCAACAATATAATGAGAATTATAAAGATTTCATTAAGTATTGGCACCGAGTTGATTCAGTGAAATGACTCTGTGTACATTTCGATTTCTCAACATAGACAGTGTAATGGTTCTTATGACCTGTCATTGACAATTAAATGTACTTGGTCATTTTTCTGAAGTCTAATAGGTAATTACAAGAATCACTTTACTGCAAATGATATTCCATCATTTTTTTCAAGCACCCGCAAATAAATTTCTGAAAGAAAACGTTGAACACAATTTAAACGAACGATAACAGCCAAAGCTAATTCCTCTGAAAAAGAATTGTAAAAAGTCTGAATAAAGATTTTGGAAAATAAATTGACAAAGCATCATATATGGGTTTATGAAATTGTGAAATAAAGGCATATGACGTATACATATATCTATAAGACATATCTATATATCTTATATCTATCAATCTCTCTCTTTTTCTCTATCCGTCAATCTATCGATCTATCCACCTATTTATCTCTATCTATATATATATATATACATACATCTATGTATGCGTGTGTGTCTCTGTGTATACGAGTGCGTGTGTGTATGCGTGCGAGTAGGAGGTTTCAAAAACTGTAAAAAATGCGAACCAAGCACCAAAATCGTCTCAATGAAATACACCAAAGCGTTTGTTCCAACAACTGATACACTTCATTCTATTTTAGAGATATCAATTTATGTTTTTTTCCGTCCTATTGGTGTATTCCCATTTGCTAACGGAGTTTTGGCGTTCCTCCAGGTGGTTCAAAGCAGAAATCTTTTGAAAACTCTTATTCCATACCTCCATTTCCGTAATCTCACTATACTTTCTCGTTTTCCTCATATATATATATATATATATGTGTGTGTGTGTGTGTGTGTGTGTATACATATATATAATACCTTATAGTTATGTTGCATCGTTTCATTTGATGACCTAAATCAAACAACATCTTACCTAACCAGTTTTCAGAGTTGACAATTAATGACATTAGGCATTTTAATCTTCTAGCCTGACATGTGTATATTACTCACAACTAGGACTACTCTTACCCTTTTCTCTCCTAAAAAGACGATGGTACCGACGTAGTTATACATCCCTTTATCCACAGTCTTGTAGTACAAAGACACATACAAACATGAACAGTTTTTTTCCACCAAATTACGTGCTTCAAAGACGCTGACGCAAGTTCAGTGAAATGCATCAAGCCGTCCTTTATGATAATAACACATTTATAGATGTAACAGGCCTCTTCCCAAATCTTCCACTTCCAAATTGTGAAACTAGCTCATGTTTCTGTTCTTTCCAGGCCTCATCAGGCGAATGATTATCTATGTTTTGGGATCTTAGTTTTGGAGAAGTCGGTGAGAACCTGGCGAGTGTGGTAGTAAATAGTATTCATTTTGTCAAGGGGTGTTGTAATATAGATATATTAGGCCAGAAGATGATTAAAATGTCAACTGTCATCAGTTGTCAACTCTACGTTTGGTAATATGTTGTTTGATTCAGAGCATCAGATGAGACCAATGCAAATTGACTCTAAGGTGTTAATTATTACGATTATCATCTGTGCAGCGAAAGGTCCCCGCTAAAAAACAAACCAAGACACGAGAATTAAGTTCCGGAATAAGTTTTCTATCTCTTATTCGAAAAAAAAGCACTAGATAGTTACCACTACTGACTCATTTTCTTTATTATTTAAGGTATACTGTGTGCTATGGATGCACAAAAATGCAAAATTAATTCAGTGACCGTAGAAAGCAATGGACAGTTTAAGCCTTCTTAGTTGAATGTAAGGAAAGAGATTGTGATTGTAAATCGTCAGGTAGGTATACACCCTTGCTAAATAAAAGGGAATGAGAAAACGCAAATTTTGATCGGACACAATTATCCGGTAATACTGGCATTTAATCAAAATTTCTATCCCTGGGAATACCGTTGATATACACACAGGCAGCTGCCTTGATTCATTCCTCACAAAAATTGAGTTTCCTCCATAACTCAACCCTTAGCACACGATAGATGAAGAGAGATGATGGCTTTGTTCTATCCACTGAATGACCTCAGAATCTCCCTTGGACCCATGAGCATCTAAACTATCATTTTGCCAATTCAGACACTCTTCACATGCAGAAGTCACTTTTCATCAGTGAAAAGAATTATTCTATAAGCATTGCATGCGTGTTGCAAATGCAATAATCTCAATCTCAGCTCCCAGAATTTCATTACACCAGGACTCATCGTGCTTCAAGTTCAACGATGATAGGCAGGTAGCCCAAGATCAATTTTGATCGACCGGGACAATGAATGGAATATTCATAACTCTAGCCAGGATTTTCTGTTTTCTCAAAAGATTTTGTTCGGCATAGCTTTGATAGCATTGGTAACTGTGACTCTTTGATATTGGCTCAGTTCTGTACTTTTCCACAGGCTGATGTCCAGTAAATCTTTATATAGTACAACACCTGACCATTTGCAAGTGGTTTTACCTTAAGATTCATGATCAACCTCTTGGGTGTTGACCACTATGGTTTTGTTCCAATTATCATTCCAATCCTTAGTTAAACACGATATGCACCAGAATATAAGACAGTTAGTAACTTTTCTATTGAGAAATAAGTAATAAAAAACATTTTGAAAATGATATGAATTAAACTCATAACAGTGTGTATGGCATTACTAAATATATATGATATATTGGGGTCATCCTGTAGCGTCCTAGAAGGTTGTTGTCAGCTCCTCATGGACACTTCCAAATACTAAGCATGGAATTACATTGCATTCAGTCTGACTTGTAACTGTGTCGTAACATGAGTCCAGAAGAGTGAAGGTGGCAGGGGTGAAAGTGGTGCTGGGTACAGTAGTTTCACGCCCTCGGCTCATAAGCTATCATCAATTCCTGCTTTTTTGTCTTCAGGTGTACCGTCTTATTTGTTAGTTCCGAGGTGTGTTCTTTTTTTTTCTCTTATATATATATATATATATATATATATATATATATATATATATATATATATATATATATATATATATATATACATATATGTATGTATATATGTATATATAAATGTATATATATAAGTATATTCCAATGCACTTTATGCGGATATTCACAGAGTTCATGACAGTGGATGAAGCTAAGATGATGATGACCCTTGTGCTCATGGGGTTGCCTACGCAAACAAATACTGCTAAAATTAAATTCATTGCAGATTATCATTTTCCTAGTGATAATTAGTGTTAGAGAAATAGGTTAGATGAGTATTTAATTAAGTCCTGTTGTATTTCCCAAGCCCCCTTATGAACCAAGACCCCAATTGCCGATTTTAAAGCCAGGCACCGAGCTGCAATCTTGATGCATAATTCCCATCAAATGATATCGTTATATAGTGATATCATCATTTGACGTCCTCAAAACCGTCAAAATGGATTTCTTAGATTTTTCTCAGTTTTTAAGCTAGTTTGGATGGCTTTGTATGCATCATGAGTACAGGTTGTGGCAATGTTACTGTTTAACAATGAAGCTAGAAAATATGAACATTAACTAATTATGTCTACGGAAAACGTTTTTTGACACCAATCACATTAGCCGTTTTTAAATTCTTTCCCTGATAATGAGTCAATTTATGGGTTGAATCCACAATGTAAGTTCATGCTAAATAGATCCCATAGTTTGTGTCTTACTGTTTTTTGAAGATTACAAAATTTTTGTGATCACTTCCCAAAACAGGCCTGAAATATAACTTTCATTGATCTCCTTGTTTTTGATTGATATTCCCAATATAGCATGCTACCAAAATATATTGGTCACGTGACGGTTTCAACTGATATTTTTAGAGTTCTGAATTTAAAAATAAACGGAATTGATTAAAATGCACTGCTATCATATAATTTTGATTATCATAATTCTGTTGCTGCTGTGTCTACACCTTTTGGGTGCATATTGTTTGCAGATTCTGTACTGCTTTATATTCACTTTGAAGAACAAGACAGATATAACAGTATCCCTCGCAATTAAACAGAATACTGTTTATTCAAATTAGATGTGTCTATGTTCCTAATCCGTCCTTTCCGCAGCTAATTAAAATTATTACAAAACAGTAATTTGAAATTTCTAGAGAAGAAGTATTTTTAGAGAAGAGATCTAAATTTTACATAGTTTTAGGAAGGTTACATTACGCAGTTTTATTCAATTACTTGGAACAATATCACTGCAGATGAATCATTGTCAATTACCAATATGTAGAAAAGTCGTTTTCTTGGAAATTAATCAATATGAATTTATTTTGTTACATTAGTTACCAGTAATGATTCAAAAGGAAGCTAAAGCAATTCAATTGGAGATCTATTTGAGATTTTGAAAAAAATTGATATATTTTGGAATATGTCCGTCTGTGTCTTCCCTTGTTTGAGTTGTATTACAACAAAACAGCTGTCCGTGGATGACACAATAGTTAAAGCTCCCTTATTGAGGGTTGAGCACTCTCTAAGTGAGTTAACTCATTCATTGTAAGTTTATACAATGCACTTCCAACATGGAATGGAGCACTCTGATGGGTGAGGAATATATGCAATAAAAATATCGCTTAAATTCAACCTCACTGACCGTCCAGTTCCGTGGAGAAGAGGATGATACCAGCTTCCGGGTTTGAAGGTGAGGTTTCGATCCCGCCTCGTGGTACTGGATGGTAGAATGAATAGTATATAGCCACACTGAAGAGTTGTATAACAATGAAACAGCTGTCTGTGGATGACACAATAATCATATATATATATATATATATATATATATATATATATATATATATATATATATATATATATATATATATATATATATCTGTGTGTGTGTGTGTGTGTGTGAGCTATTGAGAAATAAATATGTAATCTAACGGAATGATTATGAATTTCATAATATTGAAACTCTTATGAATGTATAATTTGTTGTAAATAACGTAAAAAGAATAAGTAATCAAAGAAGATTACGTTGTCTAGGCCAATTCATAATCATTCCGTCGGTTTTCATATCCATTTCGTGATTGTGCAGGATTTTGGGGGGGTTGAAGGGGGAACTTCTCACTAAAATGTTTGATTATTGAATAATTAGAGCCCATACATATGTATGTCCATACTTTTCAACTCATTCTTTGTGTTAAGGGTGATCAATCAAAAAAATTGGTGAAAGAAAAAGATAATCAATGATCTAATTTTCGATTAAGGGAATCTATCAAAACATAAAAAAAACGATTTTACTAATCCTGATAAAGGATGAATTCTTAAATTGGTGCGACCATGTGATACATACGTACATACATACATACATAACCTGCCAGACCAACGCGAAATCTTTAAAAAAAAGTATTTTGACTGTTTAGGTGGCTATTCTGTTCGATGGTTTCAAACAAAAAAAAATTGCTTGTGCGTGAGATAATTATAGAGTGATCCAGCATTTTAAAACAGATGAAATAGCCACGAACTCCTAAAGTTTAGTTCCCAGTATGGACCGTAGTAAAGACAACTATTGTATTTACCATATGGTAGTCAAGATACAACCAGAAATAAAGGTCTGAACGTGGATTTAAAAGATAGCCATTCAAGATGACTTCATGGACAATGTTTGGAACAGTGTTACCAAAGTAATTCTGATTGCACCATGTTTATCGCAGTTCTTGATTCAGGAGCGCAAATTCCAACATCCTTTGTTGAGTTCTGTTTTGCCAGACTTTGCGCTATACATAAACTATCAAAAAGGTTAACAAGGCTCATAGCGAATCAGCATCTTTTTACGCTTTTACGAGGTGGATTTAGCGCAAAAATGATTTGCCAACACTGTTTACAAACCATGAATGGTCTGAAAGGGCCACAAATAGAATTTCATCTGTGAGGATATTTGAAAAGTATAGTTCACAGATAACCCAGGAACTTAGCAAGAATAAAGTCTGCTATCAGAAACATGCAAATGAAACACAATAGATTTGAACTTGTAACTATCTTCCCTCCGACTAGGTGTGCTGCAGGAGTTTGGAAGAGAGACGATTTTCCATTTAACAAATGTTATGAGTGAGTGATCTGAATACCACTACAAAAAAATATTTGATTAAGTTTTGAAATGACTGGTTCTTACAGTGTACAAATAACAAATATGCACAAAACATTCAAAATCTTGATGAAAAATTGAGGAACGATATACTTTTGGAAATATGATTTATAGTTTATTAGTTTAAGAAAAAAGAATGTTGGAAATTATTGGGCTAGACGAAATTTTTAAGAATAAACTTTGGCAAAAAAAGCATATCATTATGTTAATAAAGGTAGTTACTTACTCTCACAGTAAGAAGTAGATTTAGCAAAGAATTCATGCTATCATATATTGGCACATTTTCGTCTTGACAAATATGTGCATATATATACGATCATGAAAATGAGTTTAGAAAGATATGCAAAACGCATACATACACATATATATCCACATAGCAAGTATACACTCACACACACACATATAAATATATATATATTCACATATATATATATATATGCATATACATATATATATATATATATATATATATATATGTTTGTGTTTGTGTCTATGCACACGTGTGTAAACATATGTATATATATATATACATCTGCGTGTGTGTGTGTGTGTGCACGTGTGCATTGTGTCATGAATTCAACGTTTTTGTTTATGTATGAAAGGATTGAAATATAAATGGAAAAATAGTAATTACATTACTCTTTTTTTTCCAAAAAATCGAAAAATTTTAATGTACTCTAGTTTCTCTCTGCTCAGCCAAAAAAAATGTGTTTTTTTTTTTTCTTGTGCTTTATTTTTTCGACATCAAACATTCACTTCTAGCAGGCATTTCTGGAAAAAAAATATTTGCAATTTTTTAAATAAAATATTCGATTTTTAGTAAATAAAACTGAAATCAAAGCAGTTGTGCACAGATTCGTTTTGTTCAGTAGGTAAATAGGTAGGAACAAAGTAACGACCCTTATTGCTATGAACGCATTGGCCTTGCATGATCAACCTTGTTAGTTAAAGTTGAACCTGATCGTGCCCAGCTGAATGACTCTCAGAATTCAAAGGGCTGTAAGGTGCTGGGAATCACGTACAAAGCCTGCTATGGCGATCCCATGTATTCCATCAGAGAGTAGACCGATCCATTCACTACGCCAATTAGTGCAAGCAAAAGCCCCCCTGCCCCTGTGAACTATCTCATCTAGATGAAAATGGTAGGAAATTAATGTATGAAGAACATAATAAAAACAGGTTAGGTTAGTCACTCAATACAAACCGTCGCCTGAGGAAAATCTTTTGACAGCATGTTGTGTTTTGCATGATCAATTAAGCCATTCTGAAAGTAGTTGTTCAAGGGCTAATCAATTTGCTCATATTTTGTCCGATTGTGATCTTTGAAAGAGTCCCTCATTTAAACTCACGGGTTTGAAAGCTATCCGACACAAACTAAGGAACCGATTCAGCATACTCTTACATTTTAATTGAAACCCCAACTAGACACCATTTGGAGTAGGTTGAAAGAGAATACTAGAAATTTTTAAAAAAATCATATAGAAACAGATTTTTTTTCAAAACATAATAATGACTAAATGTTAACGTTTTCAGTTTAACAACTTCGGAGTGAACTGTACGCAGGGTACACTGATAGTCATCCAAACCTATTCAAAAACTGTTTAAACCTATGATGATAGTTTTGGTGATGGCTTTGGTTAGTGGATTATTAGAAAAAAATGCTGAAAAGCATTAATTTTGTGTAAAATTACAAACACCAATTCGAGCAAAAAGATATGTAGACTTTGAAAACAACTACGTGCGCCTCCATACAAACATCATATTTACGCAAATGAATTAAATAGCCTACATCCTAAATCTCGTTCTGTAATTTCCCTCTGAGGTGGTAATAGAGTATTCATCACGTATCTCTTCGATAAACTTTTGACACTATATGGAACACGATGCCTCTACGTGATATTTTCGTATCGAAGAAAGATCAGGGAGAATTATAAAAAAATATATACAAATTTTTAGAGAAAAAAAATTACAATTTGATAGTTCATGTCACGCTATGGGTTACACTTATTAAATCGTCGCAGAAACCGTTCACGTATATCTAATACATTACCTTCTCTAGCATAAACGATCATCCAAACAACAGTTATATATTTCACTTCGATATGATGGGAAAGAAAATGAAAAAAATATCCTATAATATGAATTCTACCCAGTAAAAATATCTATATGCTCATTGGCGTATGAGATATGTATAATTTCACATTGACACACACACATGCACGCACACTCATAGATATATACACACTTACATACTCCCACGCTAACACATAAATGTATGTATGTTTATGTGAATATATGTATTTATGTACGTATATATATATATATATATATATATATATATATATATATATATATATATATATATTATATATATATGTGTGTGTATGCGCGTGTGTGGGAGGGTGTATGTGTGTGTGTCTGTGTGCATATGTATATAGATATTTGTGAAAGTAAAAACGTGCACGTATGGATATATGCTCAAAGCCAGACGAGTGTGGTATTATGATAAATAAATAATAACGATATTTTTCTGAGCGTATAAGTTATAGATTCAAGAAGTAAACACGACACGAATATAAATATACATAGTCTTTTTTTTTAGTTCATCTTGCGTTGATGTGTTGTGTGTAGATGTATCAATTTATATGTATTTTTAGATTTCAGAACATTATTGAAAAAAGTTGAACTTGGAATCGGGAAACAGATATGGATGAGTAGCGCATACTTTGAAACTTGAAAATCAGCATTCGAGTTCACTGCTTTTAGCTGGGTTTGAACATCGACTCCTTACACAAACCACCCCGTCAACCAAACAAACCTTATATTGCTGTCTGTTCATTGCATTAGAAAAAAATCACCATCATCCGCTTTAAATACCAAAATGTTATCTTATATATATCGTTTATCGAAGATTATACAAAAAAAAAAGAGATCTTTCATTTAAAATTATCAAAACGTTAGATCTTTTATCTGAAATAATCTAAAAAATTTTAGCGCAATATCATTATTTTTTTGATCCAAAAATTCTATGGAGACCCTTAAAAAGGATTTTTCTTGGAAATCAAAAGAAATAGATATACTTCAATATGATTAATATTGTACCCATGCAAGTTTTCAAGATTTCAGCCCCAAAAATGTGACCAAGAGCATCCAGATATACAGATCACCAACACATAAAAGCGTTAATTGAAAACATATGAATAATTCATTTCTCCATACAATATAATTCCAAAACTACGTATCCCATTTCAACTTCTTTATTAGTAGTTCCTGGAAATTAGATGTGCAAACCGTTGTGGGACAAGTACACTTGAGTTTGGCATTAGAAATGCAAATGAATCTGGCAGATTTTGGCGTACATTACTGTGTCACTGTACTTAGTGCAAGGCATCTGTGGTTTTTAGTAACGGTCATCCATCTTTCAACATTGTGGTTACATACAGAAATAAATTGGAAACATAATAGTAGATGTTTGACAAATGGTTAATCTGCAACTACCTTTCAAGGAAACAGAAAAGGGAAAAGATAGAAAAAATCGTACGCAGCGTAACAGTTGATCCACTTCTGGTTTCAAAAGCGAAATTAAAAGAACTGAAGGAAAGAGAAAAAGGAAACTGCTCTGTCTAATGATGGAAAAAATGTGCTTTTTGCACCTTAGTATTGGGCGCTTTGTGAATGGACTCATTTTGTTTGACACTATTTTGACAGGAAAAACAGCATTCTTTTCAATAGAAATGAGATTTTCGAACGTTACTTACTGCCAGAAGCAGTAACTTACTCTCACAGTAAGAAGTAGATTTAGCAAAGAATTCATACAATGAATGTTCAGTATCTATCGAAGTATTTTTTCAACTAATTAATTTATTTTGTAACTTAACCGCCTTAAAAATATTTTTATGCTTTCAGTATAATAACATAAAGAGGTCGAATATTAGAAAGAATACAATAAAGATAGTTTTGAAAGTTACTTACAGACAGAAAAAGTTGAATTTTCAGAAAAAAGATTTTCTCATGCTTTCAAACCAAACAATTATTTTTGACGTAAAGGGGATATCCAAAAAAGTCGTTCTCTCATAGTGACTAATTGTTGTATTTGCTTTTCAATGAATCAATTTCACGCTGAGTTATATATATATATATATATATATATATATATATATATATATATATATATATATATATATATATATATATGTATGTATATATAAATATATATATATATATATATATATATATATATATGTATATATAAATATATACATATATATATGAATTGTATGATATCAAGTTTTTTTCTTTTGCAATCAATATTTAGCTGTCATATAAAAGTAAATACAAACAGGCTTTCATTACTCGTGAATGAAGAAATATTGACGTTAATATATTCTAATCATGGCAAATCAGTTCCTCACTACATAACTGACCCTCTATTTCAGGTACAGGCGTTTTAAAAAGAGGATAACATATTTTCATTATGCAAATAGCATTTTCTCTTGAAACCATTTTACTCTGACATCTGTTGGGGCTATGCATAACGTTAAAGTTGCGACTTGATGACACATCAACATATTCACATAAATCCAACGTGATCGATTTTGGACTGTTAATTTGACCATAACTAATCTGAGGATTGACCTTACAACTATTTTCTGTGGAATATCGGAGTCTGTCATATCCTTCCTTTATGGGTCAAAAATCTTCGATGGTGTGTTTTGCAAATGTGATCTTATTTACAATCATCTGTATTTTCAAAGCATTAAACTAGAAGGATATCTAGATAACTCTGTGTTTGTGCGTGTCAGAGAGTCATAGACCAAATATATTTAAAGTGGTAGCAATCTTAGTAGTCGACAAAAACTTGCAGTAAAAGTTATAAACAACTTCTATAAGCTCAAAACAGACAACTTGAGTACTTTTGATTTCCAGTACTACGGTAGTCCTTTGGTGTCTTGTTTTTTTTTGTGTGTGTCTTACATTTAATGCACGTTGATTTAAACCTTAGTTACAAAGCATTTCAACGTTTCCTTCCATAATTCCTTTAGGAACGTAATTTTATCCTTTCTGAATTCATGGTGAAGCTTGTAGACAACATGTTTTAGTCGACTGATCGCACAAGCAATCGAAAAATAATTAGAATTAAAAAAAGAAAAAAGGAAAAGATTTTTCTTACTCAGCAGAAACGATTTATGTGCTTGGAGCTAATGCTTCGATATTAATCTTCTACAAACGCAATGTTTTGATAAATTCTGACACAGTTATTTCTTTATCGAAATTCGTTCATAAACTGTAATAAGCCAGACGCATCATATACAATGAAGTATATAATATTGGCTGGTTGGGAGACTTTGGGCTAAAAAGAAATTTATTAATATGTCTAAAATTTATTCACACAGAAAACTGCATATATATATATATATATATATATATATATATATATATATATATATATATATATATATATATAGAGAGAGAGAGAGAGAGAGAGAGAGAGACAGACAGACAGACACAGAGATAGATGGATGGGTTTAATTGTATATCAGGATATCAATATATATATATATATATATATATATATATATATATAGATAGATAGATAGATAGATAGATAGATAGATAGATGGATAGATTGATAGATAGATATTATCACAGCACCTTGTTGTATACTTACACGATACCTGATCTCATGATATGTACGTCGATTGTTCATTTTATATATATATATATATATATATATATATATATATATATATATATATATATATATATATATATATATATATATATATATATATATATATATATATATATATATATATATATATATATATATATATATATGTACAAACGGTTTCTTCATGTTATTAGTATTCTCAAAGATGATATTATGTTGGTTTGCATACTGTCTGATATTAACACCATTTAATATTCATTTCGGTGGACATTCAACAGAAGTGAAACGAACAGTAAGCCATGTCTGTTGTTCTACCTACTGAACCACCATTGTTAAGAACATCTTATGGGTAACCTACGTAAGTGAGCTCTGTTTCAGAAAATAAATATCCAATATAAGATTATATCAATATACAATACACATAAAACTTTTTATAAATTGACAAACTACAAGATGGTATGGAATAAACTATTTAATTAGAAAGGTTGGTGCAGTTTGATAAACACTGCTTTGGTGCCACGTTGATATAACTCATACGTTTTTTTCAAATATCTGAGACGTTTTCATGGTAGACGAAAGGAGACAATTTATACAATGTACCATTATAACAGAGAATAGGGGAATACATGACTGACGTAAAACTAAAATAAATTGATTTTTTTAATGCTTAGTTTTTAAAGCAGTGAAGTCTCTTCAGGATACACACGTACACACACACACACACACACACACACACACACACATATATATATATATATATATATATATATGAGAAAAGGATATGTTTGACCAAATTATCATATATCGTGTCATATCATACAGAAAGTTAGAAATGATTCCGTTATTACACAGTCGAATATATCAGTCACGCTAAAAAACATAATACAAAGTTAATGAAACCAGCCACTGATCGGTTAGCATAAAACGTAGCGATGCTCTTACCATTGAGCTATGCGGCCATCTGTATACCATACAGAATAGCCTCTTCATCTACTATATAAGCAAGTCTAAATTTATTGTATTCTGTCAGATCGCGGTTTCTTGCCATGTCTGTCAAATTTCCACTTCATGCAAGTGGACAATGGAGTTTTTACACGGATAAGGACAGGTTCTCAGAGTCTGAGAAACAGACAGTCGGGCACGGATGTCAGAATTTAAAACCATGAATAGGAAACAACTTGTCATTTATTTTGGCATCCTTCTGTCCAGTTAAAACATTCGCAGTCAAGGAAATTACAACTCAAAATCTTATGAGAACACGATATGCAATTGCAAACATAGTTGGTATAAATATTTTTTAAAGATTTACACAACTGCTTCAGTGTTTAAATATTACCCACCGTTGTTTCAGTTGTATAACATGATAAAAATTTATGGATTATCACACCTTGTGTATGGCCAACAAGAAATATAGAGCAGCATTGCAGAAGAAAATCTATTCAAATTATAAAATCTCGAATCAGCGATCATTTTTACGTACGCCTACGAATTGACTGTAAATAACATTTATTTTACTCGATAAACCGATCGAACGAATTCAGTAATGGTAACTTGATTGTAGCACGATGCCAGACGATAGAAATGAAGATAGGATTAAGTTCCTCTTTCACGTGGTCTGGGCCTAGTCGTCAAAAAAAGCATTGTGTGATATCTCAGTTTTCGTATGGATTCGAACAAAAACCATTTGCACCGTTCCAAAACATCTCACTCCCCCAACTACAAAACACGAATTATATTTCCAGCATAATGTTCAACTTTGACATTCAATCTACAAGTGAATGCCTGTTCATACCACAATTCCCAGAAGTGTTATACATCATTAAAGAGCCAGCACTTCTTCATGACCCCCAATGGATAACCCTATATCATATTGATTCAACAAGATTTTATAGTCGAGAACATTATATCGAACATACATTGAGAGTATTATTCCTCCTTTTGTCTTTATGATCAGATATATATATATATATTCATAAAGACAAATAATATTCGGCATTTAACCCGGATCGAGGAAGGAAATGCTTCGGCAAAATTTGTCTGTATTAAGAGATTGATGAAATAGAGTAAAGTTTAAAGGTTGGCAGGCAAGGATAGAAAGGCCGCATCAGATGGAACCGAAAGAGATACTTAGCACTGCACAGGTCAACTTCAGAGTAAACTGAATTGAACTTGTGCCAAATGATCAAGGAAAAGTGCTTCTTTATACGTAAATCATAGATAGTTGTTGTTCTCGAGAGAAATGCCTGAGACAAATTGAGCCGCTATTTGAGTAATTGAGTTGTGCGCCGGAATTCAAGTAGGATTTAGAAGTAAAGTGTATCTAATTTTTTCGAACTGGTTCAAACGGAATTTATCAAAGACCATCTGAACTTGGTTCTTCTTTAAACCTTATAATCGTTCGCGTCTGCTCTACTTATTTGAGCGAATATTTTGAAGCGCTGACATCCGCATATCCATTAAGAAAACTAATAAGCAACGAAAACTGTTTTTGGTCTAATAATACAATGACATATTTTGTCTTCCTAATGCTCCGGGCACATGGACAAGGTGATGTTTATTAAGCAGCATCTTATTATATGTAGTCATACTGTAATTTTTCTATCATGATATGACATCATCTTATGTGTTGTCATCTTCGTTATGATATCTTATTTGTTTGTATGTTTTCCTGTGAAAAACGATGATAGCGCCTAGCCCCTCCAAACATAGTACCTTCGTAAATCTCGGAGAGGTTATCAGCAGCAGCAGCTGCAGCAGCTTTCTGGCGTCCGTCGACCTTCCCAAAGATTGATTCGACAATTTCTCTATCATAGACGACTCAGAGCCAATAAATTCGGAACTCGTCCATTGCATCATGCGATGTTATATTTTGCTGGCTCTAGTTTTGTAAATGAGCTTTTTTGATCCGTGTTGTGAGTCGTGATATCCATCGCTTATCTGACATTCTTGCAACATGACAAGCCCATTACCATTCGATTTTTCTAATACATTATAAGATATCCTTTGCTCCTGTTTTTTCTCCGTAATATACTGTGCTGTTTTGTGATCCTTCAATGTAATGCCGAATATGGATTCCCTACGTACACATTGCATGGTTCTCAGTTTGAGGGTCAATATTTTGATCAGGTTCCATCTTCCGGCTCCATAGGTGACAATTCGGAGGATCCATTGATTGTAAATCCTAATTTTAAAGGGACTATGGGTTTTTTTCTTTCAACTCGAATTAGTTAATGATGGCATCCGTTTAACACAAGAATAACATAATTTGGATTAATAGCCATATACTGGTGTTTATTTTGAGAAGGAAAAGTGATTTCCTTTCATGTGAATAAAAGTTCGCTAATTCCTCCGTTATACAATTGCATTTAGATTTATGAAAGATAATCACTCTCCTAGTCACAAAATCAACGTTCGGATGGAATGACAGCCATTTTCTAGATTTTTTTTTTTTTACAAACGAGCAATCAGTAAATAACACTTGGTACTCGGGATCAACAATCTTGTTGTATAAGAGGTATGTCCAAAAATTATCCAGCAATTTGATATAAGTGAAAAATGGTTTACGGCGGTCAACTACATCATTGTTCCTTCAATCATACTCTTTTCTGGACCTCAAGTGAATATCCCACCTCTAATTCCAATTTTTTTAAAAATTTCAACAGTGGGCAGGGCTGACAGACTTGTGTGATGTAATGTTTTACCGATAAAAAAAACACAAGAAAATCTGTCATTGTGAATACAACGGTAACACAGTACACGGACTTGTTTTCGAGACTGTCAATAAAAACTTTCGAAATTTCAGTTTTTTTTAGCGATCCTGACTAACTTGGCGGCTTGGTATGCACGTAGAGGCCATACTGATCGAGTGAGAAAGCTGAAAATTTTATCATTTTCACCTTATGTATGGAAAAAAACATTTTCCCTCCGTTGTAAAATTATCATAAGGATTTTACAAACGTTTCAATATGCACCATAAGTTCGTGCAAATGAAAAACCTTTTCATTGAAGTTTTCATACCACAAAAATTAATTTTTAGTTGTGTTTCAATACAGGAATCAAGTTTATGTTCTGTTGGTTACTTAGTTTGTATCCGGCAGCATAACGCTTATTTCTATTTTCATTTTGTTAATCACTGCCCCATGAAACTTATTCAATGATCACCCCTTTTTCAATGTTTTTTAATTCATCACCCCTAGCAAAGCATGCTGTAAAAAGACGTCCGTCACATGTTTATGACATACTTTTTATTTGTATTCTAACTTAGAGCGAACATTATTAAGTTTTCATCTATTTTTTTCTAATATTTGTCACCGATTTCCTCTGGGAATAGATATCCACTCCTACGAATGATTTCGTGTAATATCGTAACTTGTCTTACTATAAACCTCTACCTTATGTACTCTCGATCATATTCTAGTAATGATTTTTAAATCTCCCTTTGCCTTTTTCCACTTTGCCTTCTATTTTTTGCCTCTTTCTTTATATTTTTCTTGACACTCTCTCATCACCGTTGGTTCCCGAGTCAAATTAAATGTTACCGATGACAGTAAAAATGTGGGGAAAAACGTCTTGGTATAATCGATAGCCCACAGTAGCAATTATCTCGAAATTACAGCCATATGAAAATTATAGGATGTTCCACAGAGAAAGGTATCGTTTGCATCAAATTGGAAAAAAAATCAAACAAGGTTTGAGGAAAATGGAAAAAATAGACGCATGTAAAGAATGTCGGGTGAGAAAGGATGATAATGGAAGACGTCTAAGGAGAGACAGTCGTTAGAGAAGAGAAAAAATGAAAAAAAAAACAACTTTGGAAATACGAGAGAGAAGTATGGAAGGACAAGAGAAAATGTTCATACGATGTTTAGAGCGAAAGCAGAGATATGACTGCAGGGGCGAGTGGACAAAAAGGAGGTGGGAATCGGGTGAGGTGAATTACATACTGAGAGATATGAACAATGAAAGATACAAACAGATAAATAGATAGATAGATAGATAGATAGATAGATAGATAGATAGATAGATACATACATACATACATACATACATACATACATACATACATACATACATACATATAAAAAACTGAGAGAGGGATGGATGTAAACATACATAAATTGATGTAAAAAAGTGAGATGATAGAGAGAGAGAGACAGAGAGAGAGAGAGAGAGTCGGGGGAGGGGGAGATGGAAAATCGCGACGTAGATACATATAAAAAAGGAATCAAATAGATACACAGGTAAAATATATGACGAGCTGGAACAGATAGGTATAGAAAATTGCAACAGATTAACAGATGAATAGATATATAAAAATGCGTGAGAATGAACAGGCTGTTGAGCTGAGTTAATAGCGTAATGATGTTTGGGGAATATCTACTTTATACATCTGAGAAAGAGAAATGTGTGTTCGTCTTACACGCTCTACAAAGTACCTAAGCAGATTTGCAGACCAACCAAACTGAAAACAATGATGCAAATTATAAAACTATGGCTGGCAATTTAAAAGATACGACGTACAAATTAAAAATGTTGCCAACAAATTGAAAAGACTAGAAAACTCATTCGATGGGTATGAGTAATCCCATTTTAACATCTACCGTTACACTATCTACAAACACTGATCTTAGAGCGAAATTAGATAAAACTTATGCATTCATTATTTTTCTTCAATGGATAAGTTGTTTTAAACTTAGCTTGAGAATCGGATATATCACCATAACTATCAATAATTGTCCGTCTTATCTTTTAATTTAATTGCCTTTTTAATCTCATTGGCTCGATGTAATGTGTACATAGCTCTTGGTCAAGAGACATAGTTTCCATCTTGGATTATTTCGGAACTGTATCGAACATTCTTGTTGAAAGGCTGCATTTTATCCAGTTCCGTTTAATATAGGACCTAGTGTGTCGTAGTGTGATCGAACTATCAAGCTGAAGCAAACACTTAAATTAAAAAAGATGAGTACATTTAATGTGAGCAACTTGATAAGTTATAAACTTTCTCGAAATTAAGTATTTTTCACGTAATAGTAATTGTCTTCGTACAAGAGCGAAAAAAAGATTTTAATAAACTTCAAAAAGCAATGCAAAAGTTTCAAGCACAAAATGTTTATTGTAGTAAAACCGGTCATGAAATCAAGGAACAAGCCATAACCTGCATTGGGAATCAGTATGTTTTTTTAAACAATACAATGAACTAAATTAGCCAAACACTTTTCGTGTTGTATTTTACAGTTTGATGTATGCAAAAGTTACATCTTCATTCAAAAGTGTCAAGTTCTGAATTTCTTCTTAAAAAGACAGTCAATAGACCAACAGCGTTTGAAAAATGAACGAACGACTGATACAATGCCCTCTCTTCTTGCCATATTGGTTCTGTGAGATTTTTTTTACGCTTTACTTCAATACCAATACCACAACAAGAGTTATGAAGATGAGAAGAAACAAAATGCAAAGTATATACAGGAATAGTTATGTTGGATACAACTTTACTACGATTTATATCAACAATAAAGATAGACTAAAATGTGTTTTTCGCAGAGAAAGTGTCGGCACTGAGTAAGCTACAACGTCACTCAGAAAACAATCATCCTAACATGGTTGGAAGATTTTGAGACAAATTTACCAGAAAGACAATATATATATATATATATATATATATATATATATATATATATATATATATATATATATATATATATATATATATATATGTATGTATGTATGTATTTATGTGTGTCTGTGTCTGTGTGTAATCAGCGAATTAGCTACATGTGGTAAATCTATTGATGGACTCCATGATTTGCTATGAGGTTCGGAGTTGTTGACAACGTAGGATACTTTTTTGGGGAGAAACTATAATTGCAGGTACGAGGACTAAAGATGTATCTGAGATCTTAGCAAAATTCATGATCGAAAAAAAATATATCAACAAAGTGCATAGGTGTTTGCACAGGAGTTAGTTGTTTTATGTTCAGATCTTATAGGATTTTTTCAGGTACTTATTCGAAGCAAAACCAATCCAAACCTGCTGAATCTTTTTATCATCAATCCAAGTACTCGCACTGCTGTGATACCTCTACCAGGTGAGTCTGACCTCGAGTTTATAATCATTGTCAGTATCAATGCAAAGTACTGAGACTCCTGATGTCCCTTCCCAGTGGAATAGAACATATATTCTAAAGCTGACAGGGATATTGTCCGAGCTATCATGGCATATGCTTCTCTCAGTTTTCCTCTCAAATATTGGGAATCCACAGTTGCATCTTCCATCTCAGACTAAATATAAGCTTGGATTGAAAAATTCATCCCCCTCCATATAACATCAGAAAAATAATCAATCCTGGTTAATCCTAGAGTGTGCTGCAATCATAGTCCACTGAAATCAATTTTAGTACATTTTCCAACTAAACAAATGCATGGAACAATCGCCACGGGTATTTATGCGATGCAGATTCCAGTGATGCCGAATTGGTCCAAGCTTAAATTAATCATGGAAGGCTTTGATCCTCTGAGTTTTGGAGAATTACCAACAAAGTTTTGAACCTAAGGGAATTGTTCCTACCGTTATAAATTGACTCGAGATTATCACAACAACTTTGGGTGAGACTAAGCCTTTTGCTACACCCGTTGCTTCAAACTCAACTCTTAACCCCTTGAGCCATTCACTCAATGTCTTTTCATAATGCATTGGTCACTCTCCAGGGTATCAACTAAAGAAGTTTCCAGTCTCATCCTCAGTCCGTAGTAGGGTAAACTCACGGAACCCGATGACGTTTAAGCAGTGATCTTTTCCGCAGTGTTGCCCAAAGTGCTGCTCAGTCTCCTGCTTTCCCGGTTTAAAAAAAAGTTGGATAACGTTCCAGTCTCCATCAATATCCCGTTGAGCATCATGAGATAGGTCTCCAAGTTCGTCATCAATGGACATGTCTTGATTCATCTTGACAGAGATAATCTTTTGAATAACATCCATTGTGGTTTTCGATTATTCACAACCACTGCTGATGTACTGAAAGATATAACCCAAATAATCAGTGAAGCAACAGCTGTTACCTTTGTTGTATATGCTATTGCCGTGGGTGTATGTGAAGCTTTTGACTTAGTTTTGCTCGAAAGATTGTTCCACAAGATCAACATATCTCTAGCAGAGTGCATTCAGTCATAGAATCTTTTCTCTCTCTCTCTCTCTCTCTCTCTCTCTCTCTCTCTCTCTCTCTCTCTCTCTCTCTCTCTCTCTCTCTGTGGGAGAACCATGCAGACTACTGTTAATAGCCCATCCTCTACGGGTTCATGATATCAAGAATTGTGTACCTCAGGGCTCTGTCAATGGATCTGCTCTCGTGGTGATGTTTGTAAATGACTAGCCAGACAGTATAATCAGGTATTTTGTTAACATGTTTAATTTCAATAGCCATTCCTCTGGGGCCTAGTGTATGAGACAAAATACTTTTCAGTAATGTTATTTTAAAAAAAGGTCCTTTTAATACAATGATGCAATAGGGAATAAATCATAGTCCTTATGCATATTACACCGTGAGATCCATCAAAACAAGTGTAACCAGCATATTTGTATGATACTTTTGAAGAGAAGGATGTGTTCAATCTCCAGCTGCTGGGAAGTAACGCTTGCTTTGTTGGAAGTGGCAGCAAATTGCTCATTTTCTAGGGTGAAAAAAAAATTACAGTTGATAAGAAAAAAATAATCATTATGGTGGCAGAGAATGTTTCCCGAGCATACACGCCAAACTAACTCGTATTTAGCAGTCAGTGATTATATGGATCTGATCCGAAGACCATTTTGCTGCCATATTATCTCAAGGTCCAAGGTCACGGTATTTAAAATGAAGTAAGTGCCTTGACAACATTTCGGTCATGCCTCCGTCACTTTTTCCTGCACAAATTACAGATTTCGTTTCCTGAAGTGTCTATGTTTTACTTATAGTATTCAATGGATCATTCAGATGTGAATCCTAGTGTTTATTATTTATATCAGAAACGCACCGAAAATGGTAATATAAAGTCGTTCATATGAATTCATGGCGAAATTCCCTTGTTTCTTTTCGTCTGTGGAGGAAAGAAATCTCATTTAACTGTCTGGCACCGATTTTTTGAAAACAGGATTTGCCATCATGTAATTAACTTCACATCAAGAGAAATAATGGATATCCACAGCTGAATTCTAAAGTTTGGTTGATCCAGATTCAATTTGCAACAATAAATCTCTACAAAGCTAGGCTCTTGGCGATAGGAAGACGATGTAAATAGTGAAAAAAAGTATTGTTCAAAAATCAACGTAGAAAATATGAGACATCTGTGTGGTCTTACTTCGTGATTATTCAGAAACTAGTGATTGCAAGGAGTTGACATTCGCAAGGTATATTGGTCGACACAGTAGACAGAGCAGAGTTAAGTATGGCATTGTTTGGGTCAGAGCTTCTTGGGAAAACCAGTAAGTTAAAAAGAATAATAATGATTGAAGATCCTTTCTCGGTAGTTATTAATTGTATTCCTTTACCCCTGCTGTTACGGGTAATTTGAATTCAAACGAAGTATTACCAGCAATCAGCATCAATGGAGAAACCCAACCGTAGATTTTTTCTAACAGACGGAAAATTATACTTGACAATAATGGCAGGCTGCAACACACATCATAAGATCCAGCCTACTCGAAGCATGTATCGTAGGAACTGAAATTATAAATGAATAAACTTAATCGATGAATTTAGATAAGTTCACTAATTTTTGTTTTCACATAACTAAGTAAACGTCTTGAACACACATGATCAAAGTTTCCTGACTTTTTCAAATATTTCAAAAAAGCAAACGTCCAGCTACACATCTGTCTGCATAACAGGAAAAGCTCCTACACCATCATGGAAACATACATTGGGAGATTTCTCGAACGTATAAATCGATGGGATAATGTAAGAGATGATGAACACATGGAGGTATTAAACTGATCAATAGAAACGATGTTTGGAAAATCAACAAACTACTCGATATATATATATATACATATATATATATATATATATATATATATATATATATATATATATATATACATATATATATATATGTGTGTGTGTGTGTATGTATATATATATATATATACACACACACACACACACACACATATATATATATATATATATATATATATATATATATATATATATATATATATACTTCTTTCTCAGGAGCATAACAGATTTTGCACTTACTAAGAGTGCGTAAACCGATTTAGCAATTCTGATTATCAATATTTCAAGGCACGATTTCTCCATCGTGGGCTCTGTGGCCTCATCGTCTCCTGAATTCGTCCACACCATCTTTTTTTCTACCGACCACGATTTTTCTTGTGATCTCAAATGACCCCTCCTGTAAATACTGATATCCATCTGTTTTCGGACCAGCCATTTGAGTTTTCCGCTGGATTCAATGATATCGTGGACTCCAATTTTATCTCTATTATTCCGCGCTGTTTTGTGATCGGTACAGTTCATAGTAAGCATGATCCTCCGTAGGGCATATTGCAGGGTTATTTGTTCTTGAAACAATCTTTTGATAACGTTCAATGTTTCAACTCCATAGGTGACTATTGGGAGGATGCACTAGTTGTAGATCTTTCTTTCGGAAACGAATGATTTGTTTTTGGTCTTGCATAATCAACTCACTCTACTGGAAGCCTGCCCCACCTAAAGCGATTGTTTGCTTCAGCAATCAAAAAGAGTTACGCACTTTTTAGTCATTTAAAATAGTACAGAATTTCTGAGAAGTAACTATTCATTTTTTATTGATGGCTGTCAATTACAACTGTCAACATAAGAGTTTATCTTTTTCCCTGGCTCAAGTTGGACAGTTTGACTATGAATTCATTACGCATATGAGCCAATCAAATGAAGCTAGAAGGCTAGTACGTTAAATATTTACTCCTTATCATATCTACTTTTTTTTGGTTATGTTTTTTCAACTCGCCTTACATGATGGGGGGACAAACTAGACACGTTCTGAAAATATTGGCTCTGCAACGCCCATGATAGAGAGATCTGGTGAATTCCGGGGAAGTCCATGTCCAACAACAGGCAGTGAAAGAATGATGATGATGATGATGATGATGATGATGATGATGATGATGGTGGTGGTGGTGGTGGTGGTGATGGTGGTGGTGATGATGATGATGATGAAATAGGTATTGAGTCAAGAGTTCAGTTTGCTGACTTGATTCTTTAGTTTCTGTTTTGAAAATTCGCTCTTTCATCATAACACTCAATCATCCGAAACGATATGCCGCCAAAACATCTATTTCGTGTTTCATGTGACCTCTTTATTTTCCTTTAGGTTTTGTCAAGTCTCTTTGAAATTGATATCAATCAATTTCTATGTATCAGAATATTTTTGTCACGTAAGCTCACATTATATACCGGTTGTTATGGCTGCGACAATGCCGTTATAATTGCAGCTCAGGTTGAAGTTGGTCATTTTTTTTTTTTTTTTGGAGGACCACATCAAGATCAAAGTTTATGGAATCAAATCAAGAATCTCTTATCAACTCGAGGCAAAAAACAAATATTCTTGTGAAAACATCACACTCATGATGCTTGCTGACATCAGGGATGCTACAAGGGCTATACAGTAGGTCGAAGACATGTAAATGTCTACTTCCATGGGAGGTTTCATTTGACGAACGACTTTCTCTAATATTACGGGTTTAATTGTATCAATTTTAATAAGTTCCCGTCGATCTGTTTACAAGAAAATGAGAATTGATATATAGTGATTATTGAGAAACGCCGTATAATTATGAAAATATTTAATCATCTTTCGTAGAAAAAGCGAACTGGTTATCCGCAAGATATAGATGATGTTGAGAACGTTGAACAATCCTTCCTGAATTCACTGAGTGAACTTCTGTATTCACGGTTTAAATATACTTAATTGACAACAGGTTTTAACACATTTTAGGGAGTATATTAAAAAATGGAGATACTTATAGAAAAGATGAAGAGAAAAAGAGAAAAATGTATGGAAGATAGAAGAGAGTAAAAACAGAACAAATAACGCACGTATCGTTGGATTTTCATATTTATCAAGAAATGACAATGTAAATCATAAAAGCAGTGTCAACTGGAAGAAGACAAAATATGTAAGATAACTTGGGAAAAGGACTGAGGGTAAAAATGAAGAGGGTTGGCAGAAGGAGACCAAGTTTAAGCTTGCGAGAGAGACACAGGAAGATTAAATGAATAAATTAGGAAAGAAATATGAAGGAGTAATGATTTTTTATGGAAAAAAATGAAAGAAAAGATTGTATAGTAAAGTGAATGAGACTGACAATCAATTATCATATCATGATAGGAAGTAGATCAGTAACAAAAATCAAAATCATGAACATAAACGAATCGGTAAAAGTGCCTATAAATAAAAAATAAAAAAAACACTGAGTAGGTTCAAAAGAAAGCCCAGAAGATGGAGAGAAAGTGCCAAAAAAGAAATCAAAGGAGCAGACAAGTTGAATGAGAGTTTCAAGGAAACTGAAGGGAGAAAGAAGAAGCAAGTTTGAAGGCGACAGACAACTAAAGCTGACAATCTAATTAGAAGATTCAACTTTTCTTAATTCGTAACAATGTTAAATGAGTTTAAAAGAAAAAGTCTTGGAAATACGGTAAGAATCAGCTGAGAAAAAGATAAGAACGTGCCTTGTTAATAACTTGATAAGAACAAGCACGTTGCCAACGACGGCAGCATGTGGTATTTGGGATGATCGGAAATGAAATAAAGGGTTTTCAATGAATAAGATACTTTTGGTTTTCTGTTAGATTAGTAGAAGGCATGAACACGGTCAAACATAAGCTCACATTGTGTATTTGACTTCTTGCCCCCTTAAAAATATTAGGTATAAGATTTTCAAGGACAAAAACCACTTTTTATCAGAAATAGTGAAAGTAAATGTTCAAATTTACAGCCCGATGGTGCTGTGAGCAAACATACGCGTACATGGTCGGCCAGCCGGCTACACCGAGTGAAAAAAAAAGAAAAAAAAAACATAGTTTACCAATGCTGACAGTTTTTGTTGACGATTTCTAAAACAGGAAAAAAAGTCCGCTGAGTAAAACAACGAGGGAAAAGAAATAATTTAAAGTGGGAAAAACAGCTGAAACTGAATATTCGGTCGGAATATCGAACTTTTTTCATTCCTAAAAAAACGCCCGTTCAAAAATGATATAATAAAATAAATACACTGCATAAGCGAAAGCACTTATTCATCTTTGTAACAGAAAAATGAATCATGGGTTTTATCAGCAGGGGTTTAGAAAGGTGAAGACAGGGTCAGGGAAAGATTTGGGAGAACAAAAAAAAGAAATCAGATTCGGCAAGACAAAGGAGTTCAGAACCGATATATTGCTAAATTTACACTCGTCTTTAAATAGACACGTTTATCATTGATATATTGCATTTATAGGTCGATGCCACTGGTTCTGCTTCCAATTGGGCATGTTTATATCGAATTTTGTGAATGCACACCTCTCTGTATGTGAGTGTGTGTGTGTACTTGCGTTCATATGGGTGCAAAGGTGCTTATTTGTGCATTTGGATGTATGCGCTTGATTTATAAATCATATTAGTGTTTTCTCCTTTTTCTCAAAAACCCTGCTACATACATATAATTTCATTAATAATAAATTCATACACAGAAGTGGTAAAAACAGAAGCACACACACACACACACACATACGCACAGACACTTACACACACACACACAACAACACACACACACACCCAATGACACACTAACTCACACGCACTCATTAACACACATACACACTTATATGCACATGAAATTACACCAAATTATGTGTGTGTGCGTATATATGTGTGTGCGTATATATATATATATATATATATATATATATATATATATATATATATATATATATATATATATGTATATATATATATATATAAATATGTATGATGTATGTTCATGTATAAATGCTCAGCCATTATTGAATAGAACTTGCACACAATTTCATGTATACGTATATACACACACACACACATGTATGTATGTATATATATATATGTGTGTGTGCGTATATATACATATATATGTGTATGTGTGTGTGTGTATGTGTGAAGAAAAGAATTTTCCATCACAAATATCAAGTTTTCAACAAAATCTCGTTCCTATTCGATCCATTGAATCATCTGCTGTATATAACTTATATGAATAGAATATTATACGGTGGAAACATCAGATACTCATTCAAACTATAAGGACACTTTTAGCTACGGACATATAAACACACACACACACACACATACACACACACACACGCACACAATATCATATATGTATATACATTTATACGTATGTATATATTTATATATATATATATATATTAAAAAATATATATATATGTATATATATATATATATATATATATATATATATATATATATATATATATATATATATATATATATATATATATATATATCAATATTTATATGTATGTATGTATGTATATAAACAATGTAAATTATAGTAAAATACACTACGAAAACACGTATATGCATTCTTTTTTGGAGAAGCCCAAAAAGGAGGAAACATGAACGTGTCGTTGTAGCAAATCCAACATTCAATATGATTCAAGACATTACTTAAATTCAATAAAATATTGAATTATGTTTTGTGCTCAGATATATATATATATATATATATATATATATATATATATATATATATATATATATATATATATATATATATATATATACACACATATACGTGTGTGTGTATGTGTCTGTTTGTGTGTGTGCATGTGTGTATGTGTTTAATGAAATTTTAAAAAATATGTCAGATTTCCCAAAAACAATATTTTCAGTACTTTCAACGTCGTTTCAATTGGGATTTATTAAGTAATTACACAAAACATTTGCACACAAGCTGTTGTGGGAAGATGGGGAGAGTTCTAAATCCCTCGCTCTCTTACTATAATGATTAACACGAACTGCCAGCTGCGTGAAGAGAAAAAATAATAACAAAGCGTTCATTTTCGGTCTTTCAAAAGAACGAGCACTGAGAAAAATTTAAAATCATTCCACCCAATTGAGAAGTACATTGGAAGTACAAAACATATTTTAGTCTAAATCAATGGTTCATTATAACTCATACAAATATTACATTCGTTGATTATATTTATTTCTTTGAATTAGTAAACAATTTTGCAACTAATGGGATATTATAGTGTGTGAATAGAGGGGAATTCTTCCCCAGACCCTTGGAAGTAATGAACCTTGTATTCATCTGTATCTTATTAAAGTCTTGCTAAATAATTTTTCCGTATCTATAACGGGCATAATTATTAAGTAGCCATTCAAGAAATAACGAAAAACGAAATTCCAGCAGTTGATACAAATATTGCAAAGTTTTTGCTACCAGGCTCCAGGAGTTCAGGATAGTCATTTCGCTCCAAAATGTAATAATAATGTCCACATATTCCTTGATTCAAAATTTATTCCAGGAACAAGCTGATATTTTTTGTTGATTAAAGGATAGATATTTGAGAAAAAGGATTATACCCAGGATATCCCATTTAGACGTTAAAACGCCTTCACTGTTATTTGTATTACATGAGGACATTAAATCGTGATGAACTGGAGGCTAAAAATGAAAAAATTAAAACCATCACTAAAATGGTAAATAATACACCTGGTTAGTATTTGAATATTAACTGTCGAAAGACCAACATCAATTGTCTCCAGGTCATATTTTGGTGATCCATTGAAAATATTGAAATAATTATAATCAATGTATAAGTTACTTCTCTGACATTTTGTTGGTCAGTGATCACTGAAAAAAGTCACAATTCTTTTAAAGAGAAAAAGAATGCATTATTGTTGATGGATGCAATATGGTGATCGGTTTAGTATGAAAATACATGGCATTTTGACCAACTTGAAAACTGAAGAAACTTATTTTGAGAGTTTTAGTGGCAGTTCTGGTTGACAGTTCCTGATACATGACATTATCCTCATCCTATTCACGAGTAATGGTCGACAACATAGTTTGGTTAGTTACTACTATAATAATAATAATAATAATAATAATAATAATAATAATAATAATAATAATAATAATAATAATAATAATAATAATAATAATAATAATAATGATAATAATAATAATCTTATTAATAATAAATATTATTATAATGATAATAATAATAATTGTAGTAGTAGCAAAATCTAGTGTTGCTTAGCTTACCAAATGTCACTGATCCAAATTGACTAATTTTGCTCTTGTCAGACAAAGCCAAGCAAAGTAATTTTCTCATAAATATCCGTACCTTGCCTATCTGAATCACCATAGCCTGTGCGTTTACCAATACTGATCGCCAAAAGACATGTATAAAAAGCTTTTATTTGAAATAAATACCAGCAAAAAAGATGTGGGCATTGTTGGGTCAAAAATTACAGTCGAAATAGAGAAAAACAAAATCAAAACTACAAATGTTTTTACATGGTGTTAGCCGATTTACTAATGTAATTTTTCTCAGGATTGCCAAAATCGCCCTGAAATGCACACACACACAAACGGACATGCAATGAAAGGACAGAAGAATCTTTAGCACATTTGACTGGTTAGTCGGACGAATTATTCATGGGGCTACGCTGATTCAATTAACCAATGGTCGATTGAACGGTTAATATTTTCTTCTTCTCGTGATTATGTAATACTCACACAAGACTTGCAAAAACCTATGAACCCCATGAGACTTTTCACTTATGATATTAATGTCATCCAAGAAAAAATGTACAATCATAAAATTCCGTGTTCATCAATAAATGGAAGTCGAGAACTTCGTTACCTAGAAACGGTGATCTTTCGTAGATATTTATAAATTTTGATGTTAAGGATCCATAAAAGTTACTCTACGTGAATATTTATATGATGATCATTCATATTAGGACATTTATACTCTTTCAATAATAAAAAAATTCATGGTTGAATAGCTCGATCAGTAACGAAGGAGTAAGTATGATTCATCCGTGGTGTTTATTTGAACTTAATTTCTCAGAAAAACAATCATTTTAGATAAAATTAAGAGCATTAGGTCGTTTTTGCTCATCATCATCATCATCATCATCATCATCATCACCATCATCATCATCATCATCATCATCATCATCAGTCTCCCATCGTCTACTGTAGATCTGGATCAGCTACATTTCTCTATCATGGGTGTCACAAAGCCAGTATTTTCTAGATTTGTCCTCTTCATCTCTCCACGTAGTATTCTGTCGGCTTTTCCTCCGACTGCAATCTATGGGGATCAATGTTATGAGTCATTATGTCCATCGATTGTCAGGCTCCATGGCCTGCCCATTGCCATTTTTTTCAATAGAATCTATGGTGTTTCGGAATCCTGTTTTCTTCCTGATACACTGTGCTGTCTTGAGATCCGTCCATATGAGGTTGCTCATGTGCGCGCTACATGCTTCTCATTTTGTGAGTCTGTCTTTTGGATAAGATCTATGTTTCAGTTCCACAAATGACTAACGGGAAGATGCATTAGTTGTAACCTTATTTTAAGATCTTTGGCATTGTCTGGCTTTTGAAAATTGAGTTTTATCTGTCAAAGCCCTGCCATCCTTCAGTGATTCTTCGTTTGATTTTCCTTTTCTCTCAAGGATCTCATTGAGATTCGTTGTCCTAGGTAGATGCAGTAGTCTACTTTCCCAAGTTTTTCATCTTCGATGTCACCACCTAAATCCTTCGTCTGAAATTTTGAAGTACAAAAATTTTAAATGGGAGAGAAAAAAATACTCTGTATTCTCTTTTTCCACTAAAGAGGATTCGAAATTCGGGTTTTTCGTTAATTTCCACAATAAAAACCAAAGCCCTAGCCTTAAGCAAAACCTTAACCCCTAAACATAGAAGATCTAACGAAATCAAACTTACGTATTGATTCCCACTAGTTTTGGAGGGTTTGTTCGAAACATCCTGGAAATGTTATTGTTTGTATTCTTTTATCTTTATCATTTTTTCAAAGCTTTTTGCATTAGCTGCATCTCCTAGCGATGCTGCTGAAATCCTGACAACTTGACTGATCTAGAACACAATTAAAACGAGCATTCAAAGGAAAATTAGGAATTATGCCATTGTTATATTCGTTTTTAAACTTGTTAATTGAGAAGAGCTGATGGTAAAATCAAGTTAACAAGAATAAATACTACCATTATTATTTGGATCATGAAAGTATGATCGAGGAAAACAGCAAAACCATGGACACGTACAAAGGGAACAATTCAGTGAAAACTTAATTGCAAATTTAACCCATGATAAAAATTTTCAGGGGGAATAAATTTTAAAAATAACTTTCCCCATTCACATTTAGGTGCATATATATATATATATATATATATATGTGTGTGTGTGTGTGTGTATGTGGGTGTGTGTATGTGTTTGCAACATTCTATTTTCTTTCTTCAATATATGAACATTTGGGGCCAGGCCAAGTCTTTATAGATGCTCAGAGAGATACATGTACGTATCAGAACAAAATGAATAACATGAACCCAGGAGCAATTTTAGAACTGGTCTGTTGGATGTCGCATTGATTAATACATAAAAGACTGTCTGGTTGGAGGGAACGATGAGATGTTTGATTCCCAAGATGCTGTTACCATTTTGCTCAAACTGAACACACCGAATTCAGTTGCCAGTCGGCGACAAAATAACAAAAACAAAACAAAACAAAAAAAAAAAAACATTTCAAATTCATCTAAAGACACCTGCACACCTAAAGGGTAATCCAGCAGATTTATCAAGTGCTTTGTATTTTGGTGCACCGTGTGCTAAGGATGCACAAATAACGGAAAATATTTTAGTGTTTCTAAAAAGCAATTACAGAAGACATTTGAGTCAGTGAGGTCATGGAATCCATCAGAAAACTCGAATGGAAATGTACAGGTCATGTAACAAGAGTGTCAAACTACCGCTGGGTATTACAACTCAAAACGTGGATTCAAATAAATGATATTACGAAACCCAAGATTGGCCAAAGAAGGATAGCGTAACCAGAAAGTACTGGCTCTGCAACTCTCACGATAAAAAGGCTTGTAGAGTTTAAAGGAAGTTTCGGGCCAATAACGTTTGCTAAAATAATAATGATAATGATGATGTTGATGATGATGACTAAAGAAACAGGACACGCACATACAATCACACATGCACACACACACGCACATGAATACGCACACGTGTACATACACATAACAGACAAGGAAAAGAGGAAAATATGTAGTAAATTTTGTTTGCTGATCGTTGAGAAGGCATTCGTATTGCTAAAGTGATTCGATTTGAATCTTATTCCATTCAAATCACTGAAAATTTCATTCATCAAAATATGATCACATTCCAATTATATTTCTAAAACTTATGAGTATGAACTATGATATGAAACATTACATCACTTCAATGTTTTTCTTCCCACAGAACACACTCCGATTTGAGGTACACCCGCTTTTGTCTTTGTGAGATACCACCGAATACACACACACACACACAGAGCCACAAATACGTATGTCCACACTCATGTGTATATATGTACGCATGTGAGTGTTTATTTTCCGTTTGATTAGGAGTAGACACTGGGAAATTAGTTAAAAAAGATATCTGTAATGTAAAATCAATGTTTTTAATCGAATTCAAAAAAAAGTAATTTTATAAATGAAATGGCATTCACTATATTTATAATATTACGATTCTTTTTGTTTTCATGTTTCATTTATTAAATAATACATAAAAAGTCGATAGTCCTTACAATAGGGGAAATATATGTCAAGACCAATTGCCGAATCGGTTGACAGCGTTTGTGAGAAATTACGTGACCCAAAGAAAGAATGGTTAAAGAGAGATAGGCAGCGGTCACAGTGTCGGTAAAGATCGAAAGATACAATGACTAGAGTGGTTAGAGACACAGAGGAATTTTTTTTTCTTTATTACGTTTTTACGTTACAAAACGTAGGATTATGCCATTTTGGATAAATTCCCGAAAATGTATAGCGCAATAGAGGAAAACAAGAAAAAAGAGAGGAAAAAGACAGCAGATTCTTCAGGGCTCATAATTAATGCATGCACTGAGTAAACGAATATAAATTTCTCATTTGCCAATTAACTATACTGCATTTAGGACGTTAGTTTCCATTCCATTTCGGACCCAATCATTATTTTGTTTTCCAATTTCGAACCAACATTAACTTGAAAACTCAATTTGAAGCAATTGGTTCTATCATAGAATACGCAGACAAGTGCCGACAGAAATATCTAAACAACATCACAGATTTTCAACAGATTCTGATATTTTTCTTTTCTTTTTTTTTTTTTTTTTCCTCAGTAGATAGGGTTTTTCCCTGAAATACTTTTTGATTCATCGAATGTCTCATTGACATTAAGATCGTGGGGTTATTCGTGGAGTATTGGTATGAGTTACGTGATTTTAAGGAAAAGCGTGTTACGGTTCCGTGACAAAATGAGTTTCGGAACCATTGCAATAGATTACTGAATTATTGATATAGAAGTTAATTGACAGATAAAGAGAAAGATAAAGACACTCAGAGACAGAAATACACGGGAGAAAAAGATTGATAAAGAAAGTTATATAAATATCTATGTAAACGATCCGTTTTTTCCTAATCTTGTGTAGTATACAGTCACACAACCGTTTTTTCCCACAACTTCAGAGATGATGAACGGTTGTAATAAATCCTTTTCATCTAAAATGTCTTCTTGAGATCGTTATCTGAGTCTACTGGCCAACGGGTCATGCATTTTTTTTCTTATCGAAATCTATTTCCCGGATCGTGATAATAATTTCCTTATATAGAATGACAGTTGTTATATTTTTGAAAGGATCTGTTAACATTTGTGTCTGAAATACGTGTGAAAATATTTTTTGTCGGATACTGATTTACTTTTAGACTCTTTTTATTCGTAATTCGTCGTGAATACAAGAATTTCTTTGTGTATTTCTTGGAGCCAAAGAGACAGCAAATAGATATAATATTAATATTGCAGTCATGTTCTGCAATATTTTCAGAAGTGCTTTCGACAAATGCATCAAGAGGCCAGAGGCAAAATCACATATGTCGTGTCGTGTCTGAGGAGATAAGTATTGATATATGTATATGTGTGTTAACAAAATTGAAAAAAAAGTATTTTTGAGAGAGTATGGAATAAATAGAATATAAGACAGAAGTTTGTTTCATTTCTCTACGATTAATGTAAATCACAACAGAGTAAAGACAAATATTAGAAGAGAAAAAGAAAACAATGATTTCCACGATGTATCAAGAGTCATTATGCATTAAGAAGAAAAAAAAACAAAAACCATGAGTTCATCAATATGTCCCCAATCCATAGGTCAATACCAGTTTCAAATTCCAATTTCAAAAGGTTTTTGAAAAAGGTAAAATTGGCGTATCCTATCTGTGGTAGTGGCAGCAGGGGTAACAGGGAGAAGAAAGCAAGGATGTTTAACCCAGAAATGTGTCTATTGGAAATATAATTAATAAATTTGAATTGTAATAAGTATCCATTTTCCATCAAAAATATGTTTTGGAGTCTTAGCATATGGTTATTTCCTTTGATATGATGGTATCGAATGAGTATACATATCATTTTCAGTTGTAAGGTTAGTCAGAAGGTGTACCTTGTTTTAGTCATGTTTGGAATAATAGCTATTAATAAGAAAAAATACTGCAGAACTGTGAAAATATGTTTCATATATATATATATATATATATATATATATATATATATATATATATATATATATATATATATATATATATATATATATTGGTCCAAAAAGACATCTATTGATCCAAATAGATTCAATGATGCCATACCTTCTTTCCAGAGCCCCTTGTTCATGACATTGGGGCTGTTGGTAGATAAAACCCTCCCTCGTTAGCTAAAGTAACAGGGATTGATGGACTAAACAACCGATAAAGAAACGTTTGATAGAGATGCATGGGTGAATACGAAGAAAAAAAACGATCAAAACTGTTTAAAAATTAGTATTCACGAAGCACAATGTTTGAACACTTTGATTTCTAATACGTGCCAAGTTTAACTAAGTAGTACTCTACTAGTAGACTTTGATAAGTGTGTTACCATCTTCATAGCACTTCAGTCACGCCTGCGATTAAAACTGAATTTTTCAATATCAGCAAGAATTTCGAGTGGAATGTTTGAACACTAATTTTTTATTCCTGCCAAGAGTCAATAAAGGTCTCTTGATCCTGTAGCATTGACTAGTCTGAAGATTTATTCTCACTAATAGATATCAGTTATCCTAACCCTCACCTGCTGTGATGTTGTGCCGTAGTTCAAACGTTACTATCATCGCCATTATGATATTGGTGGATCTTGTATGTCCGAAAATTAGCAGACATTGGTGTATTGATTGAAATCAATGTGTCAAAGAGTAGACAACATTCATTAAAAAAAAATACGTATTCCCCTGTGAAACACCCCGTCAAATAACAAAAACGTGTAACTACTACCATTTCACGAGAATTAGCCTATGGTGTCATATTTAAAATGACCACGTGAAAACAGAAATATATAGGCAGACAGACAGACAGACAGACAGAAAGAAAGAAAGACGAAGAGAATGAATCGGTTGAAAGGGATCAAATTCCGAATGAGGAGTTCAAAAAAGAAAGCATAACGAACAACAGGATAGAAGACAGAAGAAAGAGAAAGGAAGAAAGAAAGTAAGAAAGTAAGAAAGAAAGAAAGAAAGAAAGAAAGAAAAAAAGAAAGAAAGAAAGAAAGGATGAAAGAGGAAAGAAAAAAGAAAAAAAGAAAGAAAAAGAAAAAGAAAGAAAGGAAGAAAGAGGAAAGAAAAAAGAAAGAAAAAAAGAAAAACTAAAAAACGTCGCAAATAGAGGTAGTAAGATACGCCAGGCGTTAGAGCAGGGAATAGAAAGAAAGAAAGAAGAAGGATAGAAGTGAAAAGAAAAAAAATAGAGGAAGGAGATAGGGTAAGAAACAAACAAAGGAAGGATGAAGAAAAAAAGAGTGAGATAAAATGCTGAATAATCTGATTGCTTTTTTTTTTACATTATTTTTATCATTTGTGAGGGGAAAAAGAATAATTCTGTTTCAGATGATTAAATTACGATCGAAATTTGCGAAAATTCACGAAGAATTTTTTACTGTACACTTATTTATATGTTAATCAAATTTTCTAATGTTTTTTTCTTGGCCATGATTGCGTAAATTAAAATTAGATCTCAAGCTAAAGTATTTGTTATGATTTATTCACGCAATCAAAAATATAAAGAAAATACTCCTTTCTTTAGAGAAAATGTAGTATTTTTTTTCGACTGGTTTGCTTGAATTTTGTAATTTTTTTCCGTTTTTTTTTTTTGTTGAAAAAGAAAACCATAATAACTAAAAGCCTAACTCAAAATATACCTTTTTTGTTTTGTTTTTCCCTTTTTGTTATTGCTTTCTTTACCAATTTTGTAAAGTATTTGAGAAATATTGTTGTCCAATGAAGGACTCTGAAAGGTTCCTTTTGATAATGATCGAAGCTTTTTGCAGCCCTCTAATCATTATCAAAGTGTATAGTATCCTTTTTTTTTCACCTAAACAAAATACAACAATTTTGAACGTTATTAGGCTGTTGTCAATCTTGACTTTACTGTCGTGAATTTGTCAGACAATTGAAATCAAAACGTGAATAACAGAAAGGGGAAAACAAAAACAGTGATTCTATGATGTGGAATTGCTCTCCGGATTGTGAACTCATCAGACATGACTGCCACCAACAACAAAATTTCACTAAAGAAAGATATTCACGAGAAGACACAAATAACCAAACAAAAAGCCACTACGATACCCAGAGAAGAAATCTTCACACTTTCTAACGAAAATAAACTTGATGGTATATAACTTATGACAACCTTTAACAGCACACTCCCAGCCTTGGCACATGTGAACAAGAACAGAAGGAATATACTCACACCTGGAACTGAACTTGAAGAAATATCCGTAGAACCATCAAATATAGGATCAGAAACAAAACTATAATAAACAATTAAATATTTCATAGCAACATTCCTGACACCACTTTTAACCGTGCGGCCAAAAAGAGAGTTTAGGAGGCAATCACTGCAAATAAACGAACACCTTCACAAGCTCCTACACCAAAAAGACTTTCTACTTATACTCAAATTCTATCCGTAGTAGCACAAATATTGATATACTTCCAAGAGTGCCTGGGTGAAAATTGCAATACATAGGTATGTCCGAGTGGCAATTCAGCATCAGACTTGATAACTATAAACTTCTGCATCTCCGAATATAATTTTACCCAAGAAGTCAGATTGGAGTTCATTGGAAGAATTAAAAAAGTCACCTACAGACACAACAAGAAATCAAGAAAGATATAGATATGTGAATTATCAAAATTACGACACCCACGCCTAATTGACTTGACACTTAACATCATAATCCTACCACGAATAACAACCTCACGTCCAATCTCTACCTGCCTCCATGTATATCAATATTGGGAACTTCACACAGTCTGACAGACCCCTGTGTGGTATTCCATTTGCACAACCCATAGCCACCAAACTTCCGATTACCAGTAAAGATACCAAAAAAGTTCTTAGACCCCACTACCCAACCGTCTGTACTATCCTCCACCTACCCACGAAATCCAATACTAAACCACTACCCCATAACATTGATATCTTATGGCTTCTCCAAAACCAACAACTGCTGCTACTATTATATCCAGCCACAGACGAATACAGACTTCACCACACAAAAGCAAAACATCTGATGGTAAAATTATTCTCTATGGAAACTGGCATACACATACACACACACATACACACACATCACATGTTAGTGAAGAGGGATACACCTTTTGAAACATGTATAGCACACCAATCAATTCATTTGTGAATTGATCAAAAAATAAATGAAGTCTTTCTAAACTCTCTCTGTTGAGTCTGCAAATTCCATATCTATCTATTTATCTATCTATCTATCTATCTATATCTATCTATCTATATATATATATATATATATATATATATATATATATATATATATATATATATATATATATATTGTGTCATCCACTGACAGCTGTTTTGATGTATTACATCTCTTCAGTGTGGCTATAGACTTCCCATTATCCCATCACGTACCGCGAGGCAGAATTGAAACATCTGACCTGGAGGCCGATATCCTACCTCTGGATTACGGAACTGGACAGTCAGTGAGACTGAACTCACGCGATATATCTATCACACAGAAATTCCTCATCCACCAAAATGCTCAATTCCTATGGAAAAGCATTGCATATATATATATATATATATATATATACATATATATATATATATATATATATATATATATATATATATATATATATATATATATATATATTCAAATGTCGTAATTGATTAGACTACTGGAAAAGTCAGGGAAAAAGAATATTTGTCATCTCTTGGGGCGTAAGAATTCATTTGTTCTCGCACATAAACCCACCATAATTATGAAATACGTATTTATAATACATGTGTAAAGATCTGTTTGCATGCATATAACCCCATTATTGATTTGCCAACTTGTAAGTCTACGATTCAACAGATGAGGTCACTTCAATGTATAATAACCTGAAGATTGTGAAGATGTGGATATCAGACTCCACCAACTATTCTTGTTTCTTAATAGAATATTGACTAGTAAAAAGTGTATATCCTGGTGTTATCCATATCGTATATTCAAAATTTGCACGGATGATTGCACACACGCACACATGCATACACTCACATACACACATTCATATACACAACTGCATACCAAAACAGTCTCATATATACGCTCAAACACAGAATTTATGAAAGTCTACTTGAATGCAAAACGCATATATGAATAAATAAATAAATATATGTATATATGTATGTGTGAGCGTGTGTGTGAGTGCATATGCAAACATAGATGCAAATCATGTGAAATATTGTAAATCCTATGAATTTCTGTACCTTAAGAATACATACACACAATACATACAAATTTACGAAAAAAAAACGGACACTGACACACACACGCTCACACACACACACTCATATATACATAGATATATGTGTTTGTGTGTGTGTGTGCTTGCGTATGTGTGTGTGCATGCATGTGTGTGTACACCTATCTGGATATATATATATATATATATATATATATATATATATATATACACACACATACATACAGAGAGAGAGAGAGACAGAGATGCATGCATGTGTGTGTGTGTGTGTGCATCTATCATATATATATATATATATATATATATATATATATATATATATATATATATATATATATACACAGATAGACGCACACATACAAACATACACATGGAGTCGTTGAAATTGACCGTAATAAAAAAAGAATCCCAAAACCTACCAACTAATTTCAGTTTCCCTGAGATATAGGTAGTAGATTATGTGAATCCAATTTTTTGATAACGTAACACATGTGTAAATAAACATCTTTTCCTGTGAATCCCTCCCGTGGGAGAAGAATAATGGAATTGTTTCTCCCAATAGATCCTTGAGGAACTCAGTGATACATATATAGGAACTGAAATACTTTGTCTTCAGATCATTGTGAGAAAAGATTTATAGAGAAAAATTAAACATTGATAAATTACTTTTTCTTCTGACAGGAATATAAACACAATTAAATATTTGCACAAATAGTTTTTACTACCTACAAATGTTCTCTTGAAAGTAGGTACTCACGATTCTTTATAGGAGATTGCTTAATTTTCAAATTGCTCTGGCTGTCCTTGAATCAATACACGTATGCATTTGTGCTTATACGTACGAATGTATGTATGTGTGGAACCAAAAGAAGGGTGTATAACCGATGCATCCTCCAAATAGTCACTTATGGAGCTGAAACATGGAACCTAACCAAGAGACAGATCTGTAAATTGAGAACTATGCAACGTGCACTTGAGAAAATTATCCTATGCTTCACAGGAAGAGACCACAGGACAGCACAGTACATCCGAGAAAAGAGAAAAGTCGCAAGATGGAGAGACGAGCTGAAGAAGCACATCCAAGAAAAGACAAGAGTCAGGGACATCATAAAATCCATTAAAAAATATCAAATGGCAGTGGGCTGGCCATGTTGCAAGAATGTCTGACAACCGATGGTCATCGCGACTCACGACATGGATCCCCTGAGATCACATGCAGAACCGAGGCAGGCTGAATATTAAATGGAGAGATGAGCTGAACAAGTTCAGGAAGTACTGGCTCCGCGACGCCTATGATAAAGAAGTGTGGCGAATCATGGGGAAGGTCTCTGTTCAACTATGGACGTTAAAAGACTGATGATGATGATGATGATGATATGGTTGTCCAGTGTAGCTGAAGTGTAGACACACTATGGACATAGTTTGGGTCAAGGGTCCAGTTTAGTGGGATGCACAATCAATTCCTCTGCTTAGTATATTCTTTGTATGTCTAACGCGTAGTAATTCAAAATTTCTGCATTAAAATGTTCTAACTGATGTATAACTTGGTTTCACTTACCATTGCCTGCATTGTTTCACGTGCAGTAACTTGCCCGTAGCAAAGAAATAATACACGCTAATGTGGAACGAGCTCAGAATTCAAAATATGCATCGGAATTGTTATAAAGGTTGTACTGCAATTTTGATGAGAAAAATACAATTCTGTTGACCAGTGTAATTTAAGAGAAAAATGAAACGTTCATTCCTTTCACCTCCTTTAGATTATTGGCAACAATCACGCAGTAGTGCAATTATCAAAGCCATTACTTCACTGCACAAGGCTTCACAATTCAGTACATTTAATTTGCCTCGTCTCCTGCGAGATGTAAACGTTGAATTAATCTTTATATACACTGGTATCGTTCATTCGTTGGAGGATATCAGCACTAAATACAAATTCAAAGACACATTTCGCAGCATTCAACAGTGGGGAATTGATGTAACTGATATAAATTCCAAACACTGTTTCTATTTACGAAGAAATTATATTAATTCTTTCAAGAATGTGAAAAACATCATAACAACCAGAAATATAAAACCCAGTGTCTGGATCGGAAAGTTCTAACCGGAATGATAAATTTTCAATTCGTTAATACACTTTTCCCAAGAAAAAAAGTAATCGTTTCAAAGCATTTCATTCTGAAACTGGTGTGGATTTGCATCCATGTTGTAAGGGAGATTGGATGAATAATGCAAACGTATTCCAGTGACTCAAATTCATCGAGGAATTAAAACCTTGGTCGAACGCATTTACTTCACCTTTACATTTGTATCCTATTTTATCTGCGCACAATTGATTTTAAATGACAAACAAGTTGAAAGTTTTACGTAAAATATCTCTGACTGAATTGCTCAACAGCAACAAAATTCGGTTCTCACTTTTCTCTGCATCATAATGGAGCATTGGAATAATGGTATGTTTGCAAAATAAGTTTTTAAATAATTTTAAACACCATGACCACATTCAATGTATATATCCCATTATTATACACACTCATAAGGAGAGAAAGAAGAAGAAGAAGAAGAAGAAGAAGAAGAAGAAGAAGAAGAAGAAGAAGAAGAAGAAGAAGAAGAAGATAGAGAGGAAAAAAGTTGTGGCTGTCTGTTCAAGTATGCGTTTGGGAACGCCTACTTTTTAATTTCATAATGTGCACAGCATTGCTTCAGCATGTATTCAATAACTGTGATTCTATCAAATTTGAGATAAATATGGCCTATATCCTGGCAAGACCTCAAGAAAATTGGATGTGAAAATTTAATATTACTTATGGGAAACTTAATTTTCTAATAAATAACATAGCATGTAAATGGTCCTCTCTCCAATGCTTTCAGAGTTTGCTGACTTTTGTGATTTAAATTTTATACAAAACATATAATTAATTCCAAACACCAAGAAAGAGTGAAAAAATAAAGCAAAGAATAGTCAATAAAATAAATACATGAATAAATTGAACAGGAAAACAAACGCAGAGTAATGTAAATAGCAATAGCTCTGATTCTACTGTGTTAACCTGATAAACGTCAGAAGCAATCAGTCGAATGTGAGTTAGGATGACAACTCGAGAATGTAATTAAACTCAATCAAAAATACCGTTGGACACTTGGAAAGAACACAGACCATTATTAATGCATTCTAAGATTTGTGTACAGGAACCATTGCCTTTCGGTAACTGGAAATCACACAAACAAATGTTCCCGTATATTTTACACGCTCATGTCACGTGAAGATGATAATAAATACTAGGTTGCGCTAGAATGAATCTCTGTTGCTTCAATTAGATGTAAAAGATGAACAAAATGAATGATATTGTTCTGAAAGTGTGTGCCCAATTTAAAATCCTTTATTAGTAGTTTCGGTGAATGGGATTTGGAATTTTAGCAAAACAAGTAGAACCAAGTTCGGTGTGAATTCGTTATAGAATTTTGCATACGTATCTGTGTCACTGTTATTTTTGCATGACGTCATTGTTTTCCGGTCTGGTCATTGTGATACACCATTGTTGTTACATGGGAAAATGAAGTCATAATTCAGTAGTAGGATGGAGAAAATTCAGCAGATTCTCTCATAAACGAACCATTCAGAAAATGTACGGATGAGAAAAATGAAGAGAAAACACCGAAACGAGGGGGAAACGAATGTTGGAGAATGAAAAAAAAAAAAGAAATGAAAGAAAAGATGGGAAATCAAATAGCAGGAAGAAAAAAAAGAAGTGAAGGAAGTCAAAGAGAGCAAATATTATAACAAATAATCAAGCAAAGATAGGTTAAACAGGAATTGTTACGCAACCATCATCTTTTTGTAGCGTGTTGTGTTTAGAGTGATCAAGGAAAGAATTTTGAAAGAAAAAGATGATCAATGAGACAGAGCGATAGCAGTTGTTTCTCTCGACTTTTGTCGGGCAGGGATCACCAAAGAAGTTCGAATCTTGGGGGAAAATAGGAACTCAACCAATTAGGCATTAAATTGCATGTTGAACTCGTGGGTAAAAATCTATCAGGGGGGGATTCGTCGAAAACAAAGGCGCTGTTTATGAAAGAAAATTATCTTTTGATAAATTGACGATTGTTCACTAGTTCACCATAAACAAACGAAAGTTGAAGCTTCCTCAAGAAATAAATAAGCGTTTCAGAAACAGTCGCAGAACACAGGTCTGGTTATTCACACAACAGATACCGTCGCGTGACAAACTTTTTTTTTTTATCAGCACATTGTGTTAGGGGTGGAAATTTTTTTAGGGAGGAAAGAAAGGACGGATCAATGAAGGAGTTTCTCTTTTCATCTTTAATCAGACAAGGATCACTAAAAAAAAAAAAAAATAGGGTTGGATTTTAAAAAAAGAAAAAAAAAGAAAAAGGAGGAGAAATCAAATTGGGGAACCAAAGAAGCATAGTTTGTATCGCAGGCAACCCCCTGTTCTGAAAAGGTTTTTAGGGAGAGATTTTGGATACAACTGGGAAACTTTTTTCCTAGACATCATCATCATCATCATCATCATCATCATCATCATCAGTCTTTTAACGTCTGTCGTTTGACATAGACCTTTCACAGGATTCGCCACACTTCCCTATCATGGGCGTTGCCGAGCCGATACTTTCTGAATTTGTCTAGCCTGTCCTTCCATCTAATAATCTGCCAGCCTCGGTTGCGCATGTGATCTCGCAGGATCCATGTCGTGAGTCGTGATGTCAATCGGTTGTCTGGCCAGCCCACTGCCATTTGAGTTTTTTTAATGGATTCTATGATGTCCCAAACTCTTGTCTTTTCTTGGATGTACCGTGCTGTGTTGTCGTCTCTTCATGTGAGGACCAGCATTATTCTTTCATGTGCATGCTGCATGGTTCTCAATTTACGGGTCTGTCTCTTGGTTAGTTTCCATGTCTCAGCTCCATAAGTGACTATTTGGAGGATGCATTGGTTATACACCCTTCTTTTTAGGTTTAATGGGATCTTCTTATTTTTGAAGGTTGAGCTAGCTCTGCCAACGGCTTGACATCCTAGTGCGATTCTTTGCTTGTTTTCTTTTTCTTTTGAGATATTTTTTGTCAAACCAGGGGCACAGCAGACGGGAGGAGTGAGGTAGATCTCAAAGGAAGACAAACAAATGGAGGTTGGGGGGCCTCAAAGGGCAAAGTTTCTTGTGGTTCCAAATCTTTATCCGAGACTTCATCTCAAATCATCTTATATATTACAATAGTAGGAGAATATTAGTAACTTAGGAGCTAACTCTAATAGTTCATAAAACTGATCTGCTTTTCAAGCGTACACTTTCATGAAAATGACTGCCGTATTTTATCAAATAGTCTCCATCCTCTCCAAATCCCAGGAGGCATTATCAATAAAATTTGCTTGAAGATCATCTCGAGGCAGGATTCTCAGGGACTTCTCCAATGGACTTCCGTAATCAAAACTCGTTTTGTAAATGTGTTTATTTTCCTTCCTGTATCATGTTCTGGCAGAGAGCTCAACATATTTGCTTAGCACGCATAAAAGGCGTTTTTTCCCCAGCAGTCCGCGCGAATACTCAATTTTCATTTGTGTCCTTGAACCTGAGCGGTCTGTCGATTCTATTCCTATACGACTGAATTCCAATGCTTATCTGTCATGTGACCCTGATACTATTGAAAACATCCCTATCCTATCACTGCTGACACGACAATTGTTCATTGTTATTACCTTCAATACTCGCAGCTTTTCCGGGCGTTGATTCGTTTTCGTATATTCAGAAATTGCTTCATGTTTTGTTTTTTTTATATTCAGGAAGTGTTTATTACTTCCCTTTTAAACATATCGTAGTTGACATGTTTAACTTCATGACGAAAATACACTGAACTTACATAGTCGATCAGCGTTATAACTAGAGTACAATGTTAAGGATTATTCAAATTCGGGCTCGCATTTTTGACTCAGTACGTCAGTGATGATCATGTAAATCCGATCATAAGCCAAAACTCGATTAGTGCTAAAGATAAAAAGACGTGAAAATCACTTGAGACTGTAGGAAAAGAGATTTGTAGAACTCAGGAATTATTTGCAAAATTATGGCTTCTTTAGCTTTAAACCCTTCTTGATATATTCTAGTAAATAAAGTTGTTTCACTCCCTTGTAATAATATACCAAGTTTATTAGTATACATAGTGAAATGATCAATGAAAGAAATATCAGTGCGATTCACAGATGCCCACGCACGGTCCCTGTATAATCATCGTAATGGGTTAATCAATTTTGCTATGTAGAAAAGAGTG
>OY735218.1:16252552-16280052 GCA_963457665.1 Thysanoteuthis rhombus
ATATATATATACACACACACACACATATATATATGTGTGTGTGTGCGCGTGTGTATATATACACATATATATATACACACACACACATATATATGTGTGTTTGTGTGTGTGTGTGTGTGCGAGTGAGTGCGTGTGTGCGTGTTTGCTCCTCCATTTAAACTCTTATCTATTTCTAATCTCTAAATCCATGAGTTTGTTTCTCTTCTTGATGATGGATACCAGACGGAAACCAAGTTCTAGCTGAATCAGAAAGAAAATTCCCTTTGTTAAAAAGGGATCAATCGTCTCGATACAAGAACCAACAAATCCGGCTCAAAAGCAAGAGTTACGCCATAACATAGGAAGAGGTTGCAAGGCAATATTGACTTTTGATCTAGACTCATCTATTGAAACGGGTTTTCTATTGGTGGAAGCCGAAAGTTAGGAGAGGCACTTGAGGTTTCAACTCATCATTGATCGTTGTTTGGTTGGCTGCAGCAAAGTACAGACCGAAGGAAGCAAAGAGAAATGTCAAAGAAAAGTTTCATATTCAATACAAAGTTTCGCCTAAGTCGCATAAGCTTTATATATTTGTGGATAAAGTTACAAGGTTTTGGCTTTATCTCACTGAATCTGTTTTCAAGCCTCACCCCTTATCATTATCTGGGTACTTGAGTCATGTATCATCTGCAGTCGTTTATTTTTCGATGGTTCTCCGATCTTTTCTTTCTTGTCTTTTTATTCTTGCTTATTACAACAACTGAAAACCTCCGCAAATACTTTATCTCTAACTAACTGAACCCAACGAAATTCCACTAGTGTTGACGACTGAGATTAACCATTATCCCTTGCCTTTGCTTTTCTTTCACCCTTCCGCCTGTAACTCTCTTGATCTCGTTCTCATACTTTCTAATCTCCAGTGCTATGTTTTTATATGTTACGCAAACATGGATTATTTTCATGTGTGAAAATCTTCGTAGCCACTCAGTAAATGGCATTATTTCTTTCTACACAATCTCAACTCTCTTGGTAAACTAAGAAAATTTATTTTCTGTCCTTTGTAGTCTTTCCATCAAACTACCTGACTTTGTTTTTTTTACCTCTTTTTCTTCGTATCTTATTATTATTCTACCTATCAGTCTGTTTTTAACAGTCTCTCTGTCATACCAATCTCTCTGTTCTTACTCTAATATTATTTTATTCGACGTTCCCCGACGGTTCAAACTGTCACCATAACATTCAAATGTACGTAGAAACCTGCATAATATCCATATTTTGTATGAACTAATCACCGTATCTAACACGTGTAACCAGGACTAATTATATAGAAACTATGTAAAGAATATATCTTTTACCTGAAATCATTTTTTACGAAATACCTTTTTTAGATTTAGGCATTTTTGATTGGTTCATAATGACCATGAAAGAACAAACAAATTGTAGATGTAACTTGTTGGTATTCCAATGTCTTTTGTGTAAGGTTGTAACGTCAGAAATGAGACTGGATTCACAGACGAGCAAATGAGAGAAATTTGTTGCCAACTTGCTCGTGTTTATGCATCTACGCATATATGTATCATATTTACGAGGTGCATAAATTAAGCTAAAGGTCTGAAAATTTCAAAATCCACCCTCAGTTATATCAATATTTTGCAATTTTTTTCTTCTTAAGACCATTGAAGGGGTCAATTATCAATTTTTCATGATACATTAATCCTTTAATTTATGGAAACATTCAAGCTCGTTTTTTTTCTTTTAGAATTAGACTTTTTGAATAATCATTGCCTGATAGAAAGAAGGCAACAGAAAGTACTTATTTATTGATCATCCCCTTTCCATGATCTTTTATTTTTTTCCCCAATCGATCAACCCTAATACGTTGTCCTAACAAAGGACGCTGGTCATGTGACCGTTTGTGTTGAGTGCACAACCAGAACTGCTTTTCTATTCTATTTGCGTCTTTCTTTTCCTTGTTCTATTTTTTCTCTCCATTTTTCTTCTTTTTGAATAACCCAAGTTTCTTTTCTCTGTTTTATTTTCTCTTCAAACATGTTTCCAGTTGCTATTTTACAAATATTATATATATATATATATATATATATATATATATATATATATATATATATATATATATATATATATATATATGCTGATGAGAAATAGATGCTTGCCTTCAATACAGGTGATTTTCCTTTGGGAACCGTGTTTTCGGCTCTTAAACACTATTGCCAACAATTCAAAGTGCGCCGGCTATACCTGGTTTTGTTACATGTCTTTGTTCGTTTTTCCCTTCTCAATGTGAAAATGACATATAATGCAGCTGCAACTTCTGTCCAGTATTGGGGCTGCTTAATAATTCTTCCCCTTCCGATTTAGATGTAGCAAGTTCAACCAGATATCCTGAAGCAGACCTGCCGATAAAACAACCTACTTCTATAGGAAATATACTTGATATAGAGGCGCGTTTCCTGAATTCATGTTAACACCCGGAGCTCAATCGACACTTCCCTTCAAAGAGAGCTTCAACTTAATAATAAGATCAACTCATTGAACTATACATGCATTGCTTCGGATATGAGCCCCTGTACCTATCTATTCATCCTGGTCTCTTTATATCTGTTAGAGTCAGCCATTATGAATCGACTGCCTGAGAAAGGGCTTTTCAATCTACTTCCATGATGATAGCAACTGCATTAAACTTTGCTACGCTTAACCAACAACTTGTGTATCTCATCTGTCCATTTAGTATCCGTTTTTCCAACTGTTTTTACCGTCCCTTTGAGCTCCATCAGTGTGCAGGTTTTTTCATCAGTTATCATATCTCTTTTAAGGGTGTCAAACTATAGTCTGTTGCTTAATTATATCTATATTCTTCCGACTTTGTCCAGGTCCACGTGTATTTTTTGAGACGGATATCCCTACCTTTACTTTTGCTAAGGCTCTTTGCACCATTAGTTCTCTGTTCGCTTTAGAAGTTTCGATGTGTTGCAGCAAAATAAAATGACGCATAAAGATTGGCTTGATTATATATATATATATATATATATATATATATATATATATATGTGTGTGTGTGTGTGTGTGTGTATGTATATATATATATATATATATATATATATATATATATATATATATATATATATATATATATACATATATATATATATATATCAAACAGAAATTATGAGTCTGAGAACTCACAATACACTGGCTTTGCTCTTTGGAAAAGAACATTAAAAAGCACAACTGCCCTGCAAATCCAACACATACTCGTATATATTCATGAATGCATAATCTTGTGTCCTTATTTAATGATAATGTGTTCTGGGTTTATTCCCTCCAAATTGAAAAAGCTGTGATTGATGTTTTTCACTATGCTATCGCCAATATTTTAGGCAAACACTTCTAAAACCTTGATTTGTTAAGGCTGAAAGGACTACGCAAGGCTCAAACGGACGCATGCACGTTTTTATTAATATTCACTTTCAAGTAGTGTGAACTAAGAACAACAAAACTGGGGATAAAACTCTCTAAAGAATATATTTGTGAGGTGAAAAAATAGCTTCCCTGCTCACCTACGGTATAATGTATTGAAATCACTTAACGCAGGGCACCAATAGCCTAATCTTCAGGCAACGAAAATTTGGCATCGGCCTGGAAGGTTTACCCAACAGGAATATAAGTCCATTGATATTGCTTTTTTTTTTCTAGTTTCCGTTGTTATAAATAGGTACATAACGGTTTTATCAATTTGGTGAAAGCATTCGTCCCAAAAGAGAAAACAGTAAGCTTGAAGATACTCTCAGTATATTCAGTAAGGTAATTTTGTTTTTATGGTCTTCTTCTTCTTCCTCTTCTTCTTCTTCTTCTCCTCCTCCTCCTCCTCCTCTATCTCCTTCTTCTTCTTCTTCTTCTTCTTCTTCTTCTTCTTCTTCTTCTTCTTCTTCTTCTTCTTCTTCTTCTTCTTCTTCTTCTTCTTCTTCTTTCCTCAGGACAGTAGATCACATGTCTGGAGGAGAATGCACCAGGAAAAGGAATACAGCGGGATTTATAGGTTTTTGATAGAAAAATAGTTCAAGTTGAGAAAAAAAAAAGTATGCGAGCCAGCAAAACCTCTATACTTGACTTCTCCTGGTGGTATAATAGATATTAACTAAGCTTCGAATCATCAGTAAAGGTGGTTGAACTCATTTGCCCAATTTTTCTACAAAGACAGCCTATATAAACTAAGCTTAGCTTATTACTGCACATTTTGGACGAGTCAGGTACAACTCATATATACACTTTCCCTGTTCCTATATTTGTGCGTGGGTTTGTGAGTGTAAACTTCTTAAGGTATTGCCACCAGCAGCCTCAATCATCATAAACAGCCTCAGCCTCAGCATCAGTGTTTTATCATGTGTCGTTAGACGTAGTATCTCACCAGGGGCGCCAAATCTCTATATTGTGAGCTAATATCATCTGAACATATCCACTTCGTTTCGAAAGCCTATATTACTTCTGCCTTCGATTCAGCATTTGATCTTTTGAGATCCATGTTGTGAGTCATGATGTCCATCGTCTGTCTGTTATACTTTTGACATGACCAGCCAATTACCATTTGGGTTTCTCAATGGTTACAATAATGTGTCGAACTCCTGATAATCCCTGTAATATTCTGTGCTGTCATATGGTCTCCCCCATGTAATGTTGGACATGATTCTCTTATGGGTACATTGAGTGGTCCTCAGTTCACAGATCAGTCATTTGGTTGGGTTCCATTTTTCAGCAGGTGACTGTAAGGAGGATGCATTGGTTGCATACTGTACTTTTAAGGACAAATGATATGTTCTTGTTTTTTAAGGTAGTGCTGGCTCAATTGAAGGCTCGCCATCCTAGGAAGCCTCATTGCATTCTCGATAATCTAGTCCACTGTCTGGAACTTTTGGAAAAGCCAAAACTCGAATCAAGCCAAATCTGGACAAGACAGGTGTTAAAAGCCGGGTTTTGCAATGTCCCTCAAAGGAATGCAACGGCCATGTTGAATACATATCATATTTCGAGTTTTCAAAATCCACATCAGTAGATTTAGCATTAAAATGATATTTGAAGAATATGTAAAGACCTCACACAGTGCTTTGCAAAGAGAAACAGCTATTCCGTTTGATACAAATCTTCAGTGTGGCTGCAGACTATACCAACATCCAGCACCACAAAGTAGGACCCCAAACCCAGAGGCAGACATTTTACCCCTGCCTTACACGGAACTAAAAGGTCAGTACAGCTGAGCTTGGCAATGTATATTTACTTATGCATAATTCCCTGACTATGAAAGTGCTCTATTCCAAAGCATCGCAAATAGCAGTGATAGACGGATATCCGACTTAGTAGAGCTCAACCCTGAAGAAGGAAGCGGTAATTATAATAATAATTAATAATTAAGTCATCAATAGTTTATACATTCATAGATATATATATATATATATATATATATATATATATATATATATATGTATATATATATGTGTGTGTGTGTCTATGTGTGCATGTGTGTTCATGTGCATCTGTATGTGTATGTGTGTGTGTGTGTGTGCATGTGTGTGTGGGAATCATAAATTGCGTAGAATTATGGCGGAAATTATCTAAAATGATCTCTGTCATTACAGAGTTATTGTATCATTCAACCCCCGCAGTGAATCTCATGCAGCTGCTGCTAGAATTGTATCTGCCACCAATAGGATAGCCGCCCCGTTGAGCTAAACAGCCGCCGCTATTGCAAAGGCCCCCAAAAAACTCCCAACCCATATTCTCATCTTACTCATTCGCCACTTATTCGCTTTTCAACGTGATAGTTGAGTATCAAGAATGGATATAAATGATCCGAAAGAATACATTATAAATTGCGTCATATAATGTGGAAACCCATTTGAAATCATCCATCCATTTTCTTTAATTGATTATTCTACTAAAGTTGTCTTGGTAGAGTGATACATTAAGTGTGTAATGATGAAAAATCATTTCAAAGTTTCTATATAATATAACGTAATTTATAATTTATTCTGCCGGCCACATGTATCCATATATATATATATATATATATATAATTATATATATATAAATATATATATATATATATATATATATGTATGTGTGTGTGTGTGTGTGTGTGTGTGTGTGTGTGTGTGTGTGCGTATGATCGTGTGTGTCGATAATACACCATTTCTCCTTCTCCTCTTCCGATGCTGTGTATCGATGGATGGAATTCAGCAAGATGAGACGTAAATCTTTTTTCTATCATAAAAAAGACTTGGCCTTATATTAAACGATCATTTTTTTCAGAACCTCTTGTACTTATAAATGCAAATTGAATTGAGATGTCGCATAGAAAAGTTAATCAAATAGACAACACCATTCTATTTACTTTTCTTATTCAGTAAATCCAATGTCTCATAGTTTTGCATAAAACATAATTGCGGTTAACCACTTCATAAATATTAACTTGAGCGGACCTATATGAATTTGCATACAGGCTTACGGAGACAGAGACAAAGACTGACAGAGAGAGAGGAAGAGATAGAGATGGAGAAAGGGAGGAAGACACAGAGACAGAGAGAAAAAGAAAGAGGTAGAACAAAGGGAGAGAGGCACATGCATACATACACAAAGAGTCAGTGTTGGAAATTCTATCATAACACCAGTCCACATCATTAATATGATGCTCGTATTTCTTTATGTCCACAGAGGTAAAAAAAAAAGCAACGTATGACCATTATTCGCTCAGTGTTCTGGTTGTCGACATCGTTGTTGTTGTTGTCGTTGTCTTTCTTTCCAAAATTGAAGAAATTCGTTGTTCTTTATATTCATATGAAATTTTGTACATAACCTTGTACCGTTCACAGCCTGCCTCGAGATGATCTTCAGAACTTTACATACAGGCATTCATAGACAGAGACAGAGAATGACAGAGAGAGAGGAAGAAACAGAGGCAGAGAGAGACTGCGAGAGTAAAGGAATTAAGATAGACGGCGAGTATCTGAGCAACCTCAGAATTGCAGACGACATTGCCGTTTTCCCAGAGAACCTACACAACCTCCAACTAATGATAGATGAACTAAATGAGGAGAGCAAGAAAGTCGGCCTACACATGAACTTCAGCGAGACGAAGTTCATGAGCAACCTCCACATCGGATATGAAAGCACTCGGATCAAGGTCGGGGACACAGAACTCGAGAAAGTAGACCACTACATCTACCTAGGACAACGAATCTCCATGAGACCCTCAAAAGAAGAAGAAATAAGCGAAAAATCACACTATGATGGCAAGCCTTTGGCAGAGCAAGCTCAACCTTCAAAAATTAGAAGAACCCGTTAATCCTAAAGAGAAGGGTGTGTAACCGATGCATCCTCCCACTAGTCACTTACGGAGCTGAAACATGGAACCTAACCAAGAGATAGTCCAGTGAATTGAGAACCATGCAACGTGCACATGAAAGAATAATGCTTGGCCTCACATGAAGAGGCCGTCTGAGAAAAGACAAGAGTCAGGGTGATATACGGCAGATCCAATCGTTGGTATGGATTTTAAAAGAATTTTGAAAACGTCGCACATCTTGGGGTTAAATGATCTAATTGACAACTGAAATCTTACTGAACTTAATCTACAAGCTTTCCACAGAAATTATCATCAACCAGATCACTAAAATACTGGATGAAAACCAACCACGCAAGCAGTCTGGACTACACGATCATGGACCATCTCCATTCAATAAATCAGCTTAAAGAGAGAGCAAGAGAATACAAAATGCCATTCGCTATAACATTTGTAGACTTCAAGAAGGCATCCGACCCTTTAGAATTTACCCCGGTCATAAATGCAATCACCTGTCAAGGTATACACCCTGTATACGTCAAAGTACAGCAGCATATATACCATCACAACAACTCCATCGTCAGGTTACATTGAGAGATCTGAACCTTTACTGCTCCAAGAAAGAGTCAAGTGAGGTGATACCAGCTAACCAAAACCCTTCACTGCCTGCTTTGAGATGATATTCCAAATCCTAGACTGGGAGAATAGAGGAATCAAAATAAACGGAAAATATCTGAGCAACCTCAAATTTTCAGATGACATCATCTTTTTCGCGGAGAACCTGTACAACCTCCAACTAATGCAAGATAAACTAAACGTTGAAAGCAAAAAAAGTTGGCCTACACATAAACTTCAGTAAAATGAAGGTCATGTACAACAATCATATCGAGAATTAGGACATAACTTTCAAAATCAAAGATGCAAAACTTGGTAAAGTAGACCACTACATCTACCTGGGACAACAAATCTCTCTGAATCCCACAAAAGAAGAATAAATCCACACAAAAATCATCCTAAGATGACAAGCCTTCGGTAGAGCAAGCTCAACCTTCAAAAACAAGACGACATGCAATTACTGAGGTAGCAAATGACCAGCTCATACCATTACTTAATCATATTTGTTAGAAAATCTAAAAGAAAGCTGAAAAAGAATGACGGTGATTATTGCTTCCCTCGGGCATTGGGGTTAATTTTCAACTTCCTCACCAATAATTATATTGATAGAATTGCTTAGTTACTGTTTGTTCGGTCTAATGAAATATATCCTATTGTACTCTACTCAAATGTCCATGATGGTAATTTTTAAAGTACTAACTCGTTTTTATTACTCATAAAATCGAAAATGTTTTTAGTTATGTATTGGTTTCAGTCACTATTCATGAACTGAATCCACGTTTAATGATCTTAACTGTACTGTATTTTCTAACGAAATATGAGGTTGGGATCCTGTTTTTCTTGTTTGCTACTAACATCCGACGGACAATGTTCTATTCGCATGATCGGCCTGAACCAATAGCCATGCCTCACTTCGTTTCAATCACTCGCTTTGATGAATAAAATCAAGGTAGTAACTGAAGATGGTCCATATAATTTTGAGAAGGACTTTTGCTGCTCAATGTGGAAAAGATATCAGAACAAAACATTCTACCTTATAATCCATAATACATTTGTGTTTAAATGTATGTTTACCAGGATGTCTTCACTGAAACAAGGAATTATTTATTTACACATGGAAGGAGTCGAATTGATAGGCCAAAACCTCCTCAACATCTATATACATCCATGAGGATCTTAATTATCCAAAAAGTTCCAGTAACGTGTTATTTTTTGAATACTCTCTTTTGATCAAGCCGCGGTAAGTAACGCGTGAATGCTTAATCTAGACTCTTTACATATTCTGTACGATGGTAAATAGCACTACATACTGTACGTGGAGATCTCTTCAAGTTGATCCGTTTGTGGAATTATTTGCTGACGGCTACATTAAATGAAATCAATATGCATGTGACTTAAATAGCTACTCCTAATAACTCGAAGATAGGAATTAAAATCGCGACCATGCTGCATATTCATGTAACAATTTAATGCAAACTGTCACAATGAATTAGAGTGAAAGTGGCACTATTTTCTCTCGATGGAGATTCAAATGAAATTTTAAATGTCCTGAGATTTCAGTTAAGAGGATATGGCGTCAGAAGTGAATGTACTATGCATTAATGTGACAGACGTCGGTGGTTTTATTGCATAGCGCAAAGTTGAGTGAGAAACCATTCTGCATAAAGACGTATTCCCGTTGTTAGAGTGTAGAACTGAATATTGGAAGGGCAAAATATATCATACCACATCTTATCAAGAGATATCTGTTGAAAGACCTCTGTAGAGACGGCAAATATAATTATCGAACAAAACCATTTAAAGTGACGGTCTGAGTACTTGCTATGCAAAGCAAGTGAAATTAAGATGAAATGCTCCTAGTCAGTCGGAACCATAAAGTGACCAAGGTTTTCTTGTAGAGTGCTCTACTTTAGTTTCATCAATCAGAAAATTGGGAAATGTTGGGTTCAAAGAATTTTTTTTCTGAAGAGTCAATATCAGTAAGTAGGAATATCATCAGGTGCTCATTTAGCATAAATGTACATTCCAAATTAAAAAAAGAGCAGAATTTATAAAAGCTAAGGAACGCTTTTCTACTCATTACAAAAACAGATTTTGATTTTTTCAGCCCTCTAGCTCCATCGTTACGGCCTGTCAGCAGGGAATGAACAGACCAACTTATAAAAAATAGAATAAATTCATATTGACAGTTTTGCTTGATGCTGCATCAAAAATTAATTACTGTTAACAACGCTTCATCAAATGAAAATCCAGTTGATATTGCTACAAGTGTTAGGTGATACTTAAGCTAATTGGTCATAAGGCAAAAAGTATACCATATGTATTCAACCTATCATGATAGTAATGGAGTCTAAGCCAGATTTTCAAAGCAATACACAACACTAGTGACAATTTAAGTAGAGTAATAATAGATAAAAGACAAATAGAAGTGAACCCGACTTTAAAGTGCATACATTACGGTACGCACCGATTTACTTTATAAATTTCGTTCATAGTCCTTGAGAACATAATGATTCCAAAATTCATTTGCAATGTTCCCCAGTATGTTTTAGATCTAAATATTGGTTGAATTCCATTGCAACTGCCCAGATCATCAGTCTACGGCTATTGTTAAGAGGGAATCCAGATGATACCATTACAACTAATAATATAAAAAGTTACCCAGATAAAATCATTATCACAAATACTAGAAACACATCTCCCAGATAATATAATTGCTACTAATACGATTAACAGATTACCCAGATCACACCATTACTCCTAATACTACAAACAAATTATCCAGATGACATAATTACTACTAAAAATGGTAACAAATTATCCAAATAATATCATTATTACTACGATAAAATCGTTACTGACAACGTATTTCCCTGTGACCATTGTCTTTCCAGAGGATGTTTTCTTCACTCCTGACTAAGAAAGACGAATTGACAAGTCGAAATAACTCTATTTAGGTGAAAAAGGGTTTCAATAGTCGAGCTAAAGCATTGAGTAATCCCTTTTTCCTCCCTGATTTGGTGCAAAGAAATTTGGAATAGAAATTATTCTGTTGCCAAAGCGTTGAACAATAAAATACGTAACTTGCATAAGCAAATCAGCGAGACCTGTTAACATAATGATACTGATTGTGAAAAGATGTATCAAAAATTGCCCCAAAAGAATAGCATTGTTATCTAAAAAAACATATTCATCAAGAATTTCCAAACGAATACAACAGAGACTCCAGGAAGCACGTTTTTCTTTAAAAAAATGAACACTGTATTCTTAAATGGTACTTCGATATGTGCCTCTGCACATTTCTAAGGTTTGACGCCTAAATTGTGACTAGGGACATCGGCAGACAAAAACATATGTGGGCACACACACACACACACACTTGTACATACACACATTTGGACACACTCACTTGGACCACACATGCACACAGACACAAGCACACACATACACACTAAGCCACACACAGAGAGAGAAGAATATGTACCCAGCTTGGTTGGTTGCTCGGGCAGATTATTTGCAGAGCCAAGGCAATTCAGTGCAAAGATGACGTTTTGAAGAAAGTTTACCACTATTATAATAGCACAAAGTTTTTGCAAAGATGATATTGAAAAAAAGCTGTAATAATGTTATTGAAAATAATGATGGCAGTTTGATGAAGTATTCTCTAGGTACAACAAAAGGGAAAAATATGTTCCAGAAAATGAAATCGAAAGAATGAAAACAAAGACACATAAACAAAGTAAAACCAATAACCTTTGTTGTATATATGCAAGAGAAAAAATGATAAAACAGGAAGTAGACAAAAATATTACGGAGGAATATAGAAAAATGAACTGAGAGAAAACTATTAGCGTGCAAGTGGAAGATTATATAAAAACATTTAGTCTAATAAACCTTGGAGAAACTTTTATTTTAATAGTTTCATAAAGAAAACACGTGATAATGTGGAAAAAGCCTTTGAAAGTAAATAATCAAAGCTGATAATTTTTGCATGCACACACTTTATATATATATATATATATGTGTGTGTGTGTGTGTGTGTGTGTGTGTATGCATGCATGTATGTTTGTATAAAGAGAGAAAAATAGACAGACAGAGAGACAGAGAGATAGGGAGTGAGAGGAAGAAAATTGAAATTGCCTTTCAGAAATACTGAAATACATGAGCAATAATGTTAACTCAAAAATATCCGGAAAAATAATTCCAACTGAGCAAATGCTGAAAAACAATAATGATTCAAATTGAGCGTGAAAAAAACTAAAAAATTTCCTGAACGCTCTGAAAATTAAAATAAAATTCCCCCAACGATATCACAACATTCAGCACGACTTGCAAATGTTTCCAGACAGCAGTAACAATATTTTCTGTCTAATTACAGATTTTTTTTTTTTAAATCAAAAAAATAAATAACTTTAAAAAAACGGTTTTGGGTGTTGCCTGATTCGAAATCGATTTTGCATTTTCTCTGACTTTGTGATTGGCCTACTTTCCACATGTTATCGGCCAACCAGTTTGATGAATAGTGGATTTACTACCCAACGAATACAACTACCACTGCTCAGGTCATATTCGTGCGTATTTGCCTACATGTAGGCAAATTGAGACTGAATATTGGAGCTTCTATCGGGGTTCGAGATCAGCCACGAGATAGTGCAAGATTTTTTACTATGTCATTCATCAGCACAATCAATTACGAAGACAACACGAGTTCATCTCAAACTAATATCATTTATTGACTAAGTGGTTATTAAAAACATCTGAACTCATTCAAAATGATGGAATACTTTTAGGACGAGCCTCACAAGTTGATTTTTTCCCCAAGACTATTATCTTCAAGATACTGTCCATAGTTGCTAGAAGATTCATTTACATTGAAAGATGTTTTGAACGATTGAATTCTTCATCTGACAAAAACTGTAAAATATATCGGTGGAAACGTCATATTAACATCACAATTGTCCGAGAAAGTATTTGAATTGATAATTAAAAGTAACTAAATTAGCTGACCTTAAAAATTATCAGTTAAAATCCTAATTTTTACCAGAGGTCGAACACGGACAACTGGACTCAACGTGACGTATACAGCTATCTCAGCCACCAAGCAAACTGTCGCCTACGCTCGTAGAGGCGTAGTTTTAAGGCTATTTCGATAAATTTCAAATAATACCAAGCGTCAGTCTCTTGATTGATGATTGCCATGCTTTATAAAAGGCCAGTGGCAAAGTCCTCGTTTCTTTTGCATGGGCCGCTCAGTAATCCTTGCCAGTTTCAAATTGTGTTAAGACCAGGACTGTGCTTTTACAAATTTTTCTATCCCCATTTCCCTAGCATGATACCCCAATTGCACACCTGGGAGTTTAGAAAAAGTGACTCGGAAAAAAAGAGTTCACATTCTTTGCTTATACCAGGAATTGAACCCAAATCTTTTTTTTTAATTTTTTTTTATGCAGAGCAGACTTGGCAACCATTATACTATCTGAGCAGACTCAGATTTTCAAATTTTTACCAATATCTTTTTGTGTGTGTGAGTGTGTGTGCAAAATCGATCAAAAACGCCATTCCAGAGCATTACATTTTCAAATGATTTGATCGAACTGAGCGGAAATGTATTTTGCGAATGGATGCGCACGAGAAAAATTAAACAACCTTTGGGCTGAAAGTTCTATCTTCCAAAACCACAACGAACGAACGAATCATTTTTCGCCTTAATATCGTACTGCTACGGTAATTTCTTATCAGCATATCAAATTGATCAAGTTCAAGTTACACGCTTGTTTGATGAGGGCTAAAAGCAAATTAATCCAACAAGCACGAAGAACTCCACTTTTTTTTTTTTATTTTCTTCTAGGCGATGTAAAGAATTACATTTAAGGCGTTTCATAATGACGGAAGCAATCATGGTTCTACAGCCAGTGTTCAAAATCAAGTATGGATTCGGTTCGGAATAACCAATTTTGTGGCTATGAACCTAAACAGTCGAATACTTCAGCAAGCTATTCTTGAAGTAGTATTATCACAATTTTTTTTTTTCATTGCAAAAAGCATCAACTGTAAATAAGCAATGCTGGTCGGACTAAACGGAACTCTAGGCAAGAAACTTGAGCGCTCATCATATTACCTCCTATAACTATTTATGGCAATTGTTCTTTCGACTGGGTTTCCAGCACTTTTACAGTTGACAGACAAACAAATTTAACCTTTAAACTCATACTCTATTAATCCCCAATCGCTCGACAACAAATTAGTTATCAGTATTAGCAGTAATGATATTATGTAGGATATTTGTTTGTAATACTAGTGATAATGCCATTATTAGGGCAATGTGTTATTAATTTCAGTAGTAATGATATTATATGGAAGAATTGTTAGTTGCATTAGGGGTAATTATATCAATCAGTTTATTCGTTCAGTAGTATATATTCATACACAGACAAGGACTAATACTCACCCATACATCCACACACACACACACACACAAACACACACACACACACACATATATATGTATATATATATATATATATATATATGAAATTGTCCTTATATTCATTCATCCATGCATATGTACTTGTAAGTATAAGTACGCACATATATCTTTTTATATTATTGAAATCACAAGGCATTCACGTGCAATTTTTCATTTAATAACTTCAAAACAAACACCAGCAAACAAGCCTATATGAAAGGATATTTTCACTTGCCAATGAGAATAAACCACTATCTGAACCATACAAAATACTGTATTACGTTTGCTCTCAAACTAACAATGCATCGACCGAAGGCCATTAAAGAAACTAATGGGATAGTATCAACTCATCATCTCTATAGAAATGGCCATTCTGCAAATAAAGGAGGTTTGCTGTTTTTTCTCTCGGGAACAAAAGCACAAATTGAATCGCTCATGTGAAAATCGACAGCTGACACTGAATCTGATAACTACTGATTTTTTCACAGAGTGGTTCCCATCATGGTTTAATCAAAAAAGACCTACAGAACATCGATGATTGAAATCTGCATTAAGAATCGGCTACATCCACAGAGGATGACAATATATCACTTATGGATAGCTTAGTTAATATTATAATGAGCAAGTTCTCCGTCCACACACTAAAAAGATTTAAAAACACGTTGAAAGAGTTCAAAGAAAAAATATGCACAAATACTAGGAAGTTAACTTGAAGGGGAAGAAAGAGTAATTGGTAGTGGTATTCGTTGAAGGAGAACGCTTGAACTTGGCCTTTGGAAAGAAAAGGATGAAGTGAGGTCAGATGATACTGAATACGTTTTTTAAGTCAGTAGTAAAGGCAAAAGATGAGTGCTGGCTATTGTCACTACCGGCAACTAACGCAGATTTTCTAGATATTATAGAATTTTAGAAACCCATCCTTAGGTATACTACTAGCAAGTATAATTTCCTAATATTAATTAAAGTACTGCTTTATTCAATTTTTGAAATGCTGATATAATCCAAAATTTCAATCGTCAAAACTGGAGACATATTTGTCATACGCGTGAGCAATATACACCTATCATGTATGACAAAATAGACGACCGAACACCAGTATTCATACAAGCTATTTAACTGGATGTGGTGAATTTATTTTTGCGATCAATGTAATCGGCTGCCCTCAGTTCAAGGTCAGAGCAAGAAAAAGTGGAATGAAGAAAAGAAAGATTGGATTGGTGGTTGACTCAGAGAAAGAAAAAAAATTAGACGGAATCTACCAAACAGGATCTCTGTTTTCCTTCATTGTCAGCTCCCACCAGGCAATTCCCTGCTTTCTTCACAAAAGAAAAGAAACACGACGCTGTCCAATTGAATTGTCAGATTTTTTGACCATGGCTCTACGATTGATTATGCATAACCTTTGCTTTCTTTTAAAAAATCTTTTTTAAAAAAACAAATGACATTACTGTATGCAACATACTTCACTAAAAAGATATGTACAAAATCTATCGACTTCTGATACTTGATTGAGAAATTCAATATCTAATCACTCAAGTCAGTAAGATCCTGGGAAATAACCAACACTAGGAACCGGAAAATACTTTCATTTCTCCCAATATAATACGCCATGTGGTGGTCTATAGTTTCAGTCTGGAATATTTCCCAAAAAGAAACAACAGTTAAATGATAGTTATAGAGTAATCACAATTATTAGACTTGGTTCTGGCGGAAGTAAGTAGCATCCGAGGTTAAAGAAATTTGGATTTGAATCTCCGAATAAGTTCACAAGTGTGTACTCAGAAATCGATCATAAACTAGGATCAGCGGGAGCATTTGGCGTAGGTTGGGAGGTATTCAAGGCACGCTATTAGGGAAATCAGTCTGGTGGACCCTATGATTGGGGTACGGAAATATCTCTCAGCCTGTCTTTCTTTAGAAAAAAATGATGCAGCCAATTTAAAGAAAAAAAACGAAGCGATTAACAACTTTATTTGGATAAAACAAATATCAATCATCAAAAATCAAGAATTTCATTTCCCGTCCTGTGATTGACACATTGGAGTACTTTGAAAGGACAAATCAGGGTTTGCAGATATAACGAAATATAGAATACACCTAATATTACCGTAGAAGTCATTTTTATTCAGACAATTTATATTGGCTGGACATGATAAGTTGCATCGAAAAACAGGGAGCTAATTTTGAAGCATTTCGTGGGAAATTTCATATACTTAGTCCTATTTTTTCAAACTGCTGGATTATTTTTTGATTGACATGCTTGTTTCAAGAAAGTTATTCCAATCAACTTTCCTATTGTTCATAGTGCAATGATGTACGTCATGTACGCCGGAAGTTAAACCAAGAACTGCGAAGATAACAATTTCAAGAAAAATTTCAATTACAGAGTCTTATTTCTTGGGTCAGTGTAATGAACCTTCCTTGGAGGTAAATATGGATGGATATCGATGAAAAGTAAATTGTATCATATTTTCAGAAGAGTATCCCCTGAAACTATAATTCACGTGCTCTGGAAGAAATTGTGGTGGTAGGTATGGTACGTTTTCAAGAAAAATCACTGTATTTACATCCACCAGAACCCTGCTTATATTCAATTAATAACAGCAAATGTGCAAAAATTAGGATTTATTGTTTGAACATATACAATAGGGGGTAGAGCATCCTAATGTCCATGGTACTTCAAAGCACTGTTCGGATATAAATTGGCAGGTTTAAAAAGCACCGTCATTTGGTGATAAATTAGTAAACTAATGCATAAAAAAAACGAATGAAACTTACTCTCAAGGAAAACCATAACTTGTTTTCTATGATATTATCTTCAAAAGATATGGTTACGTTGTTTCACGATTGTTTTATATAGATATTTCAGGCAAGGTACACTTGGCTGGTAGTTTTTTTCAACATAGGAGATCGTGTAACACAATTTTCCTACCACTTTTTGCCCGCACTGGCCTTCTGCCATACTCTAACAGCCTTAATAGATATCAGTGTCTTGATATCTGTATACTAACCTGCCCATACCGTAATATCCTCGGGCCATTTTCTAAAAATTTATCAGCAAGTGCATTATTTCCTGATAATACTGAAAACATTACGTTGTTTTGCATTTTCAAGTTCACTTTCAAATGAATGTAACAATATTTTTCATTACCTATTTTCGGAATAGATATTTAGATAAATAAGGGTGACTATTTGACAGTTGAAACTCAGCAGCTATATCCCCTTGACAAATACAATAAATCTGGAAAGAAATGGAGAAAGAAATGATATACAAAAAAAAATGTACTGATATTTGACTTATAACTGACAGGAACTTCGGGTGTAGGAAATCATTCTTCACACTAAATATCATTGTACTAATCTGGATATGTATTGGTGTTGAACCATTATCAGATTGGTTGTCTCGTTTTGATGTCTATTTTTCATCAAAATTACACTTGTAATACAATTGAGCAAGAAGAAGGGAATAAAAGTAAAAGAGAAGGAATTGAAGTCATCGCAAATATATAAGTGTGAAGTTGTCGGAAAGATTACTGGTATAGAAAATTACGATCTTGACAAGCATCTTGTTATTCTGATAAGTAGTCAATTATATTTGTTTACGTAAAGATGAGGAAAAATTGTTTACAGTAGAGAAATAATAATAATACTACTACTACTAATAATAATAATAATAAGAAGAAGAAGAAGAAGAAGAAGAAGAACAACAACAACAACAACAACAACAACAATAATAATAATAATAATAATAATAATAATAATAATACAACTGGTGTGAGAATGAAAAAAATGGGAAATATGGATAATAATAATAATAAGATAATAATAATGATAATAATAAATCAGACTCTCAATAGAAATGCTCTCTCGCCCGACGTCTTTTAGCAGTATGACGTGTTGAAGGCTATCTATTTTAACATTGGATAAAGAGGTTGATCAATGAATGTCACCTCTCTCACTTTTTGTTGGGCAGTGTTGACAATTTTGGTTGAGGTTTATTAATATACAAATCTTATCTTAGTGAACAGGGAGAAAAGAACATGTCAGATAGCAAACTTTGAAGTTAGGAATAGACTGAAAGTTTTTGAAAAATTCGATAAGTTTCCAGGAATCTGAGGAAGTTGGTCACCGCAAAGGTGAAAGTTGAGTCGATGGCGGTCGGAGCCAACGGAACAGTCCCTACTAATGTAGCACGAGGGCTGGAGAAACTAGGCATCTGAGATGAGCTCAGACTATCCAGTTGGCAGTATTGCTGAAGTCGGGTACACTACTAAAGAGTTCCTGGGTATTCCTCAGAATGTGTACTTGATCTCCAGTAAGAAAAAAAATCACCCGTCTCAGTTGGTGTGAAAACCTGACGTGTTCAGATAACAACAATAATGATTTGATTTTTTTTGCTTTTCAAGCGGAAGAAAGAACGAAAGAAAACTAAACTCAGTTCAAATATGAAGATTTGAAGAGTATGTTGATTATGAACGTGACATTTGTGACGGTGACTTAGCCTAAACGATAGGACACTTTTCGGTATCGTAGTGAATTTTAACTATATTTATGCCTTAATAGTTTTAATTCTCCTTCAAATCTATAATCTGGTATTCTGCAATAGACAACAGGGAGATTTCCTGAACTCAAACTATTATGGTTACTACGGTTAGCGTTTTATTCTGGGAAGTTTTTTTTTCGGGTAACGCTCTTAATATATTTTTTCCAGTCCTTTTCAAGTTCATTTCGACCGATTTTCTCGCCTTGGTTTGTGTCAGGGAAATTTGATCTCCTAGCCAAGATTGTACAACAAGATTAAATCTTATTGACCAAAACTGTCCTTTCCCTCTTGTCTAAAAGAGATTCTGTTTCGTTCACATCCCATTTATTTGCCTTGAGAAGGTCTTTTGTAGTCAAAGTAAGAAATGAGAAGACATTGAGCAGCTTTATCAGTAGCGGGACTGTACTTAGTCCAGACATTATCATTCTTGTAATGGTCTTCTTCACATAAGAGGTGTCTAGTGGTCATTTTTCAGAACTGATTGATAGCAAGAGTCCAGTTTTCATGTCCTTTTTAATCTTCCTACAATCTAATCAATTTGGATTTCTTCTCACTTGTTCAGATTGCAAGTAATGTCTTCCCAATGTCCAACTCATTATCAATATAAGTTTTAATGTCATATTTTCCGTTCCTGTAGTGAGTGTTACTAATTAACAGGTCTTTCACGTCACAGATTCTTCTCAGATCTCTGAGAGGAGAGAAAATCCCCGTCAAGCTCTCCACAAATTTGTCCGTCATACTTGGAAAATATATATCTAAGGTTGGTGAAAACTGATGAAAAAATTTAGAAACATCTGAATTGATAAGTTCCAGGATATTTCACTTTTTTCATTCATAAATACGGCACCAGTTTTGTGATCTTTTTGCTCATTGGGTCGAACCCAATACACTTAAACTTTTTATGTCTCCAATATCAACAGAAGCTGTCAACATCTAAATAGATTTATTCACTTCCTTGGACTAATTTTCTATCCATCCCTCCATCCATCCAACTATCTATCTATCTATCTTCCTTTCTTTTTTCTTTCTTTCCTTCTTTCTTTATTTCTTTCTTTCTTTCTTTCTTTCTTTCTTTCTTTCTATCCATCCATCCATCCATCTATCTATCTATCTATCTATCTATCTATCTATCTATCTATCTAAACGAGTCTCAATTAATGGAACAAGGGAACTCAAAATATGAGTGTTCACTCATTATGTCTAGAGAAAAGGTTTTTCTCACTCCCTTTCTTCCATAATAGGCAGTTAGTCAGAGTCATCATCATCAGTCTTTTAATGTCCATCATTAGACAAAGACCTTACAAAAGATCTGACAAATTTTTCCATCGTGGGTGTCAGGGAGCCATTATTTTCTGAACTTGCCTAATCCATCAGTCCATCTAGTTTTTCGTTGGCTTCGATTTCGCATGTGGTCTCTGGGGATCCATGTTATGAGTCGTGATGTCCATCGATTGCCTTTCATCCTCAGAACATGACAAGCCCATTGCCATTCTGTTATTGTAAATAAATTGGTGCCTAGGGGTGAATTCGAAAGTATTCATCATACACTTACTGGTGATCAATGCAAGAGAAATAATCAATCTTTAACGTTTTATTTTATCACCCCTAACGTTATGCTGCCAAAAGACAACAGTCAAGTGATGGTTTCTATTGAGTGACCAACAAGATCTTTTTTTTTTATTCTTTAATTAGTTTTGGGATCGTGTCATGTATTTACTCAGTATGTGATCGACTGAGATGTCTTGTTCAACATCGATTCTGTTTACAAAATTGTACGACTGTCAATCTCACGATGATATAATTAGGTCTGAAGTTGTTCCTGTGATGATGACATTTCCTGCCATTCTATTCCGCTTTTGCAATTTCACTTTGCACGGTTAGAATATATTGTCTGCAAGTTTGTTTGTTTTTTCCTCTTCAAAATCCCCTATAGAGTTATTTTCTTCCAATCTTTGATACCGAGCTTCTGATGTATGTTGCTTTGATCGTTCTCTTATTCTTTTTACCAATTATTCAGATGTCTGCAGCCGCTATCATTATCCCTTCTTGGCCCTGCTGTTTGTGTTCTGTTATTCTCATTTTTTTTCTTTCGCGACTGAGCTGACGCGTTTATCTATACTAATAAACCTACTTTCGATGACTTTTAAGTTTACTGAATCAACCTATAGCATTGCTGTGTGTTTTTTCTTTGTTTTTTTTGTCTGTTTTTTTTTTTCACTCTTCTTTTTTAACTGCCAGTTTACAACCGTCAACAAACAGTGGGGACTACTGTGTTAATAGTTCCCGTCTAAGTTATGAGTGTGCGTGCACGCACTTCACCAACCCAGCACACAAAGGGAAGTAATGCGTGCAAACAAGATTTCAGGTTTTGTGCATAGCTTTTTGAGATTACTCACGCGTAATTCAAAAACACACCCTCTCACTTTTTTCGTGAGGAAGTTTGCACGACATCGATTTTTTTTAAGTAGACCTCGATATCTACCTAGGACAACGAATCTCCATTAAATCCTCAAAAGAAGAAGAAATCAAGCGAATTATCACTCAAAGATAGCCAACCTTTCAAGAACAATGATATCCCATTAATCCCGAATAGAAAGGTAGACATCCAATGCATCATCCCAATAGTCACCATGGAAATGAAACATACAACTAAAACAAGAAAATGGTCTGCATACATTGTGAACATGGATTAACCATGCCGAGCTTTGCATGGAGAGACCACAAGATAGTACAATATATCAGGGAGGAGGCAAGAATACAAAACATTTTGAAATTTATCAAAAAGATCAAATGGCGATGGGCTGGACATGTTGCAAGAATGGCACACACTTGTTTGAAATCATAACTCACATAAAGGGACTCAGAGAACATAAGATTGCAAAATACAAGATAGACATACGAACTAAACCAATGAAATAATACAGACGCCGATGAAAGAGGGATGTGACGAACCCTGGGGAAGATATTTGTCAAACAACTGACCATAAAAGATGATGATGATGATGATGATGATGATGATGATGATGATGATGATGATGATGATGATGATGATGATGATGATGATGATGATGGCCACAAAACATTAGTCAAAATGTTGGGTTGTCTTGTCAACACTATTCAGACTGGGTTCTGAATAGTTGCGATAAAATGTACCAAAAGATAAGACGTTAGAAACATTATTTGTAATTTGATAATGATCGACAATGCTTCAGCTAATAATGCAGTATTACTGCTACAACTAATACTTATACTTATATTCGTGAAAATGATCAGAAGATGACACTCAGTGATAAATGGATAATATTGAATGAATTTGAGGGTTGGATTCGATCTCTTGCCGACCGTGAAACCTTTTTGTAGATCAAACGGTAGAGCAACAGACGCACATAGGCACGCTTCCTGATGTGTAAGTCCGAGTTTCGTTCTGGGAGCATTCTTTATATTTGCACTGCAGTATTTACTGATGGTCGTAGACAGTACGTGTAGTTGAGGTGAAAGTCTACTAAAATTAAGACGGAAGAAATACGAGTGAAAAATAAGTGATGAATGTCAGTATAAATCTGTCATCGATAGATGTAAAGGGTGATAGCATGTGTGGTTTTTCCAGAAGACAACAGAGTGAAATGGAAAAAAGGGGAGATTATACTTATTTGGAAATAACAAGAAAATGAGTGCAATATCATAAACCGTCAACCAGAAATGTCAACATAGATTTCTTCATATTTTAAGCAGTCTGGCTGACTTCGTATGTATGAGTCGGGAGCACAAGCCACACAATAAAAAGAAATTAATCGTATAATCGAGAAAAAAATTTTCAATTCCTCCTATGTTGTTGTTTTTTTTTTTTAGGGGTTCAGTTTGAAATGTGATTTTATGTTAGATTGGCTCCTTATTAAAGCCCAATAGCAATCGTCCCTTTCTTTTTAATCGAGACTTTTCTCTAGTTATCGCTGCCCAACAAAAGGCGAGATCGGTGACTTATTAATTAATCATCAGTGTTTCCAATTCTTCCGCTGATAAACCCCAGCACGGCATGCAGCCAAAATATGTTGGTCACGTGGAGGCTTCTATTGTGTAACTAACCAGATCTGCAGTTGTCAAACTCCTATTAAGTTTTAACTTTATTTTCCTCCCGAAACGACAGTGGAGTTCAGACTAACGGTTCAGACGACAAGATTTGACTTTTCTAGTGATCACAGCCCCCCCACACACACACATACCAAATGCAAGTGAATTGAATTATTCATTGGTCATCTTTTTTCGAATTTTTTTATCTTAATCCATTAAGCCTTTTACTACGGGAATAAATATGATGTGACAGTTTCCATGATTGTTTCACCAGTCCTGTTGTAGTCCGATTAAAGGTTGAGTAGTGATTGTTGATACAGTGTTTTCGTTGTTTTGCTGGACGTAAATATAAAACTCCTTGAATATTGAGGTTAAATGACATATAAATTCTGCATACAGAACTTTTAATAACACAATTATTCAGAACTAGTCAGAGAGTTGATAAATGGATTATGAACAATTTCTTGGTTTGTTGACGAGAATATTTTGAGTATATTTATTTATTTTTCAAATACAAGAAAATGATAATAGAAATTTAATGCTGTCTGAATTTGAAATAAGTTCAAATATTCCAAGATAAATTCTGCATACTTAATTCAAAAATGGAAAATTCAAAAAAACAGAAAAAATGAATGAATGATTCAAAAACGGATACATACTTTGTCACTGACACACATATAAACACATTCGATGATGTGTATGGTTTCAGATAGACCTATCCAAAATAATCACATTAAAAAAATGACACACGAAATACGTATGATATTAGTGTGCTTCTCATGCTGAACAATCACACACATATACGTATATATATATATATATATATATATATATATATATATATATATATATATATATATATAAATAAATATATATATACATATATATATATATATATACACATATATATATATACGTATATATATATATACGTATGTGTGTGTAATTATATATATATATATATATATATATATATATATATATATATATATATATACGTATGTGTATGTGTGAATAAATGCGTGCATGTATGTGTGTGAACATATGTATATATATAAATATTTGCGTGTCTGTGTTTGTGGTTGTGTGTGTATATATACACATACATATGTATATATGCATGTATGAATGTATATATGTATAAATGTATATGCATGTATGAGAATATGCATATATATGTGAGGTGGTGGTGGGTTGTTATATGAATAAATGTGTGCTTATATATATATATATATATATATATATATATATATATATAATTGACACCTATATATATGTGTGTGTGTGTGTGTGTGTGTGTGTGTGTGTGTGTGTGTGTGTGCGTGTGTGAGTGGTGTGTGTATGCCATTTAGAACAAATACTATCCCATCATATATTTTACAGAACATATTATCTCAATGTTTAAGAATCGCTCGTGCTACTCTCGGATTCATCGTATTCATACCGAAATTAGTTTCCCAAGTTGTTAGAATGGTCAATCAAGGCACCGAAATTGATGAGATTTTTGGGCTATCTGATAAAGACATTCTTAGACATCGTGGTCTTCTCAAATCCTACCAGCTTGACCATGTTGAAATAGTAAGGAAAATCAAAAATACGTTAACAAGGGTGCAAAAATTAAGTGAATGAATAATGTATGTTGGATCGAACAATTTTATACTAATTTTAATTGGAATTAGATAGCCAAATGAAATGGATATAGTATTTGTGTTAAAGATCATTGTATTGGATAGAACCGGGGAAAACGGAAAATATATGGCTCTGGTCTAACTGATAGGTAGTTTGGCGAGTTGGAAATCAAACATGGAATGCCAAGTAACTGATTGTCTTATTATGTTGATGGAATATAGAGTTGAGGTTTAACTACCTGCAAGTGGTTTTGGTTTTGTTCCAACCATGTGCATAAAGATAATCTATTTGATTATTCAAAGGAAAAAAATCACTGGAGGTATATGGTCTAAGACAAGGCAAAAATAACTTCAAGATTAGTGAAAAATACTGTCATTTTTTTTGGTTGATTACGCTGTTAAAATCAATCTGGGGACACTTTTCCATATTATTAGCATTATCATATATAATATCAAAAGCTTGTTTGTATGCAGTCTGAGATTTAAATTGAAGCGGTGGATTTAATATTTACTTACATTAGAAATGACACGAACAAAGAGTTAAGTTACTGAGCCCATATCGTTAAATACGTTTTTCAATGACCTACATAAGTAAGCCCTATTTCAAAATGAATTAAATGGGTATCTTTAAATATGAACTGCATACAATGCATCACGATAATACCCCGTATAGATTGAAACGTATGACACAAACTATATATTAGAATCATTGCTGAAAGGGAGGTGATGTTTGACCCACACTGCTGGGATGCCATCTTGATTTATATGTCATGTTTTTAAAATCCCCGAGAAGTTCCCTGCTAAACAATTGATGATCTCCGAAAATAGGAAACTTACACATAGTGCCATGATGACAAATTATTCATGAAAAAAAACACACACATACTGAAAGACAAGTGACTGAAGTGACAGAAAAACACTTTTGAAAAATTTCCCAATGTGTTTAGGGCGCAAAGTTGTAACTCTTCTAATATCACACACACACACACATACATATAATACTGACAATATATATATATATATATATATATATATATATATATATATATATATATATATATATATATATATATATATATATATATGTATATATATATATATATATATATATGTATATATATATATATATATATATATATATATAATACTGACAATAGCATGAATGTCACTCTAGGGTGGCAGGGTTATGGTGGAAAACCAAAGTCCATCAGGGATTTTTTTTAGACAAAAACATGAATTTGTGATGATTTGGACTAATTCTGCGTCAATTAAAAAGGTCTAAAACATAACATCCCCCCAAAAATCTGTGAATATATTGATTACATCTCAAGATTATCAATGACGATATCAACACCGACCGTTTCACTATATTAAGATATGTATTTCCTCCCCTCATTCGATATAAACGAACACTCAGGTAGGATTATCTTTGTTATATCTCAATTATCTCCCTTGCATTGGCAGACAGCTTTCCGTTTTACTTCAATTTTACTTCAATTTCAGAAAACCTTACGAATATTTTTGATGATTCAATATTTTTAGTAAAAGTGCTAAAGAAAAACATATTTTTTTTATCGATATGGCGAAGGTGTTTCAAGGTTATTCATATTTATTCAGCAACTTGAGCAAAGTCATCGCACGTTTTTGCATTCATAAACAATTAAATAAAGCCAACAGTAATCATTTATTCCGAAGGATGAAGCTCCCGATTTACAGAATAAATTTTAGATAGAGCACTTTTGTGCTATATTCTGATGCCACGTATTTATCATTATATCTCAACGCATGTACTTTTTGAATTGAAGATTCTGAATCAATCTTTTGGATATTTTGACAGTGTGAATTCACTTGATTTTTAAACGAAATTAAAGACTGATTTCTCTACCAATTCAAATTTATGTAATGCTTATGTTTAATGGGGCTCTACCTAAGAATTTTTGTTTTGTTCACTGTGCGAGGAAAACCAGTCTGGGCATATTTTGGTCGTTGTATAAACATTGAATTGGATATTTCTTTGTGAAACTTCTTTTTTTTTCTATCAACCAATGAAAAATAAGGCACCAATAGGTTCAGAATTGGATATTCATTATGATATGCATTAGGACCAATGATGGCAGGAGCTGGGAGCGCTCAGCTCCCTGTCCCACCTTTCGGGAAAATTGATATCATTTTTTATTTAAGAAGTATATATATCACTTTTGCCAATCTAAGAAATTATATCTGTAAAAAAGGGAAAAGTTTCGAAGAGAATTGCTGTCTTACAACTCATTATATATTAATTCCTCCTAATTGGTCAAGAATTGCGTATGACTCTAAGCATTGGATTTGTTAACAGTTGTGCAAATTAATCCGTATTTCTGAACATCAACAATGCATGAGTCCCTGTCTCCTTTTTTTATGCAAATCTCTTCAAATGTCTGGTAGTAATTTTACTCCTTTACAATGGAAATTGATTGAAAGCTATTGTGAATGAATAGTAATGTTACATCATTCACAGCCTATTTTACAATTTTCTCTCTTTCTGTTTTTGAAAAAAAAAATCCTCCGTGATTGAAATTTGTTTTTTCAGCAAAATATTCATTTTCAGCCTTTCAAATGAATTGCTAGCATTTTGGTGTTATTTCAGAATTGCGTGATCCACCAACGCTCAGAGAGACACAGAAAATGAAAGTAAACATTTCATAATTATGGAATGCGTGCAGTTTCTCGATGTACAAGGATTGCTGTTTCAAGTAGATGTATCTCAAGAAAACAATTCCATCCAATCAATGGAATAACGTGCAACGTATGATTCAAAGAGTCATCTGGATAATCAAACGAATTGTTGACAACCATGGCAAACCAAGTTTTTAA
>OY735218.1:16285052-16295052 GCA_963457665.1 Thysanoteuthis rhombus
GTTTTCAATCCTGCCTTGTGTTACTGGATGGGATTACTTATAGCCACATTGAAACAGCTCTTTGCGGATGACACTACAGTAATTTTTTAAATAAATACAAGTTTCCAATTTTTCTATGTACGTATCTACGTATGATGCAGATAAGCAACACCAATGTTTTTTCAAGGCAGAAATATCAAACATTTCCTCTTTTTTATATCTAGGAAAAATGCCCTTTTCAACCTCCAAGATTTGCTAATAGCGTTTGGGTCAATTTTAATGTAGGTTTATGCTAAATTGATCCTTCAATCCGTGTTCGTTTGCCTTTTGGAAACTTCAGAACCTTTTCAGAGATTATTACCCAACAAAGAACGACAGGACTTCTTAATTGATCATCCCTTTCACAGCATGGATCAGAATGAAGAAAGTTCAAAGTAGGTATTTTTCATGAATTCTTCATTCTTTTATTAGATGTCATGTGATTTCCGTTTGTCGGTTGACTGGGCAAACGTGTAAATCCTTACAATAGGGAAAGTTCGTAATTCCTAAAGCTAAATTCCCTGAGTAAAAAATCAAACTGTTTGGTGATAAGATGTATGGAAAAAAAAGTGTAATATCTGGAAAAAAGGTGTTCGAAAATTCTTTTTTGTGACAGTCATATAATGTAAACATTCGGCAATTTTATAAGCCATTTTTTTGTTCAAAAGATGATATTAAAATATGCATAAGTTTTTTTTTGTTCTTAAGTATTAATTTAATTACCTAAAAATGTTTCATTCAAAAAAATAATTGTATCTACAACTCCCTTCTCTTTTTTGTGTATGTTTTCAACGTGAATACACTTTTCCTTCAAGAAATAGTATGAAGTCAGAATTCATTCTGACGGCTCCAATATTTTTTACAATAAAGGGGAGACTGTGGGCCGATGTTCATAGGGAGGGTGAGTATGAGAAAGAATTTTTTGATGCTTTGAGGGGGAAAGTGAAAATTCTCTCTAAACAAATGTCGTCTCCTGTTAATTCTCTCTTCCTCTCAGAGAGCAATCTGAGCCCCCCTCTCTCTGACTTGAAAAGTCATCAGTCAGTCATTTTTTTTGCCTTTAAGTACAAGATTCATGTCCATATTTTTAGAAGAAAATCTTTATAATGATTTGATCTACGCCCCTTGAAAGCATTTGATGATATTTTTCACCATGTACCTCGATGTGAACCTTCATTAAGCCCACAAGATACCAACATAATATTACATGAGGTTATATACAGTTTTCACGATAGATTGCCTCAACGAACGGCAAGACTGACATACAGATGAACTTGATTGAAAAGTTTCTACTGAGTTTGGATATAAAATAGATATATCATTACATTTACGATCTTATATCTTTTGCACTCAATTTTTGCAAAAGCTTTTACCAGTTATTTACTTTCAAAGTCATTCACAGTTGTGAACAATCCGATATTGGCCTGAGAAAGAATAGATAATGGTCTGTTTGTCGATCAAAAACAGAAAATGATTTTTCAATTGGGGACACACTATTTCCTTGAAGTTCAAAACATTATTTCTTCAAAAGTGTTTTTAGCCCTGACATTTAAAAATGGAAAACGATTATTTATTTGGGGACAAACTTTTTCATTTGATCAAAATGATATTCTCTTAAAAGTCTCTGGGTTTGACGTTCTCTGGATTTTCAGGGCGATATTTCTTTTTAATTTGAACTGGATACAGTAATGCATATCATATGATGATTAATATCAAATATATTGTACATTGTCCTGTTCAAATAGATGTAATATTCTTTGTTACATAAGCATTCAAGATGAACACTGCGTTTCATTTCTTGGCATCCTAATGTAAAAAGATGTATGTAATTTTAATCCTTTCCAAACTAGTTATATAAAATACAGAAAATCTTCCAGAATCATTTGATTTCATCAAATGTTTTTTTTTTATTGTTATCACAATCAAGAATCAAACAAAGCGTTGGGGATAATTAATTCTCCTTAAAGCAATTCACTTGATAATTGAGATGGTTTAATCAGAAGTCAGAGAGACTCATAGATCTGCTTTTACATTGCTTGATGAGTTGGTGATCTGAATGAATAATTTTTTGATAGAGAAGCAGCATAAGATGTGTAAAATTGGATTTTATCAGAGCTGTCAAAAGTTTTTATATTTATGTATGTCATTTTGTAGAAGCCATTTTATTAAAAGAAACATCTTGAGAACAGTCATTTACAATTTGCTATTTCGGAGAATAAAGACACTTGATGGTTTAAAACAAGACATATATCTACCTGTCAGTAATCTATACAAATATTCAAGGCTTTTGTTTGTTTATTCGTGCCTCCACTCCGCTGAAACCAAAATGCCCATAAACCTAATATTATGCATGTAAACTGACAACAGGTGAGCCGACCAAAAAAGCTATGTTAGGTTATCTTCTGAGGTCATTCGTTGTCACTAGAGGTCCCTTCAAGTTTCAGGACCAATGAAACTGCATTTAGACATAAAGGTACATTTGACCATGGGAAAGGTCCCATAAATCGCAGAGTGAGATCACCAGATTACATTCCGTACAAGGGTAGCTTCTCAAGATCACTGGCCTTCATTCAAGTTCTCTATGATTTCCTTTTGACAACTACACCCATGTTTCTAGAGTTAGATCCTCGATAAACCTTTCTATACTGGTACCAAACGAGGGAAAGAGTATTCAGAAGTTCTGTCAAAGTAATTCTCCCTTGACAGCTCCTTTCACACGTATATATGGTGTAAAAAGTAGGTTTTTTTTTTAATGTGTTATGTGAAAAGATGTTAATGAAAGAAAATACTATTCCCATCTGTTCATGTTATATCCCCCGGATGAGGTTGGGCATCCTTGTTAATAAACATCACAACACAAAAGTAACTAAGCATTTAATTTACCGTAGACGAACAAGACTGCTGCAGGGTCAACCTACGTCCCTACTTCTGTTCAGTCAGGATATGATCACTACAATTTTTTTCATAGTACATGGAAAAAAAATTAGAATATCAGCATCATTATTATCCTCATCAGCAGCAGCAGCAGCCTTTTAGCATCCGTTGTTAGACATAGACTTTTTCCAAAATTTGCCAGATCGCTCTATTGTTGCCGTCACGGAGTTAGTACTTTCTGAAATTGTAAATTTTGTCATATCATCTCATATTTTGTGGTTTCCGGTTTTGCATGCACTATCTGAGTGTCCAAGTTGTGAATAGTGATGTACACCAGTTGTCTGCCATTTTTGCAACATGACCAATATTACATGTTTATCAGTTTAAGGGTAACTCTCTTCATTAGATTCCATACTTCAACTCCTTTGGTGACTATCAGGAGCATTCATGGGTTATATACCTTCCTTTCCAGCCCTAACAGGATCCTGAAAGCTAAAATTATACATATATACGTCTTCGAATACTTGTGTTTTGTAAATATTTAAACAGCTTCCAAATCAATTAGTTGTAAGTTCAACTCACTGTATGGAAATGGTAATTCTATACATTGGTTGGGTATAACGTTACAGGACAACAATCGGTTTAATCATTTATATTGCGTGAGGATTGTTATGATTAATGATGTTGTTACAGTATGTGTACAGATCTTTGAACCCAGCCTTGACTCTGACGATTAAGTAAAATTATACAGCTTCTAAATATTCACAGTCGTTACAAAAAAGACATAGAAAAACGGGGGCTATCGTACTATGTATATATATATATATATATATATATATATATATATATATATATATATATATATATATATATATACACATATATATATATATACATATATATATATATATATACATGTATATATATATATATATATGTATACTTGATGAATATAAAGAATATCCAATGTGTGATGCATTTCTTTCATAAAATACTTGATGCATTCAATAGTAAACATGGAGTTGAGTTGGTGCTTGCCTTAAAATATGTTGGAGTAAACGATAAGCTAAACAGACTCATTATTGGTCCTGCCAAATTTGGGCGTATTCAAGCAAATAATCTGATTCATTCTAGATCCCTATAAAGACTTATCATTGAAAAATGTTCATTTTTGTTGGTTATATGACATTCCTCTCATTCTATCTATCTATCTATCTATCTATCTATCTATATATATATATATATATATATATATATATATATATATATATATATATATATATATATATATATATATATATATATGTATATATATATATTTATATATATATATATTTTTTTTTCCTTTAGTGGCTGGTCATTGCTTGTTTTGCTTTTCCCATCTTACATAGTCGAGATACTCTACTTGCTGGTAGTTATGTTTAATAAATTAGCAGCAGACACGTTAGGCATTCTCCTTATCAGAATGTTGATGAAACATCAGCTGTTTGTGATACGTCTCCTCATGAGAGTATTTCGTTTTTCCATAAATTTGCTCCCCAGTGTATGTGAATATGGATATGTATAAGAAAACACACACACACACACACACACACACACACACACACAGATATGGTCTCCTAACTGTGAAATGGAGCACTCTGATTGACGGGGTATTGTGCGTAAGCATATACTTCGCTTGAATTTAGTCTTACTGGCCGTCCAGTTTTCGGTAAGGCAGGGGTTAAATGGCAGCCTGTGGATCTCGAGCGATGGTTTCGATCGTGGTATTCAATAGTCTATAACCACACTGAAGAGTTGTAACATATCAAAACATCTGTCTGTGGATGCTTCAATTATCAATTATATATATCCTTATAAGAACTGCATAAGTGTTTGTTATTCATTTGGACCAAATGTTAACAAATATGCATAAAAATACTATATATGTACATAAATTCACCTAATAACCTATATATGTACATATACATGCTGAGACACAACGTGCTGCACTTTCGACCTCGCAAAAAAAACATGAACACGCACAAAAGCACACACACACACATATATAAACATACGCAAAATGAATTATAGCTTGTTTATTGATCAGTTAATCAATTAACTAACTCATTTACATGGATTTACACTTGAGTTTGTTTCATTCCAAACGGTTCAATTTAATACATATATATATATATATATATATATATATATATATATATATATATATATATATATATATATATATATATCTGGTGGATGGGGAATCCATGCGTAAATGAATACATCACTTAAATTCAACCCTGCTGACTGTCCAGTTTCGTAGCTCAGAGGTAGGATATCGGCCTCCGAATTGATGAATTGTTATGCAACGAAAGGGCTGTCAGTGGATAGCACAATAATAAAATATGTATAAATATATATATATGTATACATATACACTGTATTTAAATTGTTCTCTATTCATTTTGAGATCTCCCCATGTGGAAGTTATGTGCCATTTGCTATCAATCATCAAATGAAAATAAGGAAGAATCACTAGATGAAAGATTGAAATTATCATAAAATTAGATTTAATAAATTAGAAAAACTTGTTGACGATAAATGTCAGGTTGATAATTCTAAGATAATGAAGCCTATAGCATCTTTGTACAACGGATTGTAGAAATGCAGGAGTAGATGCTCGATAAATACCGCTGGAGTACCATTTCAGCATAGCTATTTTGATTTAAAAATCACCACCCAGTTACATCATAATCACCAACTGATCGAAACAAGAGGAAATATATACATTGTACTGTCATAACAAATTATATGTGAAAAAAGGGAAACCCAGAAAAGGAAAATTACATAATTTCGTTAACTAATATTGGAAAATAAGTACCTGAAGCGACACAGAATATTTTAGAAAGTTATTTTAATGTTCTCTGTAAAACTTCCTAGAATATATATATATATGTATATATATATACATACATACATATATATATATACATATATATATATATATATATATATATATATATATATATATATGTGTGTGTGTGTGTGTGTGTGTGTGTGTGTGTATGTGTGTGTGTTTGTGTGTGTGTGATTAATGATGTGGTAAGATTTCTTAAAATCACGACTTCAACTGACACAACGTCAAGTGACACCAATTTATCACAGGGACAATTATATGAATCGTTTTGTTTTTTTAACATCTATTCTATTCCCTAAAATTTTGCAAGCAACTCATGTCTAGACAGAAAAATTATATGATTTGTAATTCCATCAACAATATATTATATTATTATATTATATCAATGTATTTTTCTCAGAGACGTCATATAGGACGATGTTTAACTAATATATATATATATATATATATATATATATATATATATATATATATATATATATATATATATATATATATATATATATGTATATATATATATATATATATATTCACAGTTTCGATCTCAGCTAAATTTTCATTTTCCTCGCCTGAATATTTACATTGTCTAGCCTGAATGATATATTCACATTGTAATAACGGGAGATCAATTTAAAAGTTTGAATATGATATTACGCTATTTACGATAAGTAAGCTGAGCCATACACATATTTCTCCTTCTTCTTCTTCTTCTTCTTCTTCTTCTTCTTATTATTATTATTATTATTATCATAATTATTATTATTATTATTATTATTATTATTATTATTATTATTATTATTATTATTATCATTATTATTATAGGAATAATAATGATAATAATATTATTAATAATAAGAAGAATAACATCACTGAATTTTAGCGTGGTGGTTAGAGAATCAGATAAAATTACTGCAAGTTATCTGATGGTTCTAGGTTCAATCCCAGTGTGAGACGATATAATACTACTAGTGCTAAGGGGTGAATGTGGTCAATTTACCCCTGTCAGTTAAATGTAGGGTTCGGTTCGTTACTTCCCCAAACCTACCAGATGATACCAGATGAAGGCCATAGAACACAACGGCTGAAATGTTGTGTGAGAAACAACCAAGATGAGGATAGTTCAAATAATATTAGAAATGATAATTATAATAAATGAATAAATGAATAAATGATTGGAGGAAAGACATAATCCATTTGAATATTTTGGATACGTTGTATCATTTCAAGCAACCTTCCTTTGTTACAAAGTAATTCGGTCAATCAGCCCAAGAGAGTGAACACAATGAACAATATAGAGAAAAATGAGGTGGTTACAGAAATTGAATCTGCAATCGATAAGTTAACTACTTCAACGTTGCGTTGCTCGAAGAAGCCAGGGTCCAAATAAGCACGCACAGTGCAAACATAAACAGTGAAAAAACGATTTAAAAAAAAGTGGTAATTAAGCGACTTGCTGTTGTACGGACGGACCTTTTTGGCAGAATTTACCACACCCTGTTGATTTTCTTTGTCGTCTTTAGCATCTATTGTTTGATATTAGGGGGAAAAAACACTTTTCAATTACAAAAACTTAATATTTGTTGTATATAACTTATGTCTTATTATCAAAAAACTTTTGTAGAAAGGCTTGAAATACAATAAAAGAATTTCGAGAATATGGATTGCAAATCAGTGACGTTCGAAGTGAGTTGAACTTAGTAACTGCAGGGCCCAGTGAGAAACACTTTTGCAGGCCCCCAATCTAATAGGTCAAGGTTTATAGAATCTTATGGTTGAAAATGAAATTTATTTCAGAATATATATATATATATATATATATATATATATATATATATATATATATATATATATATATATATATTAGAATGGAATGCAATCAAAATTTTCGATTAAGATATGCGAAGTGATATACTTCATGCTGGGATATAAATGATCGACATATTTGATATGAGTAGTTTTTTTTTAATCAACCTGTAAACAATGTAAATAAACACTACAGATTCTTTTGAGAATTTGAAAGACAGCTAAAATCGTGGATGTTTTCTGAAAAAAACTGCAGTATTATGGTCAGGTGTATCTTACTATGTGCTCTGTGTATATAACAAGACTACATAGATTAACCTAGCACCAGGCCCCACTTTGGGCGCCGGGCCCAATTCAGAGCAAGTGTTCCAATTGGTTTAGAGCCGACACTGCCAGCTAATAATGAGAATAACAAAGTTTGTTCCTATCAACCAGAGAACACATGAAGCCGAATTTCGAAGCAAGTGCAAATTAAGATAACGAATGCTTCATTAATCTAGAATAAAGCGCTCAGAATCATTTGGATGGAGCAACAAAAGGCTGGCACGACATAAAACAGGCCAAATTGTATGGCATGAATTCATTTCACGTTGTACGTCTCATTATTCTGTCTGGATAATATCGACTGTTATATTACGATACACTGGGTATAGCATTCGGGGAATGGAGTGTGATAGCCGGGAAAGATTGCCCCCGCTGTCTGGTTGGCTGATTTCGGGGCCATCCATACTCAAGGTTAGTCGACCGGATATTTCGTCATCTATCATGATCCGGACATAAAACATCCATGTCTTTTGATGTCCAACCTTATACGTAAGGACCGGATGTCAGTGATCTCCGGCCAGCGACGTCGACATAGAAATAACCAAGTCAGCAACAACTCAACTGAAACGCAAAATGACATAAAACCAGCCGGCCTGAAATTTGATACACTTTATCCGTACTTGAAGATGGTGTCTGTGAACTACGATTCGTTGTACGCCTGAAAGTTATGTGAAGCGAAAGAGTAATGAGATTACAGGTTTCGACTCGGGCAGAGAATATACCTTTGCTGTAACTGCTCTCTTTCTGCCGATACTATTTAATAACACACGTATTTTAACAGCACTTGAAGGTGGCATCAAGTGGGCTACGATGAATTATAAGCACTCACCGACGTCACCCTAACCTTGAAAGAGAAACTCGAGTGTAAAGAGGATGCATGTTCAATTCTAACCAGCAGTAATTATCGTTGTCATGGTATTTCTTTTAACAACACAATTCAATGAAATATGTGCTCTAACGGTACATGTATTCTATAATCGTATATAATCATATGCATCGTATGGACTGACTGATATAAAAGATTAGTTATCTGAGAGGTGAGAGAGTAAAGATGTGCCAAAATTGATTCCAACATGCAATAAACTTTTGTTATGATGCTACTCGTTCTATTGACACTATTTTAATGACTCGCGCGTTCTTAAACTCGCTCGACTATTAATTACTCACCGACATTATACAGTTAACCCAATAACTATTTGCATCATTCCTTTTTCTTGCAGTCTTCTTATTCGTATACGACACATTAAACCGTGAAAAGGCAATAAAAAGTCACTTTTTTTTATTTTATTTCTCAACAATAAAACCCAACGGCAAATATGTTTTAACGACATCGAGTCCCCGCAGGCACCGTCACATAACCGGATTCCGTTTTATTTAGCAAGACACGCAATTATCTAATGAGGCTGCCGAGACTTTCTTTTGAGAAATCAGTTGATGCTATGCAATACCACTGATCGGTTTGTAATGTAGATCTTTACGATTGTATAAATCATGATTGTGTCGCCTTCACAGTACTTAGTGATTTATCATAAACGAAGTCGAATATTAAGTTTGCATGATTATAAGATGCAAAATTCGACAGAACAAATTCCGGCAAAAAGCCAAATCTAATAATGAATGAGCTAACAAGGTGTTGTTTGCTAGACAAAAGTGTGTAACTGTCTCTTTTGAGGAGAAAAACTTGTTTGATTATATTGTTTGATGATTGAGCATCATCCTCAACATAGCTGGGATATTGATGAATCCAGGAAGTGTCAAACTCATTTGCAAAATATATTGTGAGATGAATCATGACAACTCTACTTATTTTTCGGGAAATTGAATATATGCAGGGGCGTAGCAGAAGATTTTTTACGCCCTTAGGATTGGCTCCTCGGGGTTAGCCCATTCAACATTTAATCCAGTATTCCCCGGCCTACGAAACGTTCATTGATTTTCCACGAAGGTAATACTTGGATCCGTAAGCAAACCTTCTTCCTAAAATTGGCGTCTTTGAAATTGCCGATTACGCAGATTTTTTAAAGCCTGTGGGTCCTAAAAATTCATATAAATAAATGGGGCCTTTGGTAATGAAAAGGTCAA
>OY735218.1:16300052-16302552 GCA_963457665.1 Thysanoteuthis rhombus
AAGAAAATAATTCCTCATTAGGATAAGACAAATGTAGGAAACCAAGCTAGATAACAGATATCTGATAAAATGAAAGAACACATGTGCAGTATTTGTAGTAAGATATACCGGTCCATTTTTTCGATTGACATAAGAGGAACTCTAATCAGTGAACCAGCGAACGAGAACGTATATGTCAAAGCACAAGGCTTACACTCCAGAGACGATACAAGCTGATTCAATGTGAAAGCGGTAGAAGATAGCGTCCAAAAGGCTGAAACAGGATTAGAAAAGTATGTGCACACACATGAAAGCATTAGAAAAAGCATCTGAAACAGCAAGAGAAAAACAGTTAAAAAAAAAAAAAATAAACGAAGGAGTAGCACTGGAAATGAGGAAAGATGATTCACGACAGAAAAATTTATACGTGGAATTCAAAATACACCAGCCCCAATATTGCAGGTGAGAAATCATGCACATGGCACATGCAATATAAACTTTAAAAAAAAAACTTAATCGCTAATTGCGGCTGTCCAAAACAGACGCATCAGGACAAACTATGCCATGTTTGAAAATGACAGAACTTAAACTAACAACAAAAGACACCTATGAGAAGAAAAGAATGAGATAGTAAACCACGTAACCAGCAGATAGTGTCAACTATTTGAGAAAGAATATAAAAATAGATACGACAGTAGCAACAATGATACATTAGGAACAGTGAAAACACCAGGATTTCGAACATATGGGCAAATAGTATCAACACAAACCTGGAAATAGTAGTCAAATTACTCTGGGACTTTGACAACCAAACTAACCTCGATATCCATGTTAGAGGACCTGGTAATCGTGGACAAAGGGAACAAGAACCTGTAAAATTACAGACAATGCAGAGCTTGCAAATCACAGAGTAAATATGAAAGACAGTGAAAAACTAAGGAAATACCACGACCTAAACAGTGGACTAAAAAAAGCGTGGAAAATGAATGTCTGCGTGATCCAAGTAATGATAGTTGTACTTGAAACCGTACGAAAGACACTGAAAACGATGATGGAGGTGCTGGGTATGAAAGGGAAGATTGGCACTATCCAAACCACAGCACTCCCGGAGCTCCACGAATACTTACGATTGTAGTGGAAATATGAGACTTACGACCTTTAGCTCTTACCAATGGCCCAACAACCATGGGAGGGGCATGTTGTGGCGGGTTAGGGCGTTATCAGTGGCGCTGGAGACCTGAGAAGACTTATTGTTACTCATAACAAGCAGGTAACTGGTGCGAAAACGTAATCCACATCACTGCTGTTGACTGTGAAAGTGTGAAGAAACGGGCAGGAAACTTGAGGAGATTTGCATTCACTCAGTCCCAATCAGTTATCACTAGACTAATGGTGTGTAAATGATGATAATAATAATAATAATAATAATAATAATAATAATAATAATAATAATAATAATAATAATAATAATAATAATAATAATACTGATGCTGGTGAAAAACTCGAACAATAAATGAATATCGTAATCATCAGCCTTTTAATCGTAGGCTTTTTTTTCTCAATTTGTCATGTTTGTCACGACATCTTATTTTCTTCCAGTCCCACTTTTGCATTAGATATCTGGGGTTTCCTGTTGTGAGTCGGCAATATGCCATTATTGTAACATGACCAGCCAATCACCATTTGAGTTTCCGAATGGATTTTATGATCAGTGACTCCAGTTTCTTCCCTAATATACTGTGCTGTACGTGATCTCTCTATGTAAGTTTGAACATGATTCTCTCCTGTCGACAGGCGCTGAAAGGCTGCTAATGATGAAGATGCAGGATGTATTTAACAATCAAATCTGGGCCCTACTGCTTTGTACTACAAATTCAGCTAATATGGTTGCCTAGTCATACATTTCACACAAATGACAATCACAATCAAATTCTATCTCAAAAATACGATGAGCTACTAATTCCAATTTATTATTGATGGTCAGGATGTAAAAGTTTAGATGAGGTATTATTATTATTTCCATTGATATTCGGACCATCCTCATCTTGGGTGTCTTTCATACAACGTTTCGGCCGTTGCTCTCTACGGCCTTCGTCAGGTATCATATGGTAGATTTGGGGAAGTAACCCTTTATTTTTCCGACGGGGGTATATTGACCGTACTCCCCTCTTAGCGTTAGTAGTATTGTTATATTGTCTCACAGTAGGATCGAACCTAGAACCATCAGATTACTTTACAGTAATTTGTCTGATGCTGTAATCACCGCGCTATGTGTCCATGCGGGTAAATAAAGGTTTCGGTTCGTTACTTCCCCGAATCTACCAGATGATACCTGACGAAAGCCGTAGAGTGCAACGGCCGAAACGTTGTATGAAAAACAACCAAGATGAGGATGGTCCGAATATCAATAGAAATAGATGTAAAAGTTATTTACAAGATGTATACTAAGAGTCGACGATGTTCAGGAGAAGAACTTATCTGAAGAATGTTGTATTACTATACTTGAATTATCTCGTCAAAA
>OY735218.1:16307552-16332552 GCA_963457665.1 Thysanoteuthis rhombus
CTCCATGTGAGGCCCAGCATTATTCTTTCATGTGCACGTTGCATGGTTCTCAATTTACGGGTCTGTCTCTTGGTTAGGTTCCATGTTTCAGCACCATAAGTGACTATTGGGAGGATGCATTGGTTATACACCCTTCTCTTTAGGATCAATAGGATCTTATTATTTTTGAAGGTTGAGCCAGCTCTGCCAAAGGCTTGCCATCCTGGTGTGATTATGATAGATGAACTAAATGAAGAGAGTAAGAAAGTCGGCCTACAAATGAACTTCAGCAAGACGAAGATCATGTTCAACAACCACATCGGGGATAAAAACACTAAGATCAAAATCGAAGACCCACAACTGGGAAAAGTAGACCACTACATCTACCTAGGACAACGAATCTCCATGAGACCCTCAAAAGAAGGAGAAATCAAGCAAAGAATCACCGGTATAATCAGCCAGAAATATGACTATTTTACCATTTTTTATCAGGTGTTTCCAATTGATTGGGCAAATGTTTCTCATTATTTATGTAGTAATTATTTGTGTGGATAAGTTCGTTCCATCATGTTACATTTAGTGGGGAATCGTGTGGAAGAATACCTTCACATTCATTTTCCTTTGTAAAATGGGAATCATCAATTGGTACATCGTTATTACGTATAAAATCTGAAAGAATAATGGTATTTATCTTCATAAGTATCCCCTCCGTCAGCCACTTGTTTAGAGATTGTTAATTAGAATTTGCTGTTGTTCCAAGCATAACTAGTCTGAGCCTCACTGATCTGGTTTAAGTCAAGCCTGGCAAAAACATGTATGATAGATCACTGACCAACCTTTTGGGCAGAACGCCGTATTTTGGATGATCAATTAAATATTTGAAAAAAGATGAGATCAATGAATAAATTATGTTTCTCATTTTTCATTGAATTACTAGAAAGTAATCATTACAACAAATAATAGATAAAAAGTGCCAACACAGCCTAACATTAAGTAAGGGACCAATTTTAGATGAACTTACAATAACATGATAAATCCTCAGAGAAATTGAAGTAGAAATATTTTTAAGATATTCCTTGTGTGACTGCACCAATGGCACTGTCTCATTGTAAATTAAATCCCGACAACCACTAAAAATGAACGAATAACTATGGCAATAATTCCACGTTATGAAGGGCATCTGTTTGCATTTCATCTCAAATCCTACTCTTTGGCGATTGGACAGTTCTGAAATTAGCACCAGGAGAGCTCCATTACCGAGAGGCACGGCCTAAGGACGAATAGTATCAATCAGTCTTTAGCAGGGCACGCTGTCAATTTAATTATGACGAAATGCGGTGAAGTGTGATACGGCTATCGACGTCAGGTACCGATGCTCATTACTCCAAATTAATCGATCCTTGTCCCCGGAATGTGATGGCCGAGTACTTAAAACGCCATTTCACACTGAGGGGTGGATCGCACACGGTCCGGTCGTACGTTCGGGGACGCCCCGCCGCCGGAGTGTTAAAGCGGCGGCATCGTTGCCCGTTTCCCCATTTGCTGATAAAGTTAATCAGGCTTTTAAGATTGGGATTGAAGTGTGAGCTGCGAACAGAGATCAACGGATAAAGTCTCGGATTGATTTGCGAGATGCAATGTCATAAAAGCGAGCTCTAACGAGAATCAGGATAGGCCGGTCTCTCTCTCTCTCTCTCTCTCTCTCTCTCTCTCAGCCGGCCACACTCCGACGGCGATGAATGCTTACCATTCTTTGATTCAACTTGAAAGACAGCGACGAGGCGTTATCTGTGATAAGAAAGCAGGTATTACGTCATTGAGACTGTTATCACTATTCTTCGTTTTAATGCTCCTGGTGTCTATTTCGGGTCTTCTAACTGCAACAGATATCTCTCCTGTATCATGTGGTGATTCAGATTTTGTAAGTAATGTCATTCCGAATGTAAGTATAGCGTTGTGCAAAACAAGCTTACAATTTTAACTCCATACGACTTATGTATATTTACGAGTTTGCTTGAGTTTGTGTGTGTGTGTGTATGTGTGCATGTGTGTGTGTGTGTGCATGCGTATGTGCGCGTATGTGTGTGCGAGCTCCCTGCAACAGGAGTTTTAATAGCAAAACTTGTGGGAACTGCTTTTATTTTACATGACCGACTATTTCTCTTTGATTTAATGCCTATCGAGTTTGTTCAGTGGCATTCCAAAGGTTGGTGTCTCCCTGGACAGAAACTCAGGATGCCACTCCGACTCTTGCCCCCCCCCCAATAATTCTGCCCTAATGTGACTCAAAAAAAGTTACAGAAAACACTGTTAACCCTCTCCAGGTCAATTTTTTATGATTTGAAATGGCAAAATTCGTCCAAAATAGTAAAGAAATCGTAAGTGTTGGCTAAAATCGCCAAAAAATATTTTTTGTGCTGTCGAGCGAGATATACGCTAAAATAGCGTGAAAGGTGCGAAATTAACATCATATTTTTTACATGTACTTCAAATGCTACAATAGATTCTGTTTCTGCATATATCTGAGAGATTTGATTTCATATATATTTGTACTTGTTAACATCCTTCCGGAGGAAAGAAGTGATTAAATGCTATCAAATTAGAAATCATACTTCAAGCAATAATTGAAGACTTTTTCTTTCTCCTTCAATATGGTACTCAAAAGGAACAAGTATGTATCACACCTAAAACTCAAAACTTTTGCCCCTGGATCCCTATTTTTGGCACCCCATTTCACCACATAAATCGTCTCACTTGAAAGTTAAAAGAAAAAAAGAATGGAGACATCACAAGACAGCACAATACATCAGAAAAAGAACGGGAGTCCCAGACATCATAGAACCAATTAGAAATCAAAAACGGCAATGGGCTTGTCATGTTGCGTGCATGAAAGACGACCGATGGACATCACGACTCACAACTTGGATCCCCAGTAATCACATTTGAAATCGAGGCCGACACAGTACATGATGGTGAGACAAATAAGACAAATTGAGGGAATACTAGCTGTGCAAAGCCCACGATAGAGAAATAGGGATCCTTAGGAAAGTCTATGTACAATGACGGACGTTAGAATGATGATGATGATGATGATGATGATGATGATGATGATGATGATGGTGGTGGTGGTGGTGATGATGATGATGATGATGATGATGATAAAAGTCTTGTCTCTTCTGGTATCCTTTGACTTGAAGAATTTCTTTTTTTTCATCAAGTCAAAATGCAGTGTCTTAAAAAAATGCAACAGCGAACAGCAGCCAGGATGTATCAATAAAATATTAAATCGTCCAAAACTAAACAGCAAGATTAATGAAAGTTTCCGACAAGCACAAATTTCCAAAATCAATTCTTCATATGGCTAAAATCGAAATGATTTTTCACAGTGCCTCTGAGTGTATTTTTTTCCAGTTCTTCAGGATCCACGAAACTTTGAATTAAAGGCTTATGAAGGACAAGGCAAATTACTTTACGTCATTTCTGAGTTAACAAAGTCCAAGGTAATTCTAATTAATCAAATTAACACATACACATTAATTAAATTGTTTTTTTGATCCGGCAGCCATCATGGTGTCGCCAATGGCGGCCAACACCCACTCTGCATGCCGGTGTTTGTAGCCATAATCACTGTTGCTTTTATAGCGTCTATATTATCAAAAATAAACACAGTTTTCCCAGAAGAATAAAAACTGTATGCTCATTTTATGCCATTCTATACCTTTAACAAAGACAAATGAACCCCAATTCAAAATACATGCGCTTTTTAATGGAACAATAACCATTGCTTTCAAAGCCAAAGTCATGTATGCAAATGTATTTGTACCTTCCTTCAAAAACTCCGAGAAAATGGAAAGCTCAATCATTCTTTTGCTTTTGAATATTTGTTACGAGTGATTAGAATTGTTTCGTCTAATTAATTAGCTTTTTTCTTTCACTGCAGAAGAAACATCACACCAGCAGACAAAATATCTCCCCAGGAAACGTGTGCAAACAACACAGTGGATAGTTGATCAATTGAAAAAAAATGATCAGAATAAACAGGTAAGGTTTGTCGCTCAAAAGAAACCGTCATGTGACCAGTGTCTCCAGGCAACACTGGGGGTTATCGAAATTTTCCGATAAGGGTGATCAATGAGTAAGCTCCTATTTTGGACCATATTTTCGAAAAACAATCAATTTTTACGTGTTGTGAGAAACTAATAATTATTAAAAAAGGTCTGGCTGTCACTATAAGAAATCTGTCCCGTGACAAATGTGGTGATTAATGGACAAGTTACTTACCTCAACAAAAGACGAGCGAGGATACTTCTGGCCACCAACTAAGGGATCAATTAAGCATTAACTTCAATTACAAATTGAAACATCAGTGAGAACCTATATGAGGGACTGGAAAAAAAGGAAAAATAAAACGAAAAACAAGCAAAACCTTTTCTGAATATTATTAGAGATGAATGTTGAAGTTTGCAGCCCTCCTGCTCCATTGGTATGACATATACATTTGATGTTTATACACAACAACATCCAGTTTTTCTAATCTTTTATGAAGTATTGTACTTAATTATTCAATCAATCATTGCTTCCTAATCAGGAAAATTGGTATCAACTTTTCCATTCCGTGGGAAGTATCAATCAGGAAACATTGATTTTTTTCGCTTGAAAGTTCATTTAAAACGGTAAACAAAAATTATTTTTTTTAAAAGGATAAACATTCAATGCTTAGAAGAAATCTGCAGTTTGATTGTTTTTCAATATAATCATATCAGCAGATGGAAAAATATTCCAACCAAATCAGTATGATTTTGTTTTGTGCATTGTTAAGGGATTTTATCTCAAGTTGATTTTAAATTTGTGCATAGAACCATAAGAAGCATGAATTAATTGTCATGGTCAGTACGTGAACTAAAATCAATTAACCGAATTAGATACCATGAAGAATACATAGTTCATCGTAAATTTTCAAAGAATATTAGCTCAAACGTTGGAAATAGATAACCAAGAAAGAACTTGAAAAAAAGAACAAGATAATGTTTCGATTGTGCCTAATTGTGTACACTGGCCGATTCTTGAGGTTTTGATCCCCAAATGTGACCATCAGCGTCTAAAGACACGGACAAAAACGAGCAAAGAGAGCATGTGTAGCCCACTTGTCCGTTTGGTCGAGTAGGCTATTAGTAGGGCCACGGTGATTCGCTGAGTATTGGGTAACCATAAAACTTTGCTCGGCTAATTATAGGAAAAGAAATACATTTATTTAATTTTTTGATATCACCTCTATTGAACATTGTTTCCGTTTTGCTCCACTATCTTTTGCCATTTTCAGGGCAGCTCAAGCTCCGGGCTTGGATAAGAGTTGATCATCTAATACTCAGTCATGTTTAGGTCTTCGGGTGCAATGCAACATAAACAAGCCGAGCCATGGCATGAGAATTCCAAACCCGCTGAAGCACTTCCCTTGAAGGTAAGAATCTGAAAAGTTCTTGATGCCTTCGGTACACGACTCCTGGGAACTCGGCAATTGTTGTCCCTTCCCACATGTTGGAACGACCTCGTGAGGGGGAAGATAAGCCTCGTCTCCTAGGCAACTTCAATTCCATCTTTCTCAGCATAGAACAGCTCAAGGTACATTATTCAGTCTTCCATACATTGTTGAGAGGAATCTGTAAAGACAGGAATAAACAGTTGGCCGAAGGAGTGAGATTTGATGAAAACGGCAGATGAACTCAAACTTGGCACCCTGAGATGTACCAATATTTTGTATGGGTATCAAACACAGGATATAGCAGCCGTGTTTCCCAGGAGTCGCTCTGCAAAACTAATTGTCAGAAAAAGCACCAGCTTTTTTTACTTGATCTGCTCTTCATTATTTTTCTTACAAAAACTGGAAAGAATTATAACATTTAAAACAATTTTCTCTATTGAACGTCACTTGATCGGTCTGTGGGTCCCACTCACGTTGAACAACAAGAATAAAAAATAAGGAATAAGTGTCCTGCTTTTAAGGGTTTAGAGTCATTAATATGCGTGATGCCATCAAAAGGAGTGAACAAACAAAAGAAAATCTATCATGGTCAACTTTAACTTGTTACTATTGATGTCATAATAGGAAAGTTAAAAAAACACGCACACACACACAGGAATAATGCCTATTCATAATTCCCATTGAAAAGAATATTTGCCGAATATCTCATTTTTTTACATGTCGCATAATCAATCATTAAAGAAAGATAATTTGCCCCTCCTCCTTCTACTACCACTTCTACTACTACTGCTGCTACTGCTGCTACTACTACTACTACCAAGGATTGTGGATGAATCGTTGAAAGGTTATCGTTTATTTCATTTATTATATATTTCATGTGCATAAACTATGCTTCTCAAACAGTGTTTGTTTCATTCAATTTCTTACAGCAAATTGAGTGGCGGGTTTATTCGTAAAATTTAGATACGTGTGCAGTGACTTTAGGATAATCGTCTAAGGATTTCTTCGTTTCCGTTGGGCAGTCGCTGAAACCAATACATCAAACAATTGTAATTTGCAAGACAGACTTATTTGTTGATTATGGACGCTGGTTGATTCAGATCAACTGGAATCTAAAGTTTTCAGAAACTTGTTTTATGGTATCTTACATGGATACCTGTTATCTCACCAATGTTTTTAACCCGTCAACTTTAAGAAATGAGGGTGTCTACGGACCGTCTTGAGATTAAAATTACACGTCTTCAGTTTGATTTTATAAACATGATTTGACATGGAGTTTATCAGCCACTATATGAAAGATGATTCAGAACTGAACACTACAAAACGTATTACTAAATTTGATTTTTAAAAAAAGGAAAGAAAAGCGAGCAGACGTGTGATTTAGAACCAATTTGCTACTCAACTTTAGCATGAATCTGAAATTTCTTTTGTTTCAATCAAACATTTGTACGAAACAGTTTTTCAATAAAATGTAGTTTGTAGGATGAACATATTTGTTGAGAGTGGAAGCTGGTTGATTAAATCCGAAAAGGATGGTTTTATTATTTTCAAATAAATAAAAGTTCGTCGTTTTCTTTTAAATTAAAAACTGCCAACAGTCAATCAGCCAACACAACCAATCAATATAACTATTCATCGACAAAATAAAATGCAAGATATCAAGATGCAATACTTTGATGGAAACAATGCTTAATTTTTTTCTATATTTGCAAACTCTGAAGTTTAATTATATAAACGTCAATGGGCATGTAGTATGTCAGTCACTATATACCTGTAATTTTTTACTGTATTTAATTGTATTCGAAAAAAAAATAATAAACATGTTAACAGAGAAGGATTCGTTTCACAACTTTGGCATTGATAAGAAATAAATCTGAGATAGTTTCTATTTCCGTCTAACAGTTGTACGAACCAAATTCTCTAACAAACATGGTTTGCAAGACACATTGTTGAATATGGATGATGATGATGATGATGATGATGATGATGATGATGATGATGATGATGATGATGATGATGATGATGATGATGGTGGTGGTGGTGGTGGTTTTGGTGGTTATGGTAGTGGTGGTGGTGATGATTATGATGATGATAAGGGTTACATTACAAATAGCATAATCGAATATTACACTCTTGACGTTAACAGATCCTATCAAATACCGACATCAGTTAGTACACAGAAAGAACTGAAGAGGTAAAATTGATTAGAATTGCAGTATCAGGAACCATCAACTGAGAATCTCAACATATTTCTTCAGTTTTCAAATTGGTTTGGCTGGTTATGCATATGTTGGGCGTACAGTTCGTGCAAATAAATCTAAAGAGCTGAAAAATAAAACATCAGTTCCTTTTCAAGTCTTGAAAGAAATTTCTTTTTTTCCCCCAAAATCCCTCTTAAGTTCTTTTTTGAGATGGATTCTGTTTGCAATGTGACTTTATACTAACTCCCTTTAATTTGTGTCCACTTGTTCTTTTTTCATTCCGACTATTTCTTCGAGTGAGCATTGCCCAACATAAGTCGAAAAAATCATTCTCCGTTGTGGCGGAAACAAACAAGCAATTATTGGAGAAAAAATCTTTTAAGGGTCAAAAATGTTTATATTCAATTATGAAGTTAAAGTGTATTGTACTGGAATGAAGGAATAAAGACCACCAAGATTCGAATTGGCATCACTGATCCATGGGAGCCTCTTTCGTTGCTGCCTTACCAATCCGAATGAGGAAACCACCGGTTGCAGTTATTAGAATGTAAACATTTGTCATCATCAGTGTTTCTCCTAATATGAAGAGGTAAATGGTTCTCTTTCATTGTTTTCCAGATGTACGCTAATTTTCTTCTTTGGTTTCTCGACAAAGAATGGAAATCTTACTAAAAATGTCTACAGGGATCAAAGCAATCAACAAGAAAGTAATCATTCATTTCTTCTAATCTTCCCAGTTCTTCCTCTCAATAAACACATTTGGAGAACTGCTTGTTTTATAACATGGTTTGGTTGATTACTACAGAGAAATGAAACAGCAATCAATTTTCACATCTTGTCTTTCGAAGAGTGAAAATTTTTACTTCTTATTCATCACTCAGGAATTACTGACTAATTTCAGCCAAATGTTTATTACAAAAGAAACCACTAAATCGTTCGCAGCAATTCCACCTAGTTAAAGTCATTACCCTTTCTTTCTTAACACTTGAAAAGTATTGATAGTCTCTGCGAGATAGAACCTGTCCAAAATATTAAGACAACCCTAAGAATCAGTGAAAAGCAGCCATACGCTGGCAATAGCAGCGGGCGTCCAGGTTTTTGTTTCCCTCTTTCTGCTGGGTTTGTGATGCGAGGAACAGACGTAGGAGCAAGACTCACTTGGCCATACAACAATCAGTAATGCATAGGAGACTGGGGACGGTTGCAACATGTATACGTATTTCTCTCAGATACTTAGGGACTGTTTGGACAGGAATATCCAGATTTGGTTTATTCAAGTTTCACATGTCTGCTAATCACGTATACCTTTTCGAGATGTGACATATCATTTGAATATGTGACAAATCATTCACAGTATTCTTTTGAAAGGGAAAAAAATAGATATTGCAAACATAAAAACAGTTGCAACACTAAACAGGGACGGTTGCAACATGTCATGTATAGAATACATTTCACTTTGTCTTTTTGTCTCAATGAACATAGTATTCTGGTAATATGTATAGTTTTATAATGTTATCGTATTATTTGCAATAATATTTATGATATTACCAAATCGATATATGATCTGACAGAAATGATTATGAATTGTGTTGTATCATGCTAAAAAGCTTATTATGATAATTTCTTTCGGATTATACATCTATTTCCTAATGATTTAGATGTCTGTGTTGGAAGAAACTAATAGAACATATAGATCGAAAATACTCAAAATAAGAATTTGGACGTGAAACATATGTTGGAAATTACTAATAGTTGTTTAGCTCCATGTTAAAAGCAACGCTACGTCGAAGTGTTCAGCGTATCGATCGTAAATTTGGATTCCTGCAGCAGCCCCAGTTTTGTTTGATTTTTTATTTCAATTTAAAAGATACATTCAGCGTGTAATAACGGGGGATCATTCCAAGTAGAGTATCCATATAATATAATACAATTTATAATCAACGATATTATACTATTTTTCATTTATACTCAATAATAGTATAGTATTATTTATTTATCAAATGACAACTTTCAGGTTTCGTTTGCCTATGTTTAGAGCAAAGGCGTACTTTGAAACCATGTAAAGATGTTAGTAGTTATTCAATCCTTCCAGATTTCAATAGTGGACAGGGGGAATTTGCTTAGCAAGGACATTTTGATAGTTTGAAGGTGACTTTTGTCACACTCCAGTGAAACTCATTGGTTTCCTGAAAAGTGAACAGCCAGACCAGGAAGAGACAGCCAATAAGTTTTTTAAAAGTTTTTAAGAGACTGTCTTTTTTTAAAAACTGAAGCGTCCAAAAATGACACAGCTGATAACTTGCAACCGTCTCCAACCTCATCAGCCGTAATAGTATACCATGGACTGGCAAGAAATAGGCTTGACGTATGCTACCCATTAAGTATTTCTGTATGTACATATCAAATCGGCTCAGACATTGCCATATAAACGGCAATGATGTCTGCATAATTTGTTGAATAATTTACCTAATATAGACTGAAGAAGCTTGTCGGCTCCATATAGTGAGGGGTAACCATTCAGCAGGGTCGGCTTAGATCTTTGCAAGCAGAAGGGGATGGAGCCAGGAAAAAGTAGGGGGTCCAGGAGCAAAAAAAAAAAATCATATTCATTGTGTGTACAAAAAAGTTTATTTCAGTTAACTCATGAGTATTTTTGATGGTGATATTTCAGTTCTTTTGCATAAATTGTTTTCCTATCCCCCCAAAATTACGAATGCAACTCCCGTTTTCTTAATTAGGCTCCAAACAAAAAAGACATAATGCTCTGAAGACCATATGTTGCAGCATGTTGAACATTACATAAAGTACAACATTATAAGTTTTTTAACGTGCTTAAACATCACATAATTCTATTTTCAAAAAAGGTCATGGTGCAAAGACGGGGAGGTTTCAATGTTCAGCAAAGGGGCTGGGAGGTAGATTATCTGTCACTGTCAAGGTGGCGTGAGTTTAGTGTCTTTGATTCCGATGTAGAACTAATCAATCTCTTTTGATGTTGAACAAAGCAGCTGACACTCGGAAACAACATAAGATAATTGCTTCACCGAAAAAAAATCACCGAAGACGTTTGAACAAAGATTGTAAAAAGTCTAGCTTGGTTTAATCTAAACGGGAATAGTCTAGAATTTAATTATCAGCCTTCTTAATTGTGAAACCGTTGAACGTTTAATCCATGACAAAGAGATGTCTTATCCTGTCTAGTGTGGTTAGTGCCTCTTGATTTTTTTTCAAAGTTCCGAGCGCTTTTGTAACTGAATTTGACACAGCATGAATTGTCTGAGATGGAGTTTCTGGAGCTTCTTACACTGAAGAGCCAAAATATCATGTTCCTCTGCCTGGTTGGGTGTCGTCCTTCCATTTACCCTTAAAACAGTTTTTACCCGATCAGCCGTGGGCTTTACAAGACAAATAATGTTTCATGCTTGGATATGCTGCAATGCTGCTAACGTAACTTATTGGCCTAACACATGTAAAAAATGGTCAATAATGTAGAGATTAGGTAGGTTCAGTAGTCGGAACAACATAATGAAGTTTTTTTCATGTTTCTGAAAATTTCACCGTGCAATTAGTTTTGCAAGGCGTATTGTCCCGTTCAAAGATGCCATCGCCATCTTGAAAAATGTTGCTATGAATGGATGAATTTGATCACTGATATTTTTGGATAGATTGTACGAGACAAAATACCTTCCATATAAATTTGTTTTTATTTATTCATGTATTAATTAATTTATTTATTTGTTAGTTTTTATGAGCAAGTGAAGCCACCTCTTTTGAATGCTGGTTGAAACTCGGAAAAATCCTCACCTAAGCGAGACGAACTAAAGAAAGAAACATTTCAGACTACGGAGTTGCCTTTCTTGTCTGAGAGCTTATTCATGGTATGAAAATACGACCCTTCATAGGTGGTATATAATACTCGAGAGAAAAACAAAAGAATCGTGACTGAAGTAAGCCCTGTAGCCGATGTGAGTCTCTCTGTTTGATGAGACATCGGTAAATAGACAAAGAATAATGGCGGTGATTTTTTTTGTTTTGTTTCTTACTCTATATGTGTGAGACCGTTAGGTGCGTGCTGCGATTCATTATGAGGCGGTCATTCTGCTGGCGTGGGCATTATTAGCTTTAGCTCTCCACACTCTTCTTGAAAAATGACCATAGGGGATCAGTCGATAACGTTGACTGCTCATTTATTATCGAGTAAAACCACAGGCACGAAACTAACTCTGCAAGATGTGAAAAGTTTAGAGGAAACGAAAAAGAGAAAACAATTTACGCGCTGAGTTACTCGTTTTTCTGAAATTGAAATATACCTCGAAGACACCCAATTGCTAGCAAATAGAAACCACTTCATATAATAAAATATACAGGTAAAAATTACATACTGTGGTCAAAACCTGCTCCGAGCTTTTGTCAGCAGTGGGCAAATTTGTTACAACAGTATTTTTTTTTTCAATCAATTAAAAAAAAAATTAAGAAAATAATGTGAAACTTTTAAGGTATTAAAAATAACATTACAATTTTTTACATTTTTCTTTTTGTCCGATTGTGTATCAACTCAGGTTTTGAAAACTGTATGCTTACAATATGAGATATTTTAAAATGCCTCAGCTTCTTAATTTATAAACCCTTTGTTACGTCACATTTTTTCGAGAATTTATTCAGAAAAAAATGATACACTGTGATGTAAGAAAGAAAAATAAATATTCCTATTTCTTTGTTGACCATCTGTTCCCTTACTTTCTTTTGAACGCTTTCAACATTGTTCAGTTTAACCTCGAAGAGAGTTATATTGGTATTAATAGACCTATAAATTAGGTAAAACACAGGTTTTTGCTTCAGGGTTACTTCAGAATATGATTTTCCTTTTCTTGACGAGCCCCGAAAATAGAAATATCTTTTCAATCGCACTGATTACAATTTCACGTGTTATATATATTTATATAATTCTTCCTGTTTAAAAGTTATTTTGAGAAAAAGATTCGTTATCTGCCTTTTCTTCTCAGTGTGGATGGTTTCAGATTTTTTCTTTCATCAACTTAGAGACATTATGAGCTTGGCTGCTCTATATTCATCAAAATATGCCCCTGCAGAATACATTTTCTATACAATATTGATCTAAAACTTCATATATCCCATTCAACTGCTCCAATTGTAGTTCCTGTTTTAGTCTTCGTACCTCGCTGTGGCATTTTTTTTTTCGTGCATGACGCTAGTGGTTTTTAGTCAAATTCATCGTTGTTACATACGAAAATAAAGTGAAAACTCAATAGTATGAGCTCGATAAGGGAAACAAAACGTCTACCCTGCCTATCGATCAACCTGCTACTAATAGCGAAAGGAAGGAAGAAAAAAAGACAGAAAAGGCGTACTCAGACAAATGGTTGATCAGCTGTTTGCCTCGAAAGCTGGGAAGAGAAAAATTAATATAGAATAAAAGAAATGTCTACTGAGCCTGATGATTAATCTGTCAATGATTCCGGGAGCAACAAAAAAAATCATGCCGTCACCAGGTGGGATCGATCTCAAAACCTACTGCTCATAAGACAAACGGCAGTGACTACTACCTCACAGATGTGTGGCTGACAATTGTTACTTATTTTTGGTTGGGACATGAATTCCGTTAACGACATATTTGGTTGCACACTAGTATTTGTTTTTCCTAAAAGAAAAAGGAAGTATTTATGTGTTTCCTGATCATTTTTTCTACTATATGCCTCCATTTTGATTGTGATTACTGTTTTTGCAACTAGAGAATTATGATTAAAGTTGATAGTGGCAAAATATAATGATAATGATTGATAATACTTAATGTACTGACTTGAAAAAATATCTTTCAAACAAAAGAAAAACTATGTTGTAGTGATTATTCAATCTATTGTAAACTGGAATGAATGCCTGTGATTTATTTAGAAACGAGGACTATTTAACCTATGAATTAATCCTGTCGGATTAAACATCTGCCCTAACGGGCGGGTAAGTCGCAATTCAAGAGAGAAATAAGAAGATAGGTAATTGGAGAACAGGTGGTTTTGAACTGAATTTCTCTTGAAATTGATTTATTACCACTCTTTGAGGGCGAGGCAATTGTTGAAAAAGTTGGGAGCAAACGTTCAAGATATTTCCGGCTAATGTAAAGTGTTGGCCTTATGCAAAAAAATTGGATGATATGCCAGAAGTGATCATTGAAGCAGGGTTGGGAAGGGTGTTATTATTAGAATGAAAAAGGAGGTTAATCTCCGATAAAGGGATGGCCAATGTGAGAAAAAGAGGGCCTGGTGTTATAAAGGGTAAAAGGTTGAAGGGAGATGTATTATGTCAAAAATGTGGGCGTAATTTTAGGAAAAAAGTGGACTTTTCCTGAAATGGGGAGGGGGGTCTCCATAAATTGAGCAAATCTTAATTAAGAGATTAACAGATTTTGGACAAATAAAAAAATGAGTTAATCTTTCAATTTCGATCAAGTGAAAAAGCCGTCTCATCAGTTCTTCGTGGTGGATGTTGAAAATTGCAATAACTTCCCCCTTCGATTTCGAACAATAAGAGAGAAAAATGAAAGTCCCCTTTCGATTTCGTTCTCCTTCAACTTCGTCCCCCCAAGATCTGTAAACGTCTGAAGAAAAAAGATTCCTTCTATTTTGCCAAGGAATTGGAGAAGATTTTCCAAAAAAATGTCACCCCTGAACGAAGAAAAAAGTTCACCAACATTTTTTGCCAGAAATTGTAAAACAATTTTTTCCCACTCTATTTGGACCTTAACAATGAAAAAGAAATTTCTCCTCGATTTTGATACTTCGAAATGATAGAAATTATCCCTTGCTTTTGACCCAATATAATAAGAAAGATTTTTCCTTGCAAATCGTCTTTTCCTACAATTGGAAAAAAAAAATCATTGATTTCGACCTTTAAAAAGAAAAAAAACTCGGTTGGCTCCTCTAAAGTTTAAGTGCTCTTTCGATTTTCTGTTCTAGAATAGGAAAGAATCTTCCCATTCAATTTCAATCCCTAAAAATGAATCCTTTTGAATACAACTGCTTGAAGTGGAAAAAAACTCTCCCTAGGTCTCAACTCCTGGAAGGTGAAAAATATATCCCCCATTTAACTCGGCCCCCTAAAAATAGAAAAAAAAATTAGCCTACCCACATTTCGACCCTTAAAAGTGAAAAAAAAGTTCCTTTGGGGTTAGACCCCTCGAAGTAGAAAAAATCCCCCCTCAATTAGGACCCCCCGGAAGTTAGAAAAATTCCTCTCTGACTCCTGAAAATAAAGAAAATCCCTTCCTCTTAGAACCTTAAAAAATGGACAAAAAATTTTTGATCCTATAAGTGAGAAAAGAATAATTCCCTAGGATTTTGACCATTGAATTTTTTTTTAATTGATTCCGACTGCAAGAGGTGAAAAAATCCCCCTTGAAAGAAAGAATAAAGTTGTACAAAATACCCCCTCTGCTTTTGACTCTGAGAGAGAAAAAGAAGAAATAACTGCTAAATTTGACCCCTAAAAATGAAAACTAAAAGTCCCCTCCACGTGATCGATATAAACACTTATCCTCAAATTTTGTGTTTCTGAAAAGTGTACCCCAGTCTCATCAAGTCAAAGCGCACACTATCCAATGTATCCATTAACAACCAATAAAACTCACGATATGAGGTTTGTTTTTAAAAAAGTTATCCCCTATTCATGGATGAAGAAAGCACTGTACGTCACATTTTTCCATGTCCTGGAATTGATTCACAAATTTAAAAAAGAATTTTTAAAAATCTTTTTATTACAACAGCCATTGCACTGCTGATTTTTTTCCCCGCCTTTTCTTAAACTAATTCTGAAATCGGACAGATCTTAAATTTGGAAGTCTTACGAATTGCGATAATGAAGTCAGCTTTAGGAGTTTGGCAATATCACTTTCTGAGATTTTTGATCAATCATCTCTCATTGTGGTCAGAAAGTTCTTCCTGGCATCTCCATAATTAGTTAGTGCACAGATATCACGACCGCTTGCAAAAAACGATTGTTCTGCTTACGATGTAACTGATGCAGTGTTCTGAGCATGTATGTTTACCCAGTAATTTGAACGACTAACACTTAACCAAAACTGTCTCCAAAAATGTTAACATAGATTTCTTTAGGTTTCAAGTTTGACGGACAGTCTGACTACGTATGAATTAATCGTTCAGGTCTCGCTGAAATCTCAAATGTTTATTGTTTGTCTACAAAAACATTTTAAAATAAATCTTTAAGGAGGGAAGGGTAAATTTGAAATGTAAGTCCACACTAAATTAATCACTTAGTTTGGGTCAAACCCGTTTTTTTGAAATTCATTCTTTTTTTTTTTCAATGATCACTTTCAAAGAAAAGTCAAAAGAAGTATCTAATCCATTGATCATAAGTTTTTTCCACATCTTTTAGTTGATCACCTGCATTGTGGCATGCACCCAAAAGATTTTGGTCACTTAAGAGTTTCTTTGGGGTCACTAACAGGACCTGCGTATTAATGGATTAAATTCTAAAAAGACAATAAGTCGAGACGAAGACTGGTTGGTTCTATTGCCATTACGTTAGATTACAAGAAGCGAGTATGCTTAATTATTTCGAACGGAGAAATTCTTATGTAAAATCATTCTATACCATTATGTAACAGATTTAATTGTTCGGATCGATATTCATTCAGATGTCCTTGAATTCAATAAGTAGATAAATTTTATAAAATAGAATATTCATAGACAAATGCAGTCATCATTGAGTTGCGTTCACTTTTTGTCTACCTTTATATACTTTTTTAGAGTTGTCTACCTTGGACGTAGATACAGGTGGAAGAATAGATGGCTTGATGAAGATATAGATTTATCAATCAATATCGACCTTAGAAATGAAAATGTCAATCATTCCGCCTAAAAGTTTGCAATTTGTGATATTCCTTCTACTTAAAAACCTAAAATGGGATGCACTTGATGACGTATTCATCCAGTTGTATCAATGACTAGAATATTAATGCATTAAGAAGGCCCTGCATACCTGAAATTCTCAGAGAATAATCTTTAAGCCCTTATGAGTCAAGTTTCAAGAACACAGAACATTTCTATGTTTATATTAGATTTATCGGAATAGAAATTTCTGGGGTTTTTTTTTCCATCTCTCCCTTCATTTTGTTTTGTTTATTTTTCCTGTCTCTTCTTTTTTCTGTCATATTTTCTATTTTCTTATTCTTATTTTTCTTGGTCTTATTTTTATGCACTCTCCTTTTTTTTTTTTGTTATTTTCTCTCTTTCTTTCATTCTTTCTTTCTTTCTTTCTTTCTTTCTTTCTTTCTTTCTTGTCTACCTTTTCCTCATCTTTTTCTAATCTTTTTCCTTCTACTTTTCTTCTACCACTACCACTACTACTACTACTACTTATCATTATTATGATCATTATGATTATTATTATCATCATTGTTATCATTATTATTATTATTATTATTATTATTATTATTATTATTATTATTATTATTATTATTATTATTATCGATGATGACGCTGGAGTTGGACTGCTTTTTAAGGACAGGTTGCACGCAACGAGACCAAATCAGATACAGAGGGAAAAAAACAGCAGGCAAAAAGGATTTCATTCAAAGAACGTCATCGGAAAGTGAAACCCGAGAAGCAAGTTCAATGCGTTGGCATCAGAGGGATTAGACAAGAGAGAAAAGATCTCAAAAATCAACTCCATCTCCCCTCTCAGCTATCTTGGCGTATGTTCCCCCCAGCTCCCAAATATCCAGGATTCCAGTGGGAGATTTATTAAATAAAAATATCGGCACGTTGTGATTTCATGGATTTCTGCTGCGCACACAATTCAGTCATCGGACACTCACTGACAATTCTCTACTTTATCCCTTTCTGAAGATTATATTAAGATATCCCAGCAGGACGGGGGTCACTGTCTAAGTTCCCAGAACTGTTTCACATTAATCCATGTTGCATGCCTCTTCATCCGATTGGAGGAACCTTCCACGGTATGGATATATTCCTATCTCCAAGACTTGCAACCCTATCTTACAGAGATGTTTAGATAAGATGAGGAATTATTCTCTCAGCAGGATTAACTGTTCGTTCCACCGTTTCTCACAGTTTAATTTTGCTCGACGGCAGCCCATCAAGTATGATTTATACAACACGATGTAACACATCTTCCGCTCCAGCGCATCGGATTATTAGAAGAGGCACACAGTGCATTAATGGCGCTAGAGGGCTGAAAATTCTAACTGATAGTCCTCATTGTATTTTTTCCCTAGAATTCTGGTACAGGGTGGGTTTACAATGTATATTTATGCTAACATGGTCGCTTTGTTTGTAACTGTCAGCATTACTATTTTTGCCCAACAAAGAACGAGAGAAGTAACTTATTCGTTGATGACACATTTTTTCAAAAATTTCATTAATCACCCCAAAAGCAGCATGCTGCGAAAAAACGTTGGTCATGTGACTATTTCAATTGTTCGATTAGCCAGCCAGATTTCTAAATGATTATGTGTGAAACTATAGAGAATGGCTATTATTCTCTTCAAACTTTACTTTTGTGATATCCATATGTAATTGTTCTCTTACTTAGTGCAATAGAACATAAATATATTTACCCATTGACTTATTGGAAACAGGTACATGTAAGATTATCACTGTCCTGGCCACAAGATAATGTTTGAAGAGAATAATCGATAGTTCCTATAGTTTTCAGACAAAATCAATCAAAAAGCATTCATCACCAAGATACGAAAAAGGTTTTAATGAAAGCTGCATTGTTATTAAACGATATTTACTCAGGCTAGGGGGAAACCTCAAACAATGCGTTCAGAAATTACTCAAAGACATTTTCTATTTACCCCGGGAGAATTGAGCCATTGTAAGTCAATAAATAGTAGCAGTATGATTTGGTAAGTCCAAACATCGGCAACATTATTGGCTTTCTATAATATGATCGATATTTTCGAAAAAAAAAATATGTGGCCCGACTAAAGGGGGAAAATGACATATGTTGCCTACAATGGCATTATAAGTCTTTTTTTTTTCTCATTCGAGCCACATATTGCTTTCAAATATTGGCCATATTATAGAAAACATAGATTATATCCATTTTAAGGAAAAGTGTTTGAATTAAAATAACTATATTATCGATCCGTAGAGCCAAAGTAACAGTAATTTCAAAATGATAGTTATTGAATTGACGTTTGAAAAATGTCATGGATTGGATTAATGAATCTACTTTGATTTATTAATTTAATGATAAATATATTATTGATATACATACCTTGTTTAAACGAATCAGAGTAACCCCTGAGTGTACAAAAATAAATTACCTAAAAAAGTATCTTTGATCATTGAAAGAAATAGATATTTAGTCTAAAACTGTCTGAAGATGACAGTGGGAGATTTTGGCATTTTTACTCCCAAATGACAATATAAATCTCAATAAGCACTTTTTTGAGAAAAAAACAAAAAAAACTGTTCGCCAATGGTGCTCAGAGGTGTAATTTTCGGCCGAATGAATTGATATGATCCAAGAGAGAGAAGAATCACTTGCCCTCTCGGCTAGTTGGTCCATACACACACACACACACACACACACACACACATATATATATATATATATATATATATATATATATATATATATATATATATATATATATATATATATATATGTGTGTGTGTGTGTGTGGAGAGACATAGAGAAGGGGGAAAGGGTCATGGCTTCGCATTGCTTATGTGAATATTAGAGGGTCTATGCAGGTTCGACAATCCCAATAATCCATAAAAAAGAAGAGTATACAACCAATATATGTTCCCAATAGTCACTTATGGAGCTGAAACATGGAACCTAAAAAAGAGACAGACGCACAAACTGAGGAGCACGAAACATGTCAAAGGGAGAATCATGCTAAATTTTACATGGAGGGGTCACAAAACAGCAGAGTATATCATTAAAAAAACAAGAGTCTGAGACATCATAAAGTTTATTAGAAAATTTAAATGACGGTTGGCAGGTCATGTTGTAAGAATGGCGGACAACCGATGGACATTGCGACTCATGACATAGATCCCAAGAGATCACATGCGGAACCGAGGCCGATAGAATACAAGGGATGAACTAGTCAGATTTATAAAAATACTGGCTCAGCTAAGCCAATGATAAAAAAAATATGGCAGATCCTGGGGGAGGTCGTCCATCAACGGACGTTAAAAGATTGATGATGAATATGGGGATGCCAAGTCTCATTTCCAGCTAAAAAAGGGGACATTTAGTTCGATAGTGCAGCACCATCTTTTCTGTCTGCCTTCGTTGTTTGCTTTAAAAAGGAATGTTGCCTGAAATACCTTATACGTAATCCTTCATATCCACTGGAAGGAAACCATCGTCGTAATAGGAGTGTCCTCGAAAGATTATACTCCTTACTTATTGCCTGTCCAGCTCAGGTCAGCATAGCCTCAAGGCTTGTGGTTTTAGCTAAATATAAGCATTATTGTCATAGCAATAAATAAAGAGCCTAATCGACAGATCCTAGTGAGATAATATTATGCTTGTAAGGTACCTTATCAAGTGAGGGACAAAAGAGAGAAATGTTATTTCGTTGTTAGCCATTTTTCCGCTAGATCCGACCGATCTAATTCCAATTCTGTGAATGAAAACTACGATAGCTGATAAAACCAAAGCGTAATAAGAAGAAAACTTGCTTTGAGGCTTAGTATATCGATAAGTTAGCTCGAAATGGAAAACTCTAGCAGACCTTAGCTATTTTAAAAGTAAGTTTAATTATACATATATATATATATATATATATATATATATATATATATATATATATATATATATATATATATATATAACAAACCATACTTTGGAACGCTTGACGACAAGAGTATTTTTTTTCAAATTTTGATGACAGTCAAGTAAAGTATCAAATAAACATGTTTTTTAAATAAATTTCTGCAGTTTCCTACCAATCAAATTGGTATTTATACTGTGTTATCCAATTAATAATTTTCCTGATGACAGAACAGGTATTTAAATCAGCTTCAATGAGTTTTTTTCAAACAAGCTCTGTTTTGCCCGAAAGGAAATCTTAATGTCATAATATATGTATTATATCAATCGTTAAACTGACTGATTACAGTATATCTCCGATTTACGCCTATTTAGCTCACAGAATTTTGAGGAATGCTTCTCTTACAGATATTAAGAAGAACCTATATATTCATATTAATAATAAGAACTAAATACATTTGTAAAATTGCTCAGCTTAGCCTCTTTGTTCAAAATTGTACATAGTAAACGTATATTTGAATGCATTAAAATCCATTCTAGGCGGGCAGCATGATTTTGGAGTTTACCTTCTTTTTTTTTTTTACTTATATCTCAGTGGGCTTCATAGACTTGTATTTAGAGAGAAGGTTGAAGAAATGGTTGGCTTCTGGTATGTTTATCTCATGAAGCTCGCTCACGTTTTTAGCAACGTCGTTGTCAGTCGTTCTGAATTATATATACAGCTTAAACGATAGTAGCTACTTCCAGACGTCCAGTTGGTTGAGTTGTCTAAAGATAGAGACCTGTATCCTGGAGGCGCATCCGAGTTAAATCCCAGACGAGAAATTCACCGGAGAAGACGACATTGTTCCTTTTTATCTTAGATGCATGAGCCACAAACAATCACGCCATCTTCTCAGCAACATGATGTTCGAATCCAAAAGACTACAAGAATAGAAAATGGCTTTGGCTGTCCATATTTAAACTGACAGCTGACATCTCCCAGTCGATATAAACACGATCAATAGTCGATTCCTTTGGCGTTCAATGCATAGATACGTATGCTTATATGTTTGAGTTCTGTCCACAATGTTTGTTCTGGGGATAATTTTAGGAATGTCTAACAGAATCGATGACATAATAATACATTATAAACGTAGCTGTCCACATCCATTTTGAAGGTTATAGATGACATTACAATAGAACAAATAAAGCGTAAGGAGACGAATTTTAGCGAAGGTTAATAATAAGTATCAAGGCACTTGAGGAAAGCCAGCGAAAATATAAAACATCCCATTATAAAATTAGTATCCAATCTCAACAATTTCTTATAATAGAGATTTTGCACAAGTTTCAAAATAATTTTTCTTTTTTTTACTTTTGCTGATATATTACCGTTCTGATGATGGATATCATAATGATTTACTTTTTACATTCAGCTCTTATCAAATGATCAGCACAGTGGTTCTCAAACTGTGTGCTGTGGCACACTAGTATGCTAAGTAATTTTTATTTTCCTAACATTCCCACACAGGTATTTCAGGATTTGAATTTATCCAGTACAGGAATCATGCCAACCCATCTCTCATCACAGTTTTATTTAACTAAATTTCAATAGATCTGATTCTTGATCGACGGATGGAAAGGGAAAGTGTTCATGAGTATGTATGACGGTGTCATGATTTGAAAGTCTGTTCATCGGTTTTGTGGGGTTTTTTGCCTAATTGATTTGATTTTTACAGTTAGTGAACAAATCATATATATATATATATATATATATATATATATATATATATATATATATATATATATACATATATGTATGTATATTGAAAAATACATTAAATTGTTCAACTTACAGGAGATACGACTGGTATCGACTTGAAAAACTTAATCAATTCTTCCTAAAATTTGAGCTGAAGTATACGTTAGTTCCGCTTATGATTTTATTTCCTTCGAATTCTGTACTTCAACATCTACAGTTGACTTTGTTTCTGCAGAGTGTTTCAGTAGTATTCCTTAAAAAATCCAATAATCCATACACACAAACCCATGACCTACGCAAAAAAACTGATAACAAATCGAACAAACATTACACTACCAGATTTATTTGATGTGATAACAGAATAGAAGAGAATATGTTTTTAGATCATCACTTTTGAAACTGTGTTCATTCAGCATTTTACTTGTTTTAAAATTATGAAATGTTTGATTAAATTTTATCTTTTGTGGACATAATTTTTAAGTAATGAAAGACTCGAAATTTGAAACGTAAGTTTGGAATAACATAGTATGGATGAATCGATTCCGTTTTGTTTACCTCTTAGATCTTGATAGTGCGGTGGAGTTTAGCCTTTTTTTGTTCTTTTGTATTATCTGGTTTGTTTTCAAGACGAGTATAGTTTATGTACCGTACACATGCATACACACATATACATACAGATGTAGTCTCTTAGTAGAACTGACGTAATCAGATACCTATCTATCTGTATATGTAGAATATAGACACTAATATCAACCAAAACTGTCAACATAGGTTTCTTAAGTTTTGAAACCGGCCCAACTGGCTGTATACGTACGTATGTATGTATTAACCATGCATATAGGTCACGTCAATAGAGCCAGGAGGCTCAAATTTCAATATTTACCCTTTATTATAATCAAATGAAGAAAAATAATTCATGCAACCCAAAAAGATTTAGGTTGAGGTTCAGTTTTCAATATGTATATTTATTCAAAATTGGCCCCTAATTTGTTATCTGCCGTGTTCACATTAGTTACTTGAAGACTATTAGCTTTGTTAGAATCGCTAATAATTCTTTCATCGACCGCCCCTTTTTTGGATATTTTTGATTGATCATCCCAAACATTTAGCACTTCCCCAATGGCTCGAATAGCACGTGTAGAGCGGCGTGTGTAATTACAAGTATAGTCTAGTAGCTTTATTTTTCTTTAAAATATTCAATATCTTTGTGCACATACGTGTATATGTATTTGTATCAAGGTTAACATATCCAAAATTATGTCTATGTTGTATTTAATTAATCAATTTGTTTCAACCAAGTACTAATTAGTCTTCATAGAATTCTTCAATTATATGCTCTCCCTTAAGCACCTGCACTGACGAGTAACATTTGCTTAATTAGCAATGACCTTCGTATAGAATGATCTTACATCCGATGGTAAAAATAGGAAATTCGGACAGTTTATTGTTTTCATTGAAACGGTTGTCGATGCTCACATATGGAGAACGTCATTTACTCAAATGTTAAAGACGTCATCAATCTATTATACATATAGGGGGGATGAGAATTTGATTTTAAAACTCGATAAAATAAGAGATTTTACATAATTCGAACTCTTTATGGACACACAGATACTGTAACGGACACAAATTCCCACCACTCTCACACACACACGCACAACAAATGCATATATATATATATATATATATATATATATATATATATATATATATATATATATATATATATATGCACACATTATTATGTCATCAACAGACAGCTGTTTCAATGTATTACAACTCTTCAGTGTGGCTATAAACTTTCCATTATCCCATCCATCACCACGAGGCAGTATTAAAACTTTCGCTCTGAGCTATGGAATTGGACGGTCAGTAAAGCTAAATTCAAGCAATATATGTATTGATGCATAGATTACCCATCCACCAGAGTGCTCTATTCCTGGGGAAGAGCTTTGCATAAGCTAACAATGAATGAGTTACCTCACTTAATTCGTGCCCAACCCTGAACAGGGGAGCATTAATTATTGTGTCACCCACGGACAGCTACTTCGATGTAGTACATCTCTTCAGTGTGGCTATAGACTTTCCATATATATATATATATATATATATATATATATATATATATATATATATATATATATATATATATATAAATTACGAATCAGTAATTCAATAATCAATGTGAGGTGGTTCCAAGTTCTCAACTCAACACACTGATAAAAAGTGTCTGAAACATTGTAAGTAATCCTCAACAACTACCAAGGACTCCACTTTACATTTGAGATAAAATGCAAAGAGAAATGAACAACTGAACAAGGAAAAACATTTGTATAGAATGAGACGGAGTTTAGCCATCCAGAGAAGTGATAAGCCCTAAAAACTTCCTAAATAGGGATCTGAACAGATCAAATCTTTCGCCTGACGAAGCCTAAAGGGCAGAAACAGAAACACATTAGTGTACCGAATCAATTATTTCATATATATATACACATACACACACAGAGACACAACACACAACACACACATATATATATATATATATATAAATCAGTTGTTTGTCTGTTTTTATTTGTGAACATTGTTTAAAGCATCTTTCTTCCCTGCTTAGAGAGATGAAAGGTTCACATAGCCACACACACTCACATATATCAATATATAATTGCCTTTACTCTGTTATAATTTTTTTTTCTTACGAAAACAAATAATAATGTCCTCTGCGTGAGCAAGAGAATTCTATAAAGATCAAATGTTCCTTTGCTCTTGTCTTAAGAAAAAGACAGCAAATCGAATTGATTTAATGGA
>OY735218.1:16345052-16505052 GCA_963457665.1 Thysanoteuthis rhombus
ACCCTGACCTTTATGGCCTCACCAAGACGTATTACTGTTGCTAACACTACTTCTTGCGATGGACAAGCATAGATTTCATCACGGACTGAAGGATGACCCGTAAAAGGTGGGATTACAATTTTGTGTCCCAAGTCAACCATCTGATGGTAAATTCATCAGCCACAAAAGACTCTGAACCACTGAATGGTACACACGCACACACGCCCAAAGTACACAAAGCCCTTTTTCGCTTCTTCGGGAGGAAATTGTAATTTCGGCATGATGTGTGTCGGAGAAAATTGATGTTTTAATAGCGTGTCACATAAGTAAAAGATTTTGTAACACATCTTGTTTCAAGCTATACTCTATCTCAATTTCTTCAATGTTGAATGTGCCGAGCTCTTAATGAAATAAATCCATCTCACATTGGATATTATATTATACTACGTTGTATTCCTGATTTATATAATATATATATATATATGTATCGTATAACTACTCCGTAAATTATCTTACTGGGTTTTTACAGGGAGCATTCACGAATAAAACATTCTGATTTCGTTTAAACGGCTGGGAATCGATCAATTTCATTGGAAGTATTCCTTTCGATTCTGATTTATGATTTAGGTGACAAATGTATCTCACAGAGACGTATCACCGTAGCCTACACTTGTATCAGAACTCTAAATAATTTAATTTTATAAAATATTATCTACAAGACAAATTCAGCACAAGATTTGAGCATTGTTCGTCCAAAATAATCATTGAGACTCATAAAGCACTTGAAGCAATCAGGCCAACAGAAAAATGTTTTACATGGTGTATGGTGGTACACCTTTGCCAATTTCCGAATTGGAAGCCTCAAAAAAGTTTTTTAGGAGCACCCAAATGATCAAAAAGAGCAAAGTCTGTAGCACACTTGTCAGGTTTGACAGGCTAAAGATTTTCTGGGCTACAGTGATTTAAAAAATTGAATATACTGCTGAGGCCAAACGTTCAACATTGCAAATATAAAAGACATTGTTTTCACAATTAACCTTCAAAATGTATAATTAATCCTAAAAAACATACTTATGAGTTTCAAAAGTATGAGTTATTGGTGCTCTTTTTGCTGAAACACTTTGAATGCGTGTAAGAATTGAGTCAATAGGCCTTTCACCGTGATCATCTGAAATTCCAAGAAGGTCAAAAAGTTTCCACTACTTCCTTCGATCTCTCAAATAATGATAAATGTTTAGATGTGTTCATATGCATCTCTATGTATAATGGAGTGCCCATCTCCAGTTGACCGACGCTGTCAATGAACAATCATCTATCCCTTTTTTTTTGCCAATCGAACCCCGTGATGAATATAACATTTCGTCATTTACCTCTATAAGCATTGGTATATAGATTAAAATTGTTTTTGATATAGACTGAGTAATTTTTAGTTTCCTCTCCAACAACCTTGCCTGTTTATTGACCGTTTCTCGTTCAATCGTCCTCCCTTCCTCCCTTATCTGAGGATTACCTTTCAGAGCTCTCCTCATCTGCAATGCCCCCCCCCCGGTATCAGCGATTTCTGTATCAGTGGTACGTAGACACATTATAGTTCCGTTCTTGTTGATGGATACTTCTCTGAATGGATAAACAATTTGAATGACAGTTGGAACCAAAATTACTACCAGACCCTCCATCATCTTGAACGGCTGAGTAGAAATCTTCGTGTCACTTTTCCGAGCGGTGGCATGGGTCACTATTTTGCCGTGGTACGGTAGTCCTAACATTCAGTTAAATGGGTAACCTTATCATTTTGCACCTTCAGATATGTTCCCCCATTCATGATGGTCCCTTTAGGCATGAGTCATAAACCTTCCCTGCAATTTGCAGTTATTGCTCTGCAAACCATTAACGAACGTGGGTGTCTCACACTTGATGTTGTGTAACGAGGTTCATATCGAGTATTCACAGAACATTTTATGATTCCTTGGCTTGGATTCTCAATGTTATCGGCTGAAGCAGCTTGCAACTCTGCTGAAGAAGACAATGAATTCACTTTAATAGTATCCATAAAAAAAGACCCATCATAATTTGAAGAATTGAAAAAGGGTGATGAAGAATGATTACTACGTTTCAATCAATTCTATCTCAAACCAGATCAGCTTTATACAAGATCAAATGTAGGATTATTCAATGAATTCTTTTAATTAAAATCATCTTTGTTGAATAAATCACGTCCAGTTGAGAGTGCAAACCAGCCTGAGTACATAGTATTGTCCAAAAGATAAAAGGAATTTTTCTTATCATTACATGGATTTTTAATTGTACACACACACACACACACACACACACACAAATAGACTCACCCCATATATATATATATATATATATATATATATATATATATATATGCAATGCTCTTCCATGGTAATAGAGCACTCTGTGGGATTTGAGCGAATATAGAATATATTGCTTAAATTCAGCCTTAATGACTGTTCAGTTTCCATAGCTCAGGATACCGGCCTCAGGGTCTGAAGCGAAGGTTCCAATCCTGCCTTGCGGTAGTGAATGGGAAAACGGATTGTCTATAGCCACACTGAAGAGTTGTAATACAACAAAACAGCTGTCTGTGGATGACACAGTAATATATATATATATATATATATATATATATATATGTGTGTGTGTGTGTGTGTATATATTACAAACGGAAAGATATGTGGAATGGAGTAAAATCAATAATTGATACTCATGAAAACTTTTATGAAATTGCAAACCAAATGTATGGCATGAATTATATAATAATAAATGATATAGTGGGTGATCAACACTGCTTTGTTACATGTTAACATAACTGAATTGTTTTTTTTTAATGCTCAAAACAGTCACATAATGAGCAACTGATGATCTCAACAAAAGACTGTATGTACATTGTACCATGATAACAAATTATACGTAAAACAGGGAAGAAGCAAAATGAAGAAAATTACATGAATTGAAGTTATTTTGATGTTCAGTGTTCAAAGCAGTAAATCTTTTTTGAATCTCCCTTTCTCTCTCTCTCTCTCTCTCTCTCTCTCTCTCTCTCTCTCTCTCTCTCTCTTTATATATATATATATATATATATATGTGTGTGTCGTTAGCCCTAGGTTCAAAACCATAGTTAACACCTTGAAAATCCATTGCTCAGGTTAAAAGGATATTCGGTACATAGACCGTTCACAGTCTTATTGCTGAAGTTATCGACCCCAGATAATCTTAGTTCGTGAAGCCAAGCCATGTATATATAGATTGATACAAGTCTGATTAGAGAATACAAAGAAGGACTTTTTATTTTTATTTTAGTCGATTTTTTTATGTGCGAGAGAACGTATGTCTTTATTCGATTGATATAAGTATTCTGTGATCATTTTTGATCTAGCGCTTTAGAACATACAACTGGCTTTTATTACGATTAAGGATGGATGCACGAATCGTTTTTTCTTTGTTTTCTCAAAATAATTACTCAATCAGCGTGATAACATTCTCTGCTTGTGAGTCATGACGACATAACTCCAAAGGTGGACAGCAAAATGAATCGTTCACTTTGCCCAATGTATCTGTAAGCTGTTAAATACATTCAAAAACCAATTTCCCGAACACATGTATCAGTTCTGCCACGCTGTACCGGATGGGATAAAGTCTATAGCCACACTGAAGAGATGTAATACATCGAAACAGCTGTCTGTGGATGAAACAATGATACACACACACACACACACACATATATATATATATATATATATATATATATATTGTTTGGGGTAGGGGGTGTACACTCGCATACCCCATTATAAAACTATGTAATCAGAAAAATGAATCAAATATTTGTGTATTGTCCCAAATCAGGATGTGTCTCACCTTAGCAATGACCATCCAAGTGGATCATTTCACTGCTTGTATTTTTTCATTCATTGTTGGCGATTTTCGAAGTGGATGTCTCCGTACCTATGAGCACATCGTTTGCATCTTAAGTTTTAAATTTTTCATCCATCTCATTATGATCGAACATTCGTGTTTTTTTTTTTGTTTTTTTTTTCCTTTTGTATAAATCAATTACTATTTTTTTTCGTAGCTTTCTCAAATATTTCATTGTTTTTATGATAGGGGATAAGTTTAATGTCTATAGTTATTCAAAAATGGCTTTCTGGTGGCAGATACAAGCCTAGAATTCTCCTATGAAGTGTTGCCAGACTTCTCATGGACTGTTTTCATTTTAAAAACAAGAAGAAGACTATAGTCAGATATAGCTCACAAAACAGACTAAAAACATATCTAAATGACTCGGAAATCCTCTCGGATTGTCAAAAAATCATACGGATTTTAATGGTTTTTTTTTTCGAAAAATTGATTTGAATACTTTTTCATTAAAATATTTATCTACTAAAAGATTTGTGAATTGTAAGTAACTTTTTCCCTCACTAAATTCTCCTTGATTTTCCAACACATGTATTTTTCTGCATATTCATGCAACCTTAAACGTTCAACTGCTACTAAAAGTGCACATGAAAGTCTGACAAACTATCCGTTGTGGTTATTATCATTGAATAAAGTAATATATCAAATGTTCTCTCCTTTGACCGTTGATTTATTGAACAAGCCTTTGGGGTGGTAAAGCTATGTGTCGTATAGGTAAAACATACTTTAGGACCGTCATAATATATACAAAGATATATGTTGAATGAATTTGGATTTGAAACTGTTATTTAGGCCTCTGCTACACCGGCAAATGTTCAGCTCAGTAGTAAAAGCTGCGTTACATTGAAGCGTTTACCCTATCGGTCGGAGGTTGGATTCCTACAACAGTCTCAACTTTTTTCATTCAATATATGTTGTCTGGGCAAAATGATACATTCACCTTGTTATAGCAGAAGATCAATCCGTAATTTACAATCATTCCGTCGAATCATATACCCATTTCTCAAACATGTACACACGCATATATATATATATATATATATATATATATATATATATATATATATATATATATATATGTATATATACGTATATATATATGTATATATATATATATGTATATATATATGCATATATATATATATGCATATATATATATATATATATATATATATATATATATATATATATATATATATATATATATATATATATATATATATATTGCACTTGATGAAAATTTGCTGCTGACCTTGGTCATCGAACATTCATGCTTTGAATTGGATATAATGCAATATCTCCCACCGAAGAATGTAAGGATATTGGGTTACTTTTTTCAAAGTTTTTTTCAAAATTTTTTTACGTATACTCATCTAATACACTCGTTTTCAAACTCATCGCCAGTTCGTCTATACAAAAAAAAATATTCCAAACAATGATATCTCCATGATGTATACAAAAAGTCTCATTTGTAGTGTAATGTGTATCTTCAAAATACGGTGCACTCGGGTGAACATCATTTTCCCTCGACAATTTTGAGTCGGATTTCGTCTAAAAATAATCTCTGATGCCTTATTGAATCAGTTTGAGAAATTTCCTGTCTTATTTTTCTTTCAGATCAACGAGAGTTTATTTTGTCTTGGAAGAAATCGTGTATTTTGTTGTTCAACCCCCTTTCATTTAAAATATGTGTTTAATGGGTGGGAATTATATTTGCAATGTAAATTTTTCTGAAATCGACCTTTTCACTTAACACTACCAACAAAAGGCAAGAGAGATAGAATATTATTGAATCACATTTTTCTGATCTTTTAATTGATCTAACCAACAACGACCCAAAGACGTTAGTTATAAGACGCATTCAAAGTGACTCAGCAAACCTGTTACTTCTATTGCTTGTCAGTTTGTGGCCTATATTCTACTCTAATTACATAATTTTATACAAGATTTTCCGAATGACATGCAGAAAAAGAGTTACTTTAATCTGAATTGTTTTCAGTTCTTGAGTATTCTACATTGAAAGATCAATACAAATTGAATATAATCGTATGGAGTTATTCCTTTCCTAGTTTTATTACTAACTGATTTACGTATTTTTTTCTAATGAAAAGTCAGTCGAATATTTCATTTTATTTTAACGCTTATCTTCAAGACACAGTGAACTCGGCTGAACGTTACAGCCGTTCTTCTCAACAGTTTTGAAATGTCTTATAACATTAAACGCTTGATGCGATCAGTTCATGCAATTCTCTGCCTGATTTACTTAAAGATCAACATCAATTAGGCATAGACTTCAAGCTGCTTTTATCACCTATCATAGTCTTGCGTAAAAGTTTCCAGTTTATAGTAGAGACTGTCATGTATTTCTTTCAGATTTGGAGTCGGTCTGTCTGGCTAATTATTTATGTATATGATGCACCAATTGAGCTAAAGGGCTGAAAATAAAAATATATCTAGGAAAAAACGTTTTTTCTTTTCTTTCACCCAGGTTTTTGGTGAAAGTTCACTTTGTAAGGTAAGTTTATGCTATTTTTTTTCCTCAGTGTCTAACATCATCCACGGTTGGCAATTGGAAATTCAACCTTTTTTTTTTCGGTGATCACTTCCAACAAAAGTGAAGTGTAATAACATATTCATTGATCATTTATGAAGATAGTATGCAGCCTAGAAATGTTGGTCAGGATACGGGTTATATAGAGTGAGTAACCAGATTTATCAATTTTATTGTTCTTCTGTTCGAAACGTAAACTTTACGTTAATTACATAATTATTTACAAGATTTTCTGGATTCCGAACAATGAAGAAACAGGGTTATTTGTGTTTGATTCTGCTTTCATTATTTAAATATTCCGTTTAAAAAATCGATAGGAATTGAATTTGATCACAGCAACATGTACCAATCAAAAGTCTAATGAAATTCACCTAATTATTGGAATTTGATAAAACTCCATGCACTTATTGCATCAGTGATTGTATTTATTCATTAACCTGTTTCATATTGAAACAATTGGTGAAAACCTCGAGAAATTTCCTACAAGTATTTTTCTATCCTCATTTACATATGTCAATGGAGTCGTTGTACGTATATGTATATTCATTAGTTTTTGTCCGTCAATTCGTCTCTTCCGTGGATTCCAGTGGAATTTGTTTAAAGATGGGCTATCAAACAAATATTTGAATTTGAGGAGACATCAAAGAAGTTCTTTCCAATTGGTGGAGAGTGTGGTTATCTTTTCATCAAAATTATTATGATTGTCAGTATGCAACCAATAGTAAGTAGTTCGATTCGGATATGGAGATAAACTCTCGGCATCATTCGGACTTGAATCCTTCTGCATTAAAAACAAGATCTCTAGATAAAAGCTCTAACGCTGATGCAAATACAAAAGTGTACTATATCAGCCAGGATATAGGTCAAAGATATTCTCAGCTCAAACGTAATGATGAATAATCGAGAACCTGACGATAATTTACATGGCCCTCATCTTGCACATTATATTACATTTGTTTTCCAAATTTACTCTGATACTTGGCCTCCAATGTAAGGCACATGTTGAGGATCAAAGTTATTATATAAATCATCATCATCATCATCATCATCATCATCAGTCTTTTAGTGTCCGTCGTTGGACACAGACCTTCCCTCGGGATTTGCCACACTTCTCTACCATGGGCGTCACGGAGCCAGTACTTCCTGAACTTGTCTAGCTCGTCTCTCCATCTAACATTTTGCCGGCCTCGGTTGCGCATGTGGTCTCGGGGAATCCATGTTGTGAGTCGTGATGTCCATCGATTGTCTGCCATTCTTGCAACATGGCCAGCCCACCGCCATAATGACTTGGTAATACTTATTATCCTCTCTTCTCTTAACACATTCCTACAATTCCTTGCCACACGTCAATGAAGTATTTCGATGCAAAATCCATCCCTGCCACATATCCTGATGGACAATAATCTATTTCAAACATTATAGAAATAATTCGTTGCAAAAACTATCCTTGCCAACTACTACTACTAGTACTACTACCCAAACGTTAATAGGATCGTGGCAGGGAATACTGGGTAGTTTGTTTATTTCAGAAAACTACTGGTATTAAAAAATGGCTGTGAATGGCAGAAAAAATGTTAATGGTTGAGAATTTGTAGCATCGCAAGGAAAGGTCCAGGGGGACTGGCATGAAAGGAATTGTCCTTAATAGTGTAAGAGATTAGCTCACAAATTATGTAACACCGAGCAGCGGTTGGCAAGCCCATCTCTCATTTTATAGCCATCATGGTAAGTTCGTTTCTAGTCAAAGAACTCAATTATTTTGCTCTTTCAGATCTTGGATTTATTAATGTAAGTCAGAGAATGTAAATCATTAAATTTGCCTAAAACTAGGTAAAATCATTCGATATCTAAACTAGTACAATATTCTCTGCTAACAGTATACGTAGGAGTGGTAACCTAAAGTAATGTCAGCAGCAGCAGTCTTTTAGTGACTGCTGTTGTCCAAAGACCTTCTCAAAAAATTCACCAGACCTCTCTATGTTGGGCGTCATGGAGCTTTCACTTTTCGAACTTGGCTAGTTCGTCAAGTCATCTTATTTTCTGCCACCAACAGTTCACTCATGATTTGGGAGATCTACATCGTGAGGTGTGATCCCCAGTGGTTGTCTGACATTGTTGCTACATGACAAGTCCATTACCAATATCTGGATTATCTTTCTTTTATTCCATTTTTCTTTGAGAATACTGTAATGTATTGCAGTCCCTCCATGTGACATTAGGCATGATTCTCTCATGTCCATGTTATATGGTTCTCATGTTGATGGTTAATCTTTTGGTTATGTTTAATGTCTCAATTCCCTACGTTACCATTCGGAGGTTGCATTAGCTGTAGTCCCTTGGAGAATCATCATCGGATGGCAAGCTTTTCAGAGAGTAGGTTCAACCTTCAAAAACATGATGATCACATTAATCCTAAAAAAAAGGATGTACAACCAATGCATCCTCCCAATAGTCATTTCTGGAGCTGAAACATGGAACCTAACTAAGAAACAGATCTGCAAATTGAAAACCATCGAACGTGCTCATGAAAAAATTATGCTGAGCCTCACTTGGAGAGAATACAGGACACCACAGTACATCCAAAATAACACAGGAGCCAGGGACATCATAGAATGCATTAAAATAGCAAATGGCAGTGTGCTGGCTATGCTACAAGAATAGTGGACAACTGATGGTCATCATGACTCACGACATGGATCCTCGGAGATCACATGCGAAATCGAAGCCGACACAGTATTAGATGGGGAGACGAGTCAATCTAATTCAATCAAATACTTGCTCTGCAACGCCCATGATAGAGAATTTTTGGGAACGTCTAAGTCAAACAACGAACGTTGAAAGACCGATGATGATGATGATGATGATTGGACGATGAATAGGATCCTGCAATCCCTCTTTCTAAATGAATCATGATACTAAGTTATTGTAATCTTTGTAATCTTGACTTGGTGCATGGTTTTCATTCGAGTGTTCGATTCGGCAATTGCAACAAAAGTCCTGGAAGTAACACACACATACAGACACACAATTGGTCTTTTTTTTCTTGTTTTCTGTTACATCCTAACATTCGTTTACCCATTCCCCCTCTCTCTTTTTTGTCTCTCGCTGTGTCTCTGTCTCTGTCTCTCTTTCTCTCTCTGTCTCCGTCTCTCTCTCAATGTATCTATCTATCTATCTATCTATCTGACTCGCTCAATCCCTCTTCATTTATTTTTCTTGCCTTTTTTTCCTCCATCAGAGTGTGTATGAGCAACCCAAAAATGCGCATGCGCACATATCTTGGTTACCATAAACCATTGCATTACCCACTCCCCATCTTTCTGTTTATTAAGTCACTGACAGGCAGGCAAACAGCTTGCAAATAATATTGAGGATTTATGGAATTTCCCAAATCACAGCTCCATGTTTTATTTAATTAGTTCACTCAATTCATACTCTGATGACGGAACGTTCACTAGGGACAAAACTACATTTTGAATGTCATTTGAAATTAACTGACTCCTTCCTATTCCATTAGTTTAATCCCACGAGTGATACTTTTGGCGTGACCTGAATTAAATCAAGCAATCCCCAAAAGCAATCATTTGTGTTAATCGCGAGTCCAAGTTAGAGTTAAAGTTTTGTTAATAAGAAACTAACAAATAAGATGAAGCATAAAAGTAGTGAAAGATTCATTAGGATAATGAATTCCCACAAGGTTTCGATAGAATTTTACAATAAAATGTAAACATTATTTTTGTTTTAACTGAATTTTTTAGGAAATTTGACTTGGAATTTTCAAACTTAAACGAATGTAAGCCCTGGGGGACAGGGATTTTCTAAAATCTTTGGTAGGATTATTTTTTAAATAAATTCTCATTTTTCGATTTGTTTTGGTTTTGAATAAGTGGAAAATTACGGTAAAAAAAAAGAAAAAACATTGTGAATTTATTTCCCAAATTATGGAATGAATGATTTCTTTCTGAAACTAACTGCTGTTTAAAGATACATTGATTATCGTCTGAAAGAGGAATGTGTCCTTAAAAATGATGTCGTTTTGGCTTGAAAAAGACAAATTGAATACACAGAATTAAGGGAAGAACGAAGACGATTGCTAAGCTCTTAAATACATAGGTTTTATGAGAAGAAGAAGAAATCAAGTGATATAACACCGTATTGTTTTTCCCCTTCGACCATTATGTGGATTGTTAATTTTTTTCTCTTCCTATTTGTAGAAAAACGCTATCATTTCTGTTTGTATTCATTGAAGATATTTAATGTCAATGCAAGCGCTTACAAGCAGTCTGTTAATTTTAGAGTTAAAATAGGAAAGCTTGTAGGAAAAAATAAGAAATAATCCAATAAAGCCTCAAAAAATATTTTAATCACCTGTGTTACAAGGGAAACAATGAATGATATCATCTGTATAGCTCTCATTGTTTGAAGGAATTGATCCAATTGGTATATTGGCAATCGCTCCCTTTTTGGCATTTATTCATTCAGTAATAGAAAAATCTCGTTCTGTACAGTTTATGAATCAAAAGAATACATTTGAACAAGCAGCTTGAAATATCGTACCAATATCAACTACATGAACAGGAATTGAATTACTCGAAGGAAACTTGGAATGTGAATTACTTGTCTCCTAGTTATAGACAGGTGTTTTCTTATCTTTCTTGTTTCAAGACTTCCATACTTTACATGAACTCAGTTGGGAGATACATTTCGTAACCACAGCTCCTGCCCTGTTTATGTAAATGACTTTATTGACAAATTACATTTTCTTTAAAGATTGCCATCTCGTTGACGCCCTTCTTTAATATGCCTTATATTTCAAAGCAATGATAACTCAGGTTTTCAAGCACGTTTTTCTAGTGAAGACATGGGTATTTAATTTTCCGAGAGAGGGCGCTGTGTTCGAATGCATATATTAGATACTATCAAACAAATCCGTCATCAAATCTGTCAAGATACGCTTTTTCAATTGTTCAGTTATTCTCGCTGGTTGTTTATGTATGCATGTATGTATTACGCGAATAAGTCCTACCAAAAAAGCTAGAAGGCTAAAATTTCAAAAGTTACTCTCCAGTATGTATACAAAATCGGTGTATAAGTTTTTAAATCACCCTTAAACAAGATTGCAGTGGAGGTGCTCAATTTACTGTGTAAGTTAATGTTAAATTGATCCCCAATTTGCACCATCATTTGTGCTCGTTTGCTTCTGAAAAATCATTCTTTTCAGTCACTACAGTTCAACAAAAGACGAGAGAGAAGTAGCTCATTTATTGATCTCAACTTTTTGGTTAGATCACTGTTCTCTACTTCAAAACACGCTGTTGTGTCGACCGATAACCCGTGCTTAGAAAAACCTCACCAAGTAGCCATGAATGAACTTAACTTGTATCTAAATTAACAAGATTCTTAAAAAAATTACCCTCAGGACTCAGTTTGTTCCTGTATGGACGTATGAAATGCAAAGTATTACCTTTGGTGAAATGAACAACGTTAAAAAGCATTAGGTATATCTCGCTCTACTTGAAGTACCGTATAAGTCCAGGAGACACATTCCACCAGCATCTGTGTACAAAAGAGGTGTATCCAGTTGATGGCTATCTGAACACGCTCCTTCTATAAACCTGCTGACTTGACATGTCTCATAAGCATTCCATATAATGCCTGACAACGCATGATAATTTCTTATGCAGATAGGATGCAACAGTTTTGATAATCAAGGTGGCCATATTATGGACATTATTTTTCAAGCCTGATAAGATGAATCTTATATTAACGATTCTTCCCGTATCAATGAAATTGCTAACTAATTCAACGCTTTCAAATCGAATTTAGAAGCCCTAAATTTCATTGGTATCTTTTGGAGATATATTGTGGAATATAGCTACGATGTAAGGAAGCTAATTGAGAAAATTGTTCAAGTTGTCCCGAAATTCAATCAATCTCCCGTAGCCCGTAACTAACGATCAAGAAAATGTTCATTGAAAATCATTTGGTACTTTTGAAGATATTGTTTTGACAAACAGCCAGACAAACCCGAGGGAATACCTACACCTATTCAAACTTTGGTAGCCGAGATAAAATATTAATTTACCTGCAAGAGGACGCCCACCTGGGATTCTACATGTTTATCTGCAATTACGATAACAATTCTTTCCACTTGGAAACATCTTTCATCTTTCATTCCTGGAATAAATAAAATACTGATCGGTCTATGACTGCTGCTGTCTCCTTTAATTCATACAAAGCAGCACATAGCATGTTTGCTGCCTTTCCCAAACCACTATGCCTGTACCAAAAAATCCTGTATTGAGATATATTATCTCTTTTCCCACTCCTGACTGACAAACGCAACGTTGCATTTTGCATATATTCTATCTGGTTCTGCAATACTAATTCAAGGAAAGTATATCTAGTCTACACATGGTAACTATTCTGATCAATGAATTCCGTGGCTGAGCATATGAAGAGGCATTCTTATGTCTCACTCTAATTATTTACGACGCAATTTATTTTCTTCGTATTGCATCAGACTTTGCCCTTTTTTTCTTTAAAATATCACCAATTCTTTTTTTTTTTTTTTTGCATCCGCATTCAGTGTGATTTCCAGGGAAAATGAATTAACAGACTGCAAATCATTGATGACATTCACAACTGGCACCCTAAAATTGACCGATCTGAAGCGTACACATTTTCCCTTCACACCTGATGACATCATCGATATGTAATGTAAACAGATCCCAATTGGTAATTTTCTGACGGGACTTATCGTGTTTTACTGAAACCAAGTAATGTTTGGATTGAAAAAAAGAAAACAACTTTTTGTACTGTCAACCAAACAACGAGAAAAAAATGTTCGATGAAGAATTGAAAATTTGAAAAAAAAAGATGTTTACTTGGTGATGATGTCATGTGATCTAAAAGGAAAATGTGTGCATTTGAAATGGGTCAATTTTGGGATGCTTTATATCAGCAACTTATTTCACGCCTGCCCCGTGATAACCACCCGATGTCTGGTAAGAGGATGTAAATGAATGAAGAAAAAAAGCTTTACGTCCGAAAGACGGTGTCGATGCAATATAAAAGGATAAAGGAAGGGAGATGACTCAGCGTCGAGTATTGCGTTAACTCTGCAAACAAGAGACTAACAGATTACATAAAACAGAATTAGCAAATATCATTCACAACAGCTAGAGGCTAAAATAAAACTGACAGGAAGAGTAAAGAACCAGAAAAACTCAAAATATCTAAATTAAAGTGAGTATAAAAACAACTACATGGGTATTTCAGAAAAAAACCAAAGAATTGCAGATCAATTAGCTTAGTCATGCCTTGACCGAAGAAATCTCTGGGAAACATAATTGTTCCTTATATCTTTGCACAGTGTCAGAAGAAATACTGGCTTTCGTCTCTGTTCTTTACAGGAATATGAATTATATCATCAATATGTATTAACGCGAGCCTGTCTTCAGCAAGGTCAAGCTCCACTCCTACATATATTCCGACTTGAGATGAAATATAAATTTATTTGCAAGACAGCGCTCACTGCAGATTCTGCTTATTTATTAGCAATTACGATAATTTTTTTTCACGGGGACACATCTTTGATCTTTCCTTCTTACAATAAATGATCTTGTTTTAAAATGCCTTCGCAATCTTACGGGAACTTTCGATTTTTACGTATGAATATGTTATTCGAAGTAAATAAGTACGTTTTTATAACGTACATTTCTGCACTCATCAAAAACTTGCAATTTCGGCTTGGTTGATGTCAGAGTTGCCTATCTATATCTTGGTTCAGATTTCAAATCATGGTATGGAAATATATCGTTTTTTTAACCTTTATATACCCATTTTGTTCTTGAAACTCTTGCTTCTATGGTAGAAAAACAAAAGTCAAGAACATGTTTTCTTTCCGATACTAATTCTCTTGCCGTTTCTTGTTTTCTTATAATGCAAAAGTCACAAACAGCAAGGGGATTAATATGAATGAAACAATATGATGATAACTGATTGATTCTATTTGATGAACATGTTGTTGTCCTCTGTTTGAAATCAATCCCCAATTCGATTCAATACAACTTGTTCTGGCTCCACCGCATATTTTGCCACCTTAACAGACGTATTTTTTGCATATATGAAAGCGAATCAAGCAAAGAATCATTCTCCCATGACAAGCCATTGGTAGAGCAAGCTCAACCTTCGAAGACGATAAAATCCCATTTGTCCTGAAAAAAAATATATTTACAACCAAAACATTCTCCCGATATTCACTTATGGGGCTGAAACATGGAAGCTAACCAAGGCACTGAACTTCAAACTGAGATCCATGCAACGTGCGCACCTGAAAATCATGCTCAACTTCACATGGGGAGATCACAAGACAGCACAGTATACAAGGAAGAAAATGGAAGTAAGACGCATCATAGTATTAATTAGGAAACTCAGATGGCTATGGCTGGTTATGTTGCAAAAATGTCAGAAAACCGATGGACATCACGACTCACAACATTGATTTCTAAAGATCAAACATAAAACTGAGGCTGGTAGAATATGACTGCGAGATTTACTGGGTAGGTTAGGAAATATTAGCTCCGCAACCTCAACGATAGCGAGGTCAAGTAAATAATTTATGAAAGGTTCATGTCCAACGACGGACAATGTAAGACTGATGATCATGATAATAATGATGTCTTTAGATATTTCTTTCTTAAAATTCTCTGTCTCGGTATTGTCATTAACTGATTGCCCTCATAGTTGTTAAAGTTGCAGACACGGACTTTACAAGTGTTACAACTGCTTCGGTTCGCTTGGTAATGTTCATCGTAAAAAAGGAGGATGACAATTTTCCCGATTATTTCATCGTTTTCAAGAGATGCTACAATAGTACAGGAAATCGGTTGTTCCAAGTCCTTAATACAAATCATATCTGTGATCGTACGTGTTGTCTGGAGGCAAACGTTGCATTAAAGCATTTGCCCTAAACCAGGCTTTCTCAGCTAGAATGAGGGATTTTGAAACTTGAATATGCTCTGATGACTGCTGTGAATATCTGCAGTAAAACTTTGTGTATCACACATGCGCACATATACACACACATACAGGTCGAGTACAATTATCTTTTTCTATGCAACCCCTACTTGGTGTACCCATACAAAGTATTGTACTATTCTTCAAAGGGTCGCCACTCAGATATAATCTGAACGTACTCTTTCGCAAATCTTGGGAAGATTTCAGCGGGCACCCATGTCTGAACTAATCGTTTTTTCGATCCTCATGAATCAACTGTAAATCATCCTTTATCTTTATATATATATATATATATATATATATATATATATATATATATATATATATATATATATATATATATATATATCACAAATATCAAAATGATCATTTCCCATCGTAATAGAAGTTGATATTGACCCAGAAGCAACCACATCGGTTTCTTTTTCCCCTCCTCCTCCCCGAGCCCTCTTCTTCCAATTGTCATTATCTTTATCCTGTACCTATCCCTCCTTTCTCATTGCTATATTTTCTGCAGCCTCTCCTGTTTCTGCTACTACTACTACTACTACTACTACTACTACTACTACTACTACTACCTCATTGTCAACTTACTTTTGTCGGCCTTCGTGTAATTACTTCTCCTTTTTACCTCGTCCCTCCCCCATTCTGATCATTTCTCATCGTTTCATCTTTTTTTTCTCTCTTTCATTTTATCTATAATCGACTTCTACTTTGAATTTGTAGATTCTCTTTGTTTTGCTCCGGCTTTCCCTAAATCGCACACTTTTTTTTTCTTCCTGCTAAGAATAATGCCAGAAAAATATTGTTTATTGATATCAATATTAGTAGTTGTACAGCTGTTATGGTAATTATCCTTGAAATAGTAGTAGAATTATTTCCCTTTTCACCTGAAAAAAAACTGTCAATTACATTTATATAATACGGTGATGTTTGAAAACTTTTTAATACGTGTATTTTATCAACAGGCTTACGACATTGAAAACATTGAAAACCGTGCACACAGTTCCTACATAGTAATTACGTCAATCAAGCAATACAAAATAATTAGACAAACAAGATTATTTCATCTGATTTGATAACAAAACACAGTGTCAAATGCAAACAAATAATTATAGGAAAAAGATGTTTGATAAGATGCAAAACGCCTCATCCGTTCTTTGTTGTCGTAATCCAAGCTCAGATTTAATTGCAAAGATTACAGGTTTAAGCAGTACAAGTGCTTTCATGTGAGCAACGAAATCGAATAATTATTGTGTACAAAGGTTTCATCAAAGAAAAGAATACTGAATTTTTTAAGACAACTACATTGATCATTCGACTGCTTTTTGCTTTGAAAATTCCATCTGAATTGAGTGCACCGACATTAAATGGACTTAATTGTTTCAAACCGATTTTTGCAAATAGCTATTCTATTCTAAATATATAAGTTATGTGCGCGTTTATGTATTTTTGTGTTTGTCTGTCACGCTATAAAAAGTACCTAGACGAGGGCGTAGCCTGAATTAGACGTTCGTATCTAATAAACCTGTGAGAGATTGAAGCAAATATTTTGATAAAAATGTTTCAATGTTTTGTTTTTTTTTGTAGGGGCTAAATTCATGATTGATGTATTATGTCAAATGCCCATAAATATGTCTAATTTTTTATATTCATGTATCATTATTTAAGGGATTTAAATTGAATGGAAATCTACTCTTTAAAGGCACGAAAGTGATGGAGATTGTTCATTAAATCAGAATCATATTAAAACGTTCGACAACAGGACATTTGAAATTTTTTTAGAGACGGGGAGTTATTCAAAATGTTAACTAAAATGCAAAATTTGACCCTTACTTTTGGTTTGCATATATATGGACAGGAATACTATATTCGTCACAGGATATTTACCACGGCAGAATGGAAAATATTAAAACAAACATACTCACACATACCAGTATAGTGGAACCCCATACCAAATAAGCTCAAAGGAGAAAAAGTAATCATAACCCTCAGTAAAAAGATTACATAGAAAGGAAATGAAGTATTGTCGGCATCTCTATTAGAAAAAAGAAATCAAACACCTAACGAAGAGGTAAACAAAAATCAAGCAAAATGCTGTTACTGCAATTATTATTATTATTAGTAGTAGTAGTAGTAGTAGTAGTAGTAGTATATCCCTGCCACTATAAGCACAGTTCAATCAGCTAATTGTCCCATGATTAACTTAGATATATACTAGCTAACCCACAAAAAATGATGACTGGATTCGACATAAACAACTAAGGCCATGTTAAAGTAAATCCTGAACATAATACAAAATATAAGATTACTTGATGCATTTCCCGTAACCAAGACCCTTAACTGTTGGATCATCATCACTCATATAAAAAAAAAAAAGTGCCTCAAACATTCTGAATTAAACCAAGATAATTTCTAACAACCAGCCACGAGCTCAATTCCCCCATGGATGATGAATGAAATCAACAAACAAATGCAAAAAGATATAACTGAAAAACACAAGAGATTGATCACCCTGTACAATATACGGAGCAATTTTAAAACTCACAAACCATAACCATAACAACGGGTATATTACGAAAACTTATGATACTACGAATTGAAAATTTAAGATGATACATTTGGAAAAATCATAGAAAAGAAAAGAAAAAAGTTTAAATGAAATACCCCACCTAAAATAGAGACACATCCCAATAGCGTCTCAAGTAGGAATCTGAATAATACTTCGAGCTTTATTTGAGGTAAATATTTATGTAAAGAGCACTCCATGATATAAACTTGTCACACATCCAATATATAATCACTGATGTATTTTTTGGTATATATGTATATATGTGTGTGTTTGTGTGTGTGTGTGTGTGTGTGTGTGTGCGTGCGTGTGTGTGTGAATGTGTGTGTTGATCAAAGAGGGAGCATAAGAAATGAAATTCCAGTTGAGATTCATAAACGGATATTGAACATCATATAACGTGTCTAATTAACAATGGGAGTGACTTGGCAGCACACATCTCTTTTGAACCTTCATATATATATATATATATATATATATATATATTATGTAGCCGGCCAAGTAGAAATTTCAGTTCTTAATTGACGTCATTGATAGTCATAATGGGTGTCAGAGCTCGAATAAAAAGTATAGATTTCTGATTGTAAGCATCAAAAAAGTTAGACTTCTAAACTATATATATATATATATATATATTTACACACACATGCACACACGCACGCACACACACACACACACACACACACACACACACACACATATATATATATATATATATATATATATCATCAGTCTTTCAACGTCCATCGTTAGATATAGACCTTCCCAAGGATTTGCCACACTTTTCCATCTTTGGCATCGAAGATCTAGTACCTTTTGAATTTTTTTAGCTCGTTTCTTTATTTAACACTCTGTCGGCCTCTGTTGTGCATTTGATTTCTTTGGATCCATGTTGTGTGTCAGTAAGTTCATTGGTTGTCCATATATATGTGTGTGTGTGTGTGTATGTGTGTGTGTGTGTACGTGTGTGGGAGAGAGAGAAAGACATGTGATGGTTTTGCAACATTCTGCTGGGAAGCACAGCTTCGTCCAATCCATGTTAAAAGTCCCTCCAAGTACCTGGAGATTGTTTACGACGATGGAAGAGATATGCTGTAGCGCTAGAATGTGCAATGTCATACTGCATGAGTTGAACAGATATCTTTTCAGGAAAATCAAGGATACTTTGCAGTGTTGCCCTGGTAACAAAACTCACAAGTTCTCCGTGTCATTGAGCACTAGAGAGATGTTAACATCCTGTCAGTGGATCCCATGGAAAGCCCTTTGAGATCTTGTAAACTTATGCCTGATTAGCAACGAGCAGATTTGCTGACATATGAATGGCTGACTATATCATCGCAGGTAGTTGGTCACAATACGTTTGCTCATCATTGTGTATATATTCATACTTATAGACCTACTTATACTTATACGCACACAGGTATATATATATATATATATATATATATATATATATATATATATATATATATATATATATATATATGCTTAGTAAGCAACTAAAGATCCTCCCAAGATGAATCCACTTATAATTTCTGTGTAATATGTACATTGAGCTTCTGAGTGCATTTCGGTGAGTGCCATGACAAATGTTTCGTCTTCTTTTCTTTCCAAATTCTTTTCTTTTCTTAGGAAAATGGGTTGTTTTGTTTTGTTTTGTTTTTTCAAATTTAAACAACAGATAGCAAACTTAAGAAATACTGTAGGGAGAGGAAAGGACGAAGATGCTTGGACAACTCCCTTAAGAGGCATACACACAGTTGAATGGATGAATGAATACAGAAACAAGCAAATTTCCGTTTACATCAATTTTGGTAAGATTTTAAGTTCTTACAGTAGTAAATCTCTCTCTCTGACTCTCTCTCTCTGTCTCTCTCTCGCTCAATATTTATATATATATATATATATATATATATATATATATGTTCGATCTTGACAAAATAATGGAGACGCGGTCATTCAGTTCAATATTAAAAATCATTCCATCAATCCGTAAATCCATAAGTTTTAGAGCAATTTGTGTATGATGAATAGAGTATTTAAGATATAAATGGTTTCTTTTTTGGAACATTATCATTAAATTTCCAAAGAATTGTTTGGATTCTTATCATCAGGATTATCCACTAATATATTTAGCCTTGTGCATAGAACGCCACAACATGATATTTTTAGTTTCCATTAAATACTAATTTATAGTAAATAATTTGCTATTCTGATCAGTAATTTACTTTTGAATTATCATTAACCCTCTCTCCTTCTCGGTCTGGCTGTCTGTCTAACTCCCTGTCATGTTATTTTCAAAATCATCAAATGCAATACTAATAAAAAAAGTAAGACGGTTACAGGAAGAGATATAACCATGTAGATACACGAACAGAGAATGCACAGGATAGATTTAGACAATTATTACACGCAGATAAGGATTGAGAGATTGATATAAACAGACATGCATGCACTCACATTCTTGAGATGAAACTTTCAGTGCTTAATATTTCATGAATGCGATTTGTGATAGACGTTTTAATAAGGAATATGAATTCTTTGGAAACCATGTTGACCACATACAAGATGATCAATTCACAATCTAATTGATAGATAAACAGATAGTCCATGTCAAAACATAAGGATTTCGTGTACTATCTAAGTATCCAACTAAACGAACGCACATCAGAAGCAACAGGGTATAAAGCATCTGTTGTTTGATATAATACTTCCAAACGATCTTACCAGTCACCTTTGTCATGGGCTTCGAGTAGCCATTACTTTTTGGATTCGTGTAGCGCGTCATGCCATTTTACAATCTGTAGGTAACAATTTTATGTATGATCTTTGCATATCTATGATGTGAGTCATGATGTTCAGCCACTGTCTAACACATCTATAACATGACCAGCCATTTGTGATCTCACTATGGAATGTCTACAATGATTCTTTCTTGTTAACGTTGCATGATTCTTAATCGAAAAGAGGTTATATATTTAGAGTATATGAAACTTAAAGCGAAGTAATTGATTGAAAAAAAAATGGTCTACGTGCCCAAGGCACATTGTATGCATAGCTGTACGCCCATGTTCAGGAATAGTGCATTTTTTAAAAAAAAGATAGAGAAAAAGGGAGCAGAAATATAGACAAATAAAGAAAGAGTGAGAGAGAAAATACGGACAGATAGATAGGAAAGGTTGAGGCTTATGTTTCTACGAATCAGTGATCAGACATCCAGTTAGATATAAAAACCTAAGCCGTAATGATTCTATTGTAGTATTCACGTCATGTAATACCAAAAGTAGAACATATTGAACTCTTAGTACAGAACCGCGTCTATGGCCAGGATTTTTTTTGAGGAAACATTATATCTGTTCACGTTGATTTTTCACACGAATCGCTTCTCGTCGGTTACTTGGATTTTCAATGCATCTAATTTTTCTGCCTGAGATTTTAAGATTTTACCAAACGCACCAGTAATGATTGATAAAATCGTTATTTCCTGTATCACATTTTTTTTTTCATTTTTTTTTTTTCACTTCTCTTCCAAAATCTTGTTTTTGTTTTTTTTTTTACTTCCAGGTAGTTTTACTTTATGGTCTGCAGGAACAGGAAAATCCTGACATTTTCCCCCTTGCTTACGATCGCTAGACCTAATAAGTTGGCCTAGATTGGATGCTGTATTTTAACTTTATGTGTTTTTCTTACTTTCCGAGATAAAATTTGATTTTTGAATATACCATTGATTTTTATGATGCAAGCTCTCCAATGAGGATCACAAATTTTAATGTTGGAGTAGATAAGAACTGAACGGATGAATGTACACTGTACCGATAGACACACACACATCCTCATTATATATATGTATATATATATATATATATATATATATATATATATATATATATATATATATATATATATGTGTGTGTGTGTGTGTGTGTGTGTGTGTGTGTGTGTACGTGTGTGTGTGTGAAATATGTACTATAGGCTATAGATATTATTCCAGAAATCTTTATTCCAAGTGACCTCAACACTTACTGTAGAAACAATATATGAATTAAATACAGAAATGGTATACACTCGTTTCACTTCATCTTGCTCCTCATGATAATATAAAATTAGAGGTGGTTCGGAAAACAAGCAAACATTATTTTGTTATGATAAAAAAAATAATGGAATGATAGCTTTTGATTGAACAATTGAACAAATGTAGTCTCCCCCCAAAAGTAGAAAATATCCACACATTGAACACAATTGGAAGCAAAAACAACTGAACATATTGTGACCTGAGTAAACAAACATCAACTCATTATGCTTGCAAGGTAAACAATCACAACTAACTCCAACCGTCACATTTCGAAACATAGCGGAATCTATCTTCCGGATATATATATATATATATATATATATATATATATATATATATATATATATATATGTGTGTGTGTGTGTGTGTGTGTGTGTGTGTGAAAGACTGTAAAGCCCCGCCAACCTGTCCACCTGGAGAGCTGAATAAAGCAAAACAGTTGTATACCATTGTCATATGAAAAATTTATATCCATATATATATATATCTATATATATATATATATATATATATATATATAGTGAGTGAGAGAGAGAGAGATTGAGACGGGGAGAGAGGGGAAAACATGCACCTCGACACCCCCACACAAACACACAAACACAGATATATATATATATATATATATATATATATATATATATATATATATATATATATATATATATATATATGACCACAATTTTGCCACTGACGCTAGCTTTACCATCATAGAAAAAATTTTAAAAAAATACTCCAATTGACATAACTGAAGTTTTAAAGAAACACAAAGACATGTGGATCAACAAACTTAAAACCCTATATCCTAATGGATTGGACACCAAACAGAACAACCCTCATCACACAGCACCTTAATAAACAAAACTCCTACCATCAATATCCTCACACCCACATCTAAGACACATTCAATAATGAAAGCTTCGAAGTCACCCAGACCAATAAGAAAAACTTCACCTTAGCCAGTTATAAGCCCTGTCCAAATCATAGCCTAAACATTATCAATAACTTTTAAGGTTGATAACCATGTAGCTCCTTGACCTCACAACCCCTCCATCTACACTACCCCAAACATACCAAAAAATCTAACACCACATCACTTCCCCCTACCTTGACACACTCTGCCCTCCCAATGACCGACTGCTGCTGCTTTACCAACGACCTGATACCTACTGGACATTTTTTCCACTGAGCAGGAGGCCTCCAGCAGCCCTGACCACACAACTTACCCACAATGCATTGCTCCTGGCAGTGGACTCTGGTTCCACATGGGAAATTTTAATACACACTCACACAGCACACACCACTGATGATGGGAAGAATCCCGAAACATGTACGAACAATTTACTTATAAGGATTACTTACTTCCAAACTCCTCACTCCCGAGTCTGTCTCACTCTCTACAGTACACATTATATATATATATATATATATATATATATATATATATATATACATATATATATATATATATATATATATGTGTGTGTGTGTGTGTGTGTGTGTGTGTGTATATATAGTGCAAAAATGACAAAATACATGAAAAAATATTGATAAAAATTACATGAACAGACATTTTGGACACAGAGTGACACAAAAAACTTTTCAAGTTTCCTAATGTGTCTGGTGCTTAAAGTTATAAATCTCCTCATCCCTACCTCTCTCTCTCTCTCTCTCTCTCTCTCTCTCTCTCTCTCTCTCTCTCTCTCTCTCTCTCTTTCTGTCGTTCTTTTCAAATATATATATGATGCAAAAATCACTACCCATAAGTAGTTCAATACGGTAAATGTATCTGATGCATTTTTCTTATTTTGGTAATTTCCATTTTCAGATTTTATTTGCTCGGATTATTTTTCTATCGACATATTGAAATGATAGTTCACACAAACAGAACTAGGACATTACGGATAACGACACAAAAGGATAACGTCAGAAATAGAAATGAATATCTGTACCTGACACATATCAATTATTATGGTGTTGCGTGGTCCGGAACTCATGTTATCAAAAAAAAAAAAATAGAGGAAAAAATATTTTAGATCTCTATCTTGAATTATCAAAAAGGAATGCCATTGCAAGATTTAGGAATTGTTGACCATGGAGACAAAAAATATGGAATGGCAATTCTAAACGGTATCCAGTGGTATACTGAGGTCGTATCCCGAAGACGCACCCAGGGAAACACACAGATACGCACGCACACGAATACACACACTCTCTCTCTCCCTCTCTCTCTCTCTCTCAGTCTCTCTTTTTGTCACACATGCATGCACATTTACAAATAGATAGGCACATAGCTAAACAGACGCATACCACCAAAGAGAGATGAGTATGTACACCACTTGGCTGATTGGTTGGGACATTGATTAAGCTATGGTGATTCGATAATGATCCACTGATAAATATGCAGAATTCCTGTGAAGACTGAGTTGCGACCTTTTTGTGAATATTGAACTGGGCCATTGATTCAAAAATAATTTGATCAGGTATGTATGGTTGATTAAATTTCGTACTAAACCTTGTTTCCACGAACCATCTACTCCTCCATTGAATAGTTATGATAATAATGTCATCCACAGACGACCGTTTTGTTGCATCATAACTCTTCATAGTGGCTATAAACTATCGACACCTCCTTCAAGTACCACGTTGCAGGATTGAAACCTTCGTTTCAGACCCAGAGGCGGACATTCTACTCCTGCCTCACATAGAACTGGACGGTCAGTAACGAATTAAGTGATATATTAATGTATGAATAATTCCCAATTTACCAAATACTTGAACTGCAGAAGTAATAAACGAGTGGCCAACTTAAGAGTGCTGACCCTAAAGGTGTATGTGTTTGAGAGAGTGAGAGTGTGTGTGCAATTACTCGTACTCAACCAGAAGCAAGGTTTGTTTTTGGATTCGATGGAAAAAATGAATAAATGGGCACAAACTATTCTATATTTAGCATGTATTAGTTACACCACTTGAGAAAAATAGCAATTGGCAAATATAGACCAACAGGTGGTGAATGATATGAGCACATTTGAATGCACTGTCATTGATTTCACTAAACAAATGCATCGTTGGTAATTTCAGTACAGAATTGCATGCCAAACGATTTAAGAATAGCAGAGAAAGATTGCCATTGGACATAACACAAAGTAGATATAGCCCTTCTGCATGGATCATCGAAACTCTCTATAGTGGGCGTCGCAGAGCTTGTAATCAGTAATTTTATTTAATTTGTCTCATCGTCTTATAAAATCTACTATACTTCTGCATTCACGTTGCAAGATGTTATGTCAATCGGTTGTCCACCATTCTTGCAACGTGACTAGCCATTTGCCATTTGAGTTTACAAATGGTTTCTATATCTTTGACACCTATTTTTTTTCACGTAAATACTGAGCTGTCTTGCAATCTGTCCATGTGATGTTGAGCATGATTTTCTCATTCATGGTTTGGTCAGATTCCGTTCTCAAGTGTTTTTTTGTGACTGCATTGGTTATATACTCTTCTGTTTAAGAATTAAGATTTTCTTGTTCCGAAAGGTAGCGATCTCAATTATTTTTCATTTGCTTTATTCTTCTTTTTCTCGGGAATCCATGGAGATTCATTGTCCTCAGCAGATGTAATGATTTACTTTCTTCATTTCTGCGTTTTCGATTTTGATCGTTATGTCTTCGTCCTTGACGTGTTTATTGTACATTACATTAGCTTTAATCAAGTTCATGTAAGACTTACTTTCACGCTTCCCCATTCGTTACTATCTGAGGGATGATAAATGGGAGAGTTATAATAACAATTATCATAGTAAAAATATTACATGAATATTTTTTTATGATAGTGTAAAAAGATATATTACAATGTGGGGGTTATTCGGGATTATTGACTTCGATATTCAATCAGAATGATTATCAAATGAGGATTAAGGACTAAAAAGAAAGCGAAAACCATCGTGGATAACAAAGAAGACATTTTTCATCTTTCCCCTACTATAAGAAACATTTTTCTTCCTGTGTTGACTGAACACGATGAATTTCTTCAACTTTTTTTTTGCACTTAGTGATGACTGTGCATCATATCATTGAAGTGTTCTGTAACCCTATTTTAATACTTTTTTACACTGTCATCGTATGTTTTTTGCGTATGTTACCTGTGATTTTGTTTGCTTGAGATATCAGCTAAGAGTACTAAGATTGTGAATGACAGTTCAAAACCATTGGTAATTTTGCACGGTCATTAACCCAAGTGAATTTTCAATTGCAGACAAATTTTGTCCAGTGAGGCCCTGATTTGGATCTCAGCTAAAGAAAGTTGATTCATCAGAGTATTATATCAGATGTATGGACGTGCGTGGCATACGCAATTCGCTTCATTTGTGAATATGTGTTGATGATTATCCTGAAATCACAGAACGGATTAACCAGCTGTTCCAACGGGTATGGCAATAGTAGTTGGATTTACCAGTGGAATCTAAACGTTCCCGTGAACTGTGTCGATAAATCTGGTCGAAACGTCTTACTTCTGTGGAACTGACCATTTTGAATCTATGAGTCATATTGCAGGACAAAACTTGGTCTTTCCTGCTGAATGGATTCTGTTTCCCTTGAGTGACTACGATGTGGTCCTTGATTTTTCAAACACTAATTCATGTTTGCCTTGTGTTATGTGCATATTCTTACTTGTGTAGTTCTCTGCATCTGCATATGCACCTTGGACAGGCTCTTTGAAGTCGGAGAGAAAAGTATGAAAAAAGGATTGTTTTCCTTTTCAAGTTCTTTTGAAGTCTCTCACTTTGTGCACCAAATTATTTTCTTCAAAAGCGACCATTCTTTCTTTGTCGTCAAAAGATTCTTTAAAATAATAAGGTGTGCAGTTTTCTTTTTATCGTATTGTGTAGATGATGGATTTGTCACGAAATCCCTTTCATTTGAAAAATAAAATAAGATAGAGAAAAAACGGAAAAGGAATTGTAAAACAAAATAAATAAAAAAAACGTGAAAAAGATAATTTGAAAAATGTTAGACTTATGTTGTAGGGAAACTTTTTTTTTTTAATTTTTGTGGAAGATAGGAATATGATATCTTTTCTGTTGTATTTTGTAACATTTAATCATTACTGATACTGTCTGTATTTGTACTGTTGCATATTTTCAAGCATGCTCTGTATATATGATCATTTTTCTTGATTTTTTGGAAATATTTTTGGCTATGTTCCCGTGAATGGACTCAATCGTCATCCGTGCTGTTATTGCATAATCATGAGTCAGAATTCAGGCAATTGTTTTTGACTGTTGTGTCCCAGGTACGCTGGATATGGCTCGTAAAAAATGAGACACGTTCACGATTGAATAAGTACCACATTATCTAAGGAAAATTAAATTCTGTTTAAAGAAGAATAATGGGCTCTTCAACAATACCTCACGATAAATGATCGTACGGAAAAGTGATTCTGAGTTTTATATCGGAAGTTTGACGGACCGGATTTTTAGTTTCTTTTCCTTTTTGTTATGGATGCACACTGAGGAATGCATTCGTATATACGCATGCAACTTCTGTTGTTTTAAATGAGTTTACTGTTTCTTCATATTTTTCCAAAGAAAATATCGTAAAAAAATGAGAGAGAAAGATGGAGAGAAGGGGAGATAGGGAAATGTTCAGGGAATTAAAAAACTTTTCCTGAAAAAAAAAACGATGACTGAGTTGGGAAAAAAACGATTTTTTTTAGATATACGCGAAATAAAAAATAATCCAGATGAGATAAATATCAGTAAAAACTGGATGTGTTTCGGAGAAGAATGTGCTGAACAAGACATAGCGCAGATTTTTTAAATATAAAGAAGGCAGCCCTTTAAACAGTTCTACTGGAAAAAGCCTTTGACTTGTTGATTGAGTTGATGCTAGAATGAGATATTCATACCATGATGCATTTGAAAATTATCTGAATACATTGTTTCTGGATAGGATAAAAAGTTACGTTATGATATGAGGCTGATGAGGGCTCTTCATAAAATATTTCATTTTTATTCCAGGATATTTGATTTGATTTTCAGATAACACTTTGGTTGAATTTACTTTTTTGTATGGGCATATTCAAACCATAGTTAATTACTTGCGGTCAAAGATTAAATAATTATAGAGAAACGTCTCAAGTAGAATTATTGATAACATAAAATGCAATTGTTTGGAACGCCTGCAGATAGTCACAGCCATTTAATTAAAAAGACATTGGGAGTGAAAAAGTAAGGGGGTGATGATAAAAAGTCAATGTATAAGGATTCCAACAGTGGTGTTGAGAAAGATAGACAGTGAATCTAATGGGGTAAAGAACAAAGGAAAGCAGGAAGAAAATAGAAGAAAAAGGGTAAATGATCATTTGATTCCCTTATCATTTAGTTTGATCCCCAAACAAAGACTATTGATGTATTTCTGGTCACCCAAGGGTGAAAGACCAAAGGTTTGGTTTTGAATCCTGAGATGAGTCTTGCATCTTCCATTCCTTCCCTTGTTGCAGACACCATTCGCCTGCTTGCAAATGAATGCAGAACGGTATAAAGTCGTAACGCACCCACACCGTTATGTTCCATTTGGAGATCATTAGGTTTCACAACGAAAATGACGATGCCATCATCAAATCAGAGGTTACCTAGGTAATCGCCGTTTATACTGATTCCTTCGTTTCCCCATTTCATGTGTCAGAAGATCATCTCGATGCTGGCTGTGACGATTAGGGGTGAGCACCTATCTGTGCAAAACAGTGCTAACCATTACTGTAGGGTGGGACAAATGTAACCATATAATGAGGTTATAAGCATTTTCTTCCGTTTGCTCTCAAGTGGGATGATCTCATTGGTGGATTTACATTCCTTTTATAACATGATAGAAATTACGTCATAAAAACTTTAGGGACGTCATGTCTGAAAACACCTTGAAATAGTTTGAGATGAATTGGAACTTGGAAAAAACTAAAAATTAATGCACTCTATTCATCAAAGATAATTAATCTAATAAATTAGCGTTATGTTTGTTTGTATCAATCCTCACCTAAAAAAACTCATTCATTTCAAATGCTTAGATTCTAGTATTCAAATAAAAAGCAAATAAATGATATTTTAGTTGGAATTAGTTTACCTAGTAATGGATACATACATGTTCTTCATTCTCTTATATGCAGATATATCGATAAAATCTATTTAGCTACTCTACGCTCTTTCATATGTTAGAGACATGACGTCTTTGTATCAAAGATTAGACTCCAAACTTCTCCTTGTAAGTTTTTCCGCAGTCAAGATGTGTAGAGGGCGGTTACCTGTTTACCATCTAAACACAGTAAGTACTTTGTACACTGAATCGTGTAAGACGATTCACTTTCGGGCGTCCTTTTTGCTTTCGAATCTTTCCTTCGGAAAGATCTTTGTTTATCAGCACGCACATTTCTGCTTATTTTCTTAGTTGCCTCAATGGTAATATCTGCGAGAAGCTTGTAGAATTATTTATTCAGTAGGAGAAAGTAGATTTTGAATGTCGGAAACGTAAGCAGATCAGATGTCTTTTCAATGATATTCAGCTGATAACACATCAGCAGTCAAACTCTCCATGTTAGATACATCTATCTCTATCCAACCACTCTCTCCCACCACTCTCCCTTTCTCCCTCCCTTTCTCTCTCTCTCATTCTCTCTCATTCTCTCTATCATTATACACACACACACACACACACACACACACACATATATATATAGAGAGAGAGAGAGAAAGAGAGAGAGATTGAATTCACAAACATAGGCATGCCTATGAACTGAAATATGTATATATATATATATATATATATATATATATATATATATATATATATATATATATATATATATTCAATAATGGAGTCATCCACAGACAGCTATATCGTCGTATTACAACTCTTCAGTGTGGCTACGGACACATACAGACACACACTCACATATATATATATATATATATATATATATATATATATATATATATATATATATATATATATATATATATATATTGTATCCAACAGTTCGGTCCAGGAAATGTAAGCAACGAGTAAGAAGTAAGGAAAAACTACAGTGGTTGGGGATCTTATCCAAGTTATTTAATATAACATGATCCCAAACCAGTCAAGCTTTTTGTTACTTCCTATATATATATATATATATATATATATATATATATATATATATATATATATATATATATATATACATATATTTCTGTGTAATTTTAATATATCGCTTAAATCCAGCCTTACTGCCCTTCCAGTTTCGTAGAGGTTGGATATCAGCCTACGGGTCTGAAGTGAAGGTTTCAATTCTGCATCACAGTACTGAATGGGATAATGGAATGTGTAAGGCCACACTGAAGAGATGTAATACATCGAAACAGCTGCGTGTGGATGACACAATAATTATATATATATATATATATATATATATATATATATATATATATATATATATATATATATATATATATATGATAATGATTGAATAATTGTGTCAAGATAATATGGCTTGGCTTCAAGAACGAATATTATCTAAGGTTTTTCTATCGGGTGACAACCCTAGAATGCAGGGCCTGTACGCAGTATATCAATCTGATACGCACAATTAAGCTTCAAGCTGAAGTGTGACGTGTGCAGTGCTGATCCCACCTTTTTCACCTACCGTCTGCATCCAATGTTCCACTGCAGTGGTTGAAATAGGACTGAGACCCCAAGGGCGGAGGTTCGACAACTGCTTCCCCTGTCTGACAGATGCTGGAAATCGCTATTCGATCGGTTCCCTTCTGTGGTGGTATTCTGTCTGTATGACTGACATGTGTAGTTAGAATACCGGACGCACTAAGTTCAGGATAACCAGCAAAATGAATAGTCTTGTAGATTCAATGGTTCTACAAAAGGTAGGGGGGAGGATAATAGTAATGACAGTCCTGAGCAAAATTAAGATGTAGTGGAAATGTGTAGCAGGAATGTTAATTGTAGTCGCTAGATAACAGAGTAAGTTCATATGTTAAGTTTTCTGCTAATAGCGTAAAGTCACCAAGAAGTCGGAAGTCGATCACCAGCTAAGATAGTTCCAAATCTAAACATTGCCTGCAATAGAATTACGTGCAACAATTTCGAACGTGTTGACGCGGATAGCAATGTTCAAGCAGTCAGTAATAGACAACAACCAGAACGTTGATAAGCAGTACGACAGCAGCTAGAGAGGAAAACACGTCATCATTAAGCTGAACGTGAAAAAGTAAACTTGCTCAGATTAGATTACTAAATAGCTATTTTAAAAGGGAAAAGATGACAAGGAGAGATTCATTTATTAGTTTATTCCTATACATTGAAATATAGCCGACAATTATGGTTAGTTAGGGAAAACGTGGTATAACAGATATATTGCTATTTGGTTTATCTATCGAATATTCCTGATTAGAGATGCATTTGATCACAAGTAGTACATTTGACAAAGATAGATTATCAAAAAGTTGCTGGTTCAGTTTTCGATGCAAGGAGCTAAGAAAGGCGAAATGAGATTAGTGATAATGGTAGCATTACCATTGAGGAAGCCCTCACAGATTTTCTTATTCAGGAAGATTGTTGGAAAAGACGATACATTGGTGACAGTGGAAGAATGGAAACTGCATCAATCCGTGGGCAAGTAAAGAAAGTAAACCATGAGTAACGCATTTTTATAAACTTTCTAGACAGGAGCTGGAAAAAATGATGTGATGAAACATGTGATTGGCTATGAAATTCCATGTATAAAGCTATATACTTATTCGTATTTATTTTCGTATCAAGTTTAATTGAAAGTAAACAAGTCATGATACCGTATTATTTGCCTGCAAACAGAAACTAGTAGCAGATTAAGGAGCTTTCTATGGGGCTACTGAAGGGAATAGCCATAAATGACAAAACTTGATAATACCATCGTTGGCAAAAGTAAAACAATGGCATATGACGGGCGGCATTCTTCTATGAGTTGAAGGCAAAAAGATACAAAACAAATTTATTTTTTGATTCGATCTTTCTGAATAGGGAGTATATTACGTTCCCCTAATCTGTAGATATCACTTTGCAGCCCTCTTCAGGCGTACTATACGATTTCATTAGTGGACGTCACATTTGGTTGGACTTAGCACTTGTTTGACATACATCAAGATCATTGGTATGTGCTTCTTCCTTGATTTTTCCAAGTTTTCAGCAGTATTCCCTGACTATAATACGATTCCAACCCCGGAGACAGGGTTTACCTCCCCCCCCTCTCTCTCTCTCTCTCTTTCTCTCCAATTAGGTTCAACTGTTCCAGATCTCTCCATCTCGGCTTTGATCATGACATCTTTGTGCTCGTCGACTCAAAGGAATACAATTATCTGAAAAAAATCTTCGAATATTAATGACCTCTCCCATTGACAAGATCAGTTTAATTTTTCTGAACTATATAGAGAAACAGATATACGAAATCTCAGAATATAAATTGCCAGCCCCTGGGAGTTTTTGGCAGTCGATACAGGTGAGTTACTGAGGGGGGGGGCTATTAAAAATATCCATAGCGGGGGCATTGCAAAAAGGTGTTTTTTTTTTCCTCACCATCCAGGTGATAGTGCTTGTCTACTAATAGCAAAATCTCGTTTTTCACAAAATCTCAGCCTCAAATCCTCTTCTTACTTTCCTTAGCAGGAGTACGTAAAATTAAATCGCCTGTTTACAGTCTGAACACAAAAGACTCTTTGTACATTGGATTGTGTGAGACGATTCACTTTTTAGAGCCTCTCTGCTTTCCACTCTTCTCTTTGGAAAGAGCTTTGTTTATTGCACGCACACTCATTTCCCGAGTGGTTTGAATAGTAATTAGTAAGTAACGCTTATTTAATTATGTTTTCCTTGTCCTGACGAATATGTAAGCAAATCAGTTGTGTATTCAGCTGATAACTCACCACTAGTCACTCTTTTATTATCAGTGCATATATACATACTACAGTCAGTGTTATCAAACATGACGTTTAACATAAAAATGCATGTTGTATTAGAACATATTATACCAAATGTAAAAATGAAATCGATTGTACAGAAACATTTCTGTAATCAACGAGGAATTTGTATTGGCATCGTGATATACATATACATATACACCGATCATCCCTACCTCTCTTTCAATCGGGGTGATACCGCTTGAAAATATCGAGACACATATGGTGTGATATCATAGTACAATTTAATATAAATAGATATACGAAGGAATGCATATATATATATATATATATATATATATATATATATATATATATATATATATATATATATATATGTATATATATATATATGATAAGGTTGTGATTTTGTGTATGTGTGTGTATGTGTGTGCGTGTGTGTGTGTGCATTTATGTGAGCAATGTCTTCTGTTAATGTCCACAATCACAATTTTCCGAGGTCTGACTCTTTTCTAGTTGGTGTATGTTCAGTGGAGCAGAAACAGAATCGAGATCAAACATTTATAGGCATCCGAGGGACGAAGGATCATAAATGACAAGGAAATGATATTCCTTGAATCGGCAAAAAAGGGGCACCACTCTGGTATATCTATAAGTAGCAAGGAATATCAAAAGAAAAAGCTGTTTTAATCGGTCTTTCTGATAAGGATCCATTCAGGCAAACCATTTTTGTCATGAAATGTATTGATAAGATCAGTTTAATTTAATTTTTATCATCTTGATAGATGGAAGATTATAAATTATAATTTTTTCTAGTTATTCCAACTAAATTCAAGCTGCGTTCCCTTCAGCACAGAATAAACAGATTAACAGTGCCGATCGGGATAAAGAATAATTTCCGATCAATGTTGTTAATTTATTTACCCACTGCCCGAGAGTACCAAGCCTGAGTTTGGTTGCAATAAAAAAAGCAACAGCAATTAAGATGAAAGTAAATACTAGCAAAAATAAATATAAAAAATCAATTTATTTCCTCTAAACTCTTTGATGTGTGCAAGGAAACAGTCTCGCCGAAGAGGCTATAGTAGTGGTCGCTCTGTTTAATATAAAAAATCTTTTAAATCATGAATAAACGAGAAATGTGTTCGATAAAGTATCTCTCTTTTTTTTTAGAACTTCTTTCCTTTAGGGCATTTTGATTGAAGGAGAATTTCTCTCCCTCTCTCTCTCTCTCTCTCTCTCTCTCTCTCTCTCTCTCTATATATATATATATATATATATATATATATATATATATATATCTCACTCTCTCTCTCTCTCACACACACTCTCTCTCTATCTAAACCTAAAGTAGTTTTGTGCATGTCTTCAGAAGGCTGATATGATTGAGCTTTATACAAGTCTTCTGAAGACGTGTACGAAACCGGTTAGTGTCTTATTGAAACTCATTATATCTTAAAACCTTAACTAAAACAATCGTCTTTCCTTTTATTTTCACTACCTCTTTGAATTGATAATAATTTAATACGAAGATATACTTCAAGATTTTTTTTATTCATTTAAAAATTTTTTTCGGCAATCTGATAACTGTCCTCCCCCTTTGTACCCTCTTATATAACTATCTGTCTACCATTGTACAATAAACTACGTCTGATTGTCAAAATTGGAATTCATTCCTTTGGAAGTTGTCCAGCTATCGAGATGTATTGAGTGCAATCGCCTGTTTACTGTCTGAACATAACAGGCACTTTGTACGCTGTATCGTGTAAGGCGATTCGCTTTTGGGAGTCCCAGCTTTTCACTCTTTTCTCCAGAAGTTTTCGCTTATTTCCTAAGTGGTCTGAACAGTGGGGATATCACAGAGAAGCCTATATAGTTATTCATCCATATATTAAGAGAAAGTAGATTTTGAATCTCATGAATATAACGAGATCGGCTGTCAGTTCCAAGATATTTAACTGATAACTCATCAGAAGTCGGACTTTCTCATTGTAAGTGCCATCTATCTATCTATCTATCTATCTATCTATCTATCCAATCATTAGCAGCACATGTAATTGGGATAATGATTCGTTCTTGCTATATGTCCTGCTTATTTATATTGTTGTCAATTGATCACTTCTTTTATATCTTGTATCTTGATCTGCTCTCGCATCAATGTTGGCCTCTTTCTATCTCGTAGAGAAATTATTTGAGTAAATACACACACAATATGTGTGCGAACATGAATATGGATGTATGCGTGGGAGTTTGTGTGTGGTTTCTGGAACTCTCAATCAAAACTGTCACCCAAACTCTCGAAATGGGTCTCTTTCAGTTTCTAGTTGACCATGTATCAATCGAGCATAGAGGCCATGCCAATGTAGCTAAGGGGCTGAAAATTCGAAAGATCCCTCTTTATCAAATATTATCAAACCTTCCACATCAAATGGATATTTAATGGGGAGTTCAATTTACATTAATATAGGTCCACGCTAAATTGGACGCTTAATGTGTATTTTCCTGTTTTGTTTGTTTGTTTGTTTGTTTGTTTCTCCAAATTATGACTTATAAGATTCAACCTAACACAGTATAGTGCCCAAAGACATTTGGCACATGGAAGTTTTCATTGATTGACTAAACAGGATAGGTTTCATGTGTGATAAGTTGAATTCTAAATCTGTTGCGTATCTTGAATACCATATTATTTGTTTATCGTTGTGCATATTTCCACGTAGTACCCTAGTCGTCTAAACACCAATTATATCCAAGAAAATCTTGTAGAGTCAGTTATTCGATTAGAGACAACGTACATTCTGAATGTAACAAATGCAAGTGAATCAATTTTCCGTTCAGTAATTTTCAGCTGGTGACTCATCAGTAGTCATATTCTTTTATATAAAAGTACAAGTGCACACACACACATATATATATATATACATTGTGTGTGTGTGTATATATATATATATACATACATTGTGTCATCCACAGGCAGCTGTTTCGTTGCATTACAACTCTTCAGTGTGGCTATAGACTTTCCATTATCCCATATAGTACCACAAGGCAAGATTGATATATATATATATATATATATATATATATATATATATATATATATATATGTATATATATATATACACACACACATATATATATATATATATATATATATATATATATATATATATATATATATATATATATATATATATATATATATATATATATATACATTCCAGATTGGGGGATTGAGTGAGAATCTTGTGGGTGTTACTATTAGTGGGGGAGTTATTCATTTTGTTTCATTGTTTTCAGTACTGTGAATGTTTTTGTTGGTTATCGTAGTTACATGTCAAACGGTGCGAGCTAAGTATAGGAGTTATCTCTGAAAGGATGCATGATAATTTTCATAGGAAAATCTTTATCTTGATAAAAACTTCACTGTACTAAAAAAAAATAAAACTAAATGTAAAACTACTCAAAGTTACAGGAACATCCACAAGATTCTCACCAAATTCTTAAGACTAGAATCTAAAAACACGGACTATCAATCGCCTGATGAGGCCTAAAGAGGGCAGAAACATAAACTTGTTTTTGTAGTAGATCTGAATCTTATTATATATTTCGAGCTCTACTCTAAAACAACTTGTTCGAAGTATAAAGTTGAATGTATTGAGCAATCTATAAAATAAATCACACATCAGATGTTGCTGTGTATTATTCTATATTGCTAATATGAACTGTATCCTATGTTATATATATATATATATATATATATATATATATATATATATATATATATATATATATATATATATACTACAGCATTCAATATCTTTGATTACAGACTGTTCATTTTGATTCCGAATTCCCCAGGAAACAAAGAAAAACAATCAGATTACTTTTTTTTCACTGTTTATTACTGAGAAAAGCACCGATTGACTTGTATTCTGAAATCAGTGCAATGGTCATATAATCATGGTTGATGGAAAAAAAAGTATTTATTGTGAAAGTACTAATTATTTACCTCATGATTCAGTACTTACATTGTATCTCATGTATAATATATAGGAAGAACAAATGATATTTATGTAAATCAATCAATAAAACATATGTGTCTATACATATAGTATTGTAAATAAATGATCTATTTCTTGGTATTCCTTGGTTTTTCAGGGAACTTATTGATTTTTTATATGTAAGAATATAGAAGCACTGCTGATAGTTTGCATACATAAACCCATAATACGTTTGAATAAAATGGTGTAAAAAGTATTTATGTGCACTGAAAGGGTGTGTTAGACTATGTCCAGTCACCAATGAGTCAGGGCTCAATTACATGTTGGATATTCCAAAAATAAAACTGCTGCTGCTATTATTATTATTATTATTATTATTATTATTATCATTATTATTATTATTATTATTATTATTATTATTATTATTATTATTATTATTATTATTATTATTATTATTATTACTATTATTATTATGAATCTCACACCAGTTGCCTGGCGGTAACCGCTGGAGTTTGAGTGACAGCAAGTCTCCTCAAGTCTCCAGCCCTCCTCTCCTAGTACTCATAGGTCGCAGTAATTCTGCGATTTACAGTTTCACACCGGTTGCCCAGTGGTTATCGCTGAAGGCTGAGTGACAATAAGTCTCCTCAGGTCCTCAGCTAACGTCTCCTCCCTCTTTCGCATATCATGACAGAGCTACGATTCGTTGCAGTACTTATATCTCTAGCACCTTCCTCAGTATCCGTGCAGTTCCAAGTAGCGCTGTGGTCTGTACGGTCTCTATCCTCCCCCTAATCCCGATCTCCTCCAGTCTCTCCCTCAGCGTTTTGGGGACAGTTCCTAGTGCTCCCACTATGACCGGTACTACCCTGGTTTTCATGTTCCACATTTTCCTTAACTCCCTTGCTAGGTCCTGGTATTTTTCCCTTTTTTCACCCTCCTTCTTTTTTACTCTATGGTCTGCAGGCACAGCAACGTCTACTATTTGGCAGGCCTTCCTTTATTTGTCTACTATTACTAAGTCCGGCCTTCTTGCCTGGATGAGGTGGTCAGTTTGGATGTCAAAGTCCCACAGTAGTTTGTGGTTGTCATTCTCCAAAACTGCCTCTGGCTTGTGCTGATACCACTTTTCCCCATGGTTGAATCCCATTTGTTTACTTAGTTCCCAGTGTATCATCGTTGCTACTCTATCGTGTCTGTGCTTATACTCCTTCTGGGCGAGCTGACTACATTCACTAGTTATGTGGTTTACTGTCTCATCTCTTTCACCGCACATGCGGCATTTGCTGTTTGTCTGAGTTCTGTATTATTATTTTTATTATTATCATTATTATAATTACTATTATTATTACTATTATTATCATTATTATTATCATTATTATCATTATCATTATTATTATTATTATTATCATCATCATCATTATAATAATAATAATAATAATAATAATAATAATAATAATAATAATAATAATAATAATAATTAATGATCACTTGACTGATTTTTAAAAAAAATATTAGTTACATTTTACTTGAAATACATTTTAGCTTGGATGTCTTTCGCTTGCTGACTCTGTCCAATGGTCAAATGAATGTTGGGTGGACCCCTCCTCGATCTTCAAGTGATAAAAGCCTGCTCAATGTTTACTAATGTCTCATGAGGCAGCTGAAATATGGATGAACTAAATTGACGGATAATGATATTATTCACGGTTGCACATTTTCAATACCAACATTAAAACACCATCCTCTGACGGGCAAGATTCTAAACATACCTATGCAATTCATTTTTCAGAAAATCAATATTGTTTCCATTAAAGTTTTCTCACGGATTCAAGTAGGATAAAGTTTTATGAATATTCGAATAATAGAAGAAATGTATATACATACATACATACATACACACACACACACATATATATATAATGTGTGTGCGTGTGTGTGTTCATTAACATATACATATACATATATACATATAAATATATATATACATATATATATATATATATATATATATATATATATATATATATATATATATATATATATATATATATATATATATATATATACATACATATATATATAACGTTGTTCTGTATCTATTTGAACACATTAGAATTCAGACTTTTCTTGAGGCTTAATTTTATCTAGTAGACAAAATCGATTTATTTTTTGCTGAAATTGATTAATGATTTCTATTCGTTAAGTTCCGGTGTGGTATATAATTATCATTGCTCAGGGTGGGTTATTGAAAGGACAGGGTGGCTACAGAATATACATAACAAGCTTGATAAAGTGAAAATGCAAGTATTGATTACCAAAAAAATTTAGATACACCCTGGGGCCGTTTTTATTGACGACTAGCTAATGGATAGTGAAAGTGGCAATTTTGCCGCTAGCCACATGAACGGCGTCATGGTGGTCGAATGCAAGGTACAAAATAAATACGACGACAAGGAAATAAACACGTTAAAGATAGGGAGATAAATAAAAAAGTAAATACTGAAGAAAATTACTTAATAGCAGGAACCTGATTTTTTTTATGAAGAGATATGTGTTATTGTGGCATCTATTATATCAGAAAACCGTCAACCAATGCTGTCGCAGAACTGTCTACGTTCCTTGAGTTTATAAATTGCCTATCAATGTATCATGCGTACAGGTTCTCCAATGAAGCTAAAGGTCTTGAATCTTGGAAATCTAATCTTTATTGTTTATAAGAGTTAGACTTATTGTTTCTGATTCTCGAAAATTCCCTCCAGTTTTTCAGTTACAGCAGAGTGGCATTTGAGATGCTTATTTATGCTTAATTGATTTCTCAGTTTATGTACGGAATTATTCACACTTATTTCTCGAAAATTCAGACAAGGGAAATTAACATTGCCCAATAAATGTCAAGAGAAAATATTTGTTCATTGATCATCCTTTTTCCTATTTTTTTCATTGATCACCCCTAAATGGTATGCTGTAAAGAGTTGTTAGTCATATGATTCGTTAGTACTGAGTAAATAACCAAACCTGTAAATATACTGGCTAACCACTGTAAACGATTCCCCGATATATTTGAGACTATGGAAGATAATTACTCCTAAAACAAACTGAAATCGTTTCAGTTGGAGAACCAACCATTTCCTTTTTGTTAGTTTTGAATGGGAGAGCCAATCGTTCAATTAAGAAAGAGAATATATATATATATATATATATATATATATATATATATATATATATATATATATATATATATATATATATATATATTTATATATATATATATATATATATATATATATATATATATATATATATATATGTGTGTGTGTGTGTGTGTGTGTTTATCTTATCTTACGTATTTTATGCTAAACAATACATTCACCGTGTAATAACGGGAGATTAATTGAAAAAAGTCTTAAAGTGGAACGACCCATTTATAATTACTTTTGCTGGATTATATATCGATTTCTTAATGATATAATTGCCTGTGTTGATACACGAACATAGCAAATATAGACAGAAACTGGAGAAAGATGAGAATTTGTAGTTGAAGCAGTTATTTCGGCAGAGAGGTTGAATCAATTAGCCAAGCCGATAAAAGTACAACCAAATATATGTATCAATATGAATGACTTGGCTTCATAAACATAGATTGCTTGGTGTGATATCCACAGCATGGTTTCAGGTTCGGCAGCAGTATTCTTGTACTGACAGATGCAAGCTAACTGAAAAGGTTTGCCCCCTTTTTTGCTCGTATATTCCGATGTGGTTGTACTACAGTACGCAAACAGTCTGCAGATGGTAGAAGATGAGCTGACTAAAGAGTTCTACAGACCTTTTAGAAAAGGATTGGAACAGTGCAGTGACGGAGCCAGAGACTCCAAATAGGAGAGCTCAATATTTTAGACGCAAATAGCAGAGCCGCCCACAACCTTTAGCAGAGATCTCAGACGATCAAACATACCAGATGTGTACTGGCTATCAACGGTATAGCGGCCTGAAGCCTAAGTCTAGGTCATTCCCCTTTTCCTTATCTCACCTTCCATAATTTCAAACATGGAAATACAGTTTGCTTGTGGTACAATAAGCTTGAGGAAATGATACTATCACTAGTAATACAATTGCAAAAATACAATTTCAGAAGTTAGTGAAACGTTGAGAAAAAATTTCAAAACTGTTCTTATCGGACAATTTGCTGGCAATAAGATAGATACACAGGGGTAGATAATAATGTCCAAGCTTGAGAATTGCAAGTATTACTTAGCTGATAATACTCCAATGAGAGTGTTTTGAGAGACAGACACTACATGGGTTTATGTCTGATATACTATACAACTGGATTAAAGGAAAACGAAGCAAAGTTGGCTTTCTTATTCATAAAAAAACTCAATTATAATGTTACAAGGTTCAAAACCATCGTGTACCCAGTGTCAATGTGCAGCTTTCAGGTAGGGACTGAAAATCATTTAAATTTATTCTTTTATTTCATAGTAAACCGGAGTCGATAGATAATTGGAATTGCATATTCCAAACATTAGAAAAAAAAAACTTCATTATGGGAAACTTCAACGCCCAAATAAGACAATGTACCAAAAATGCGTTGACAAGTATGGATGCAAAGTATGGAACAAGAATGGATACGATTTAGTTAATTTTGTAATGGTAAATAGGTTCAAAATCATTAAGTCTTCCACAAAGGAAAAGCCAATAGGAAATGATGTAAGAGAAGACTTAATCCTCCCAAAAGAACGAACTTGATGATATCCTAAAGGAGAAGAGCAACACCGTCAAAGTTATTCAGATCCTGAATCCAAGGAGGTCACAGAATGATAGGATATGGAATCCAGAATAAAATCGAAATAATACGCAAAAGAATGTTCAGCAGAAAACTGCAACCACTTAGTGTACAGAAGGAGCTCAATTGGCCATTTGAGCTCGAATAGAGAAACAGATATAAACTCCTCACCCAACCAGAAAGGGACTTCAGCAACAATATAATAACCCTTTTGTTGGGAGTCCCCGATATCTTTTAGCAAAAGAGCACACAAATCAGAAGTGAGCTCTCAGAAGAATCCAAGAATCTGACAGAAAACACTGACAACCCTGGCTACCTAAAATAGCAATAGGAAAGATGGAATCAACAGAAGTGAACAAGACTTTGCAAAATAAAAGAAGAGAAGAGAAAAAAATACTCGACTGCATTCATCAAAAGCATCTTCAGGAAAGGTAGGGGCTTCAAAACTACTTGATATTTTGGTACAAGCAGAAAGCAAATAATTACAGTGCTTGCAGCGAATGAAGATTTAGCAACGAATAGGGACCGAATAGTTGAATGTGCCCCAGAAAAAGACCTGTAATCCACCAAATGACAGACACGGACAAATGGATAGAACAAACAACCCAAGAGTAATCATTCTCGATATCCTTTCTCAAAAATTACTCCACAGTAAGTGAAGCAAACTATCATACAAACTAAGAATGGGAAGTTCCCTGAGCTTAATCACATCACCATCAACCTACACAATAAACCTAGGAAAAGTCTCCTTAATCCTACACTTAGTCCACAAAGAGATCAGCGTAGATGGTGAATACATAAGTAACTACAGATTTGCAGAGAACATCTTTATACTTCCAATCTCCAAATAATGCGAGGTGAGATATATGAAGAAAATAAAAGCATGACGAATGTTATGTAAAACAAACATGTTGGGGCCAAAGACAACCAAAAGGAGCTAGGGCAACGAATCTCCATGAAATCCCCCAGGGGAAGAAATCAAACAAAAAATCGCATTTGGTTGACTAGCTTTTGATAAAGCGAAGTCGACTGTCAAGAACAAAAACACTCCTTCTAGTCTTGAAATGAAGGGTCCACAGCCCAGCACCTCTCGATAGTCAGCTATCTGAAACATTGATATCTAACCAAAAGATTATCGTTCAAACAGAGAACCATGCAACATGTACATGGGTGATTCGTGCTCAGCATCACATGGACTGATCGTAGACATAGAGGAAAGACAGGAGTCTGAGATAGCAATACATAGGAAAGACAAATGAAAATGGGCTGGACATATTCCAAGAATGTCAGGTAACCGCTGGCCATCGAGACTCGAAACACTGATCCTGAGATATCTCATGCAGAGTAAGGTTATGATAGATAGACCTAGCAAATCTTGGAGGAAGTCTATTTCTAATGACGGAAAAAGGCCTAGGATAATAATGATGACCATGATGATGAAGATGAATCCAAATAAATATACGTTTAGCCTAAGGGTCAGATATACCTATATCCACCATCTACAACTGGCTTCCTTTTGAGAGATAAGATTTTGGATTTGAATTACTGACATCAGTTGTGATAAATTGTGAGTGTAATTTTCTTAAATCCCGAATCTGATGGAATTCTCCTGAAGCTGATTCGTCTAACATTTACCAATCAATGAACTTTCAAAATAAACGTCAAGAAACCATGCATTTCCTTACAGCTTAATATATATATATATCCCTTAATCGACATGAAGCTAGTTAAGCCAACTTGAATAATTAGATATCTGAAATTACCGCGAAACGATTCAGTCAAAACAAGAGTCGTGGATTCAGACTAAGATACAACCTTAACAATTTCGAAGTATGGGAACGCCTAGAAAATTCCCAATATAAATGTGGATATTGCTCTCTCTCTGTCTCCCTCTCTCTCTGTCTCTCTGTCTCTCTCTCTCTCTCTGTCTCTGTCTCTGTCTCAGTCTCTGTCTCTCTCTCTCTCCCTCTAACGCACGTGCGCACGTTATACGCGAGTTTAACCAATAAAATGTATATCTACGATCACTTTATTTTTGGACAGCGAAAAATATCCTACATTTTGAAAGTTTTCTAAATTGTGTTTTTATACAAATATGGTGTTATAGTTAATGCTATTCTTACCATTTCTATGTACCTGATTTGATTTTTTCTAACAGTTTAGATTGATATATATCCCAAAATATGATCTCTACGTATTTTCATATCATTAGTTGTATCTAAAATAGTTAGTTTATAATGTATACATACGTTTCCTATCTCCATATTTAAATTGACGAGTGAACAAAAAGAGAAAAGAAAGATTTGATAAAATGATTAAAGGTGGCGTTTCCCTTATGTTTCTCCGCCTGTAACTATGGATTGTTCCAACTAAAACTAAATTTCTTGCGATGGATATACCTATTACTCGCCATCTTAACAAGGGACTCTTTCACATGATCATGTGCAGGCACTTCTAAATAGAGCATCAGATGAAAACAATAAGATGTAAACATGCATTCACTCCACGAAAAGCTTTGAAATAGTGAACTGCTAGGTCTTGAAGTCAATCTTTCTCCTTTTCTCTCTCTCTCAATCTCTCTCTATCGATCCATCCATCCATCTATCTAAACATCTATCCATCTATCTATCTATCTATCTATCCATCTATCTATATCTATGTATATATCTATATCTATATCTATATATCTATATCTATATCTATATCTATCTATATATATATATATATATATATATATATATATATATATTTGATGAAAAACAAGAATAAGATTCAATACATGTATTTCATTGTTAAACCAATCAAGAATGACGAAATCTATTTTTCAGCGCCAACGTAATTACTCTATTTAAATTTAAAATTGTCCACCGAAATTACAATAACAAATTCTTTATATTTCGAGTTTAAATTCAATCAAAAACAGATAATTCTGTCGTACTCACGAGTTTTCCATTCTATCTCTTCTTTCGTTATGTTCACTTGAATTCTTACTCATAATATTCAAGTAAATAGAGTTATCTCACTTTCGTGTCTGATTATTCGAATTTCTCGAACTTTCTTCTAATTATATGTATGAAAGGAAAAGAAAATAACTTCAAGTGTCTTTCTTTTTTCAATTTTACCACCGAGACAAGATATTTCATTTTTAATTGAATTCTTCCGAATTCAAAATATAACTTGACATTCAAATTTAACGAAACAAAATTGTTTATTATGAAAATTAATTAATTCCTTGATACCGATCCCAATATTTCATAAAATAATTATTTTTCAAAATAATTATTGTATTTTTGAGTTATTATTTAATATTTTCCACGTAATTCATATTTCACAATATGCAGGTATATGTATATATATATATATATATATATATATATATATATATATATATATATATATATATATATATTTATATATTTATATATATATATATATATATATATATATATATATATATATATATATATATATATATGTGTGTGATTAATATTATTCAAATTCTTATACTAATGTGATACGGAGTTCTCTGATATAGAAATTCTATACATAACATAGAAAGTTGCATCTAAGTTCTTTTTGTTAAATGTCATTTTGTATACTTTACAGCTTTTGAAACGCATTGATTATATTCTTCACGCTTTTATTGAATTGGGAAGGTGCTTTTCAATGTGTCTGTATTCATGTCATTAAATTTCAAGCCAATCGATATGCGTCTTTTTTTTCTGCTTTCTTGGTCTTAAATACCTCTGCTAGTTAAGGTATTCACTAACTTCATCCAGACCTTTGCCTTTAGTTCATCAGTTATCACTGAACATTACTCGTATTTCTATTCATTTCATCTTTTGGCTTACTTTTTTCACTTTCCCTATAAAGATAAGTTAATTGGTTGATATCATCATCATCATCATCAGTCTTTTAGCGTCCGTCGTTGGACATAGACCTTCCCCAGGATTTGCCACACTTCTCTATCATGGGCGTCACGGAGCCAGTACTTCCTGAACTTGTCTAGTTCATCTCTCCATCTAATATTTTGCCGGCCTCGGTTGCGCATATGGTCTCGGGGAATCCATGTTGTGAGTCGTGATGTCCATCGATTGTCAGCCATTCTTGCAACATGGCCAGCCCACTGCCATTTGAGATTTTTTATGGATTCTATGATGTCTCTAACTCTTGTCTTTTCCCGGATGTGTTGTGCTGTTTTGTGGTCTCTCCATGTGCGGCCCAGCATTATTCTTTCATGTGCACGTTGCATGGTTCTCAGCTTACGGGTCTGTTTCTTGGTTAAGTATTGGTTGATATACTCTATTTAATCACTGTCTCACCACAGCAATATGTGACACAAGGTCGGGCTTAACGTGGGAAGAAATAGTAGTCAACTTCCCAAAAAATGGCTCCAGCCGACGCAGTCACCTGCGAAAGCTGGGCCGAGTAATGATGGGAGAGCCTAAGGACGAGTCGAAAGGCCTCCCGATGCGCTTAGCAAACGCAGCCTCAGTGTAACCTCATTGGCCAACGTTTGCACCGGCGCACTCGGTCTTTGATACCTCCCACACAATCTCCGGCCCATTCAACGGGCAAGGGTCTGTACCGACTCCTCGGTCTATGCCGTGGAACAGATAATACACTTTGATCCCGAAGATAGGGCCAGAAAAAGGTGCCAGGTGAGTATATATATAAATATATATAGTATACCATTATGTTTATTCCAATCCCCCCGTCTAACGATGCTTTCAAGGCACGCTGTAAATAATCCAGAATGTAACGTATTCCATTATCTTACTCCTTTTTTTTTCTATCTCTATCTTGTTTGTATATTTTTTTGTCTAGTTTTTGAAGTGACATTTTTGTTTGGATGTAATTCTCATTACCTTTCGTTCTAATTCAAATGTTGCATTTTATACCGAGTCAAATTCGTTATAATTGAGAGATGTCACACTGAGTTTCTGTGTGTATTTATTTCTCTGCCGAGTCATAAGACCTCATGAACATGGATGCAAACCAACAAAAATTGCCATGCATATTTGATGGATCTGGGAATTTCATGATGAAACAATTTTTTTTTTAAAATGGTTTTAGGATTCGATTCAACATTGAGTCTAAAGTTAAACATAACTTTCCGTTGATCATACATATACGTATCTCCCTATGTTATACGTTTATATATAATACCTCAAAGGGTCCTGCCCCATCTAAGGTATCAAAATGAGGGATTCCCCCCCCCCGAGGTCAAAAGACTAGGGAGATATCTCCTACTTCCAAGGGAACAAACCTTACAGGATTTTCTTTCCTACTTAATGGGACAAAATTGAATATAGACTTGTTTTTTTATTTTCAAAGGTTTGGAAGTGAACGGAGGCTTTTTGTTCCTGATTTAAGGGCGCAATAGTGAAAGAATCATTTTTCACTTTGCAAATGTCAGGGACGTAGGAATGATTCTCATTTTCAAATGGTTGAATATAAAGTGATACTATTTTCTCCTTTGAGATGTCAAAAATGAAAGATTACTTCCTCCCTAAAGGCGGTCAATACGCAATAAAGACCATATTCCCAATACTTGGTCAAAAATGGAGTTAGACCCTTCAAATTATCTAATGGTCAAAAGTGAAAGAGGAATTTAATTTTGCCCCCTATTTCAAAGGGCAAAAATGATCGGAAAACTTCGTTCTTTTTTTCACTCCTCCGATATTTTCTCTTGCGTGAAAGGATACTTCAGATAGTACACGTATTTAGTTTCTTTTCAGAGAAAAAGGTTTCACATAGAAATTGAAATATATCCCTGATTTTTACAATGATAATAACAAATAATGCGATAGAAAAAAAAAAGTCTCATCTCATTATATTTTGTACATTATTAAATATTTTTCTTTGTCTCTTATCTTTGCAGAACATAATTCAACCGGAAATGTTCGCTCCATTAACGGTCGATATTTCTCTTTATGAGAAACAATAGACCACAGATGAATTTTCACTCAGCTGACAGGAATTAAGAAAGATGAGGAAGCAGTAAAGGGTGGGAATTTAAAAGTTTTTCTCTCTGAACAATTGTGATTTTGTCAGAGCAGGACAAAAGAACTGTTAAGAGAGAAAATAAATTCGATTTCATTTTTTTTGTTCTTTATTTTGCACGTTTAAATAAATAAAAGATTTTATAATGCAAGTATGAAAGTATGTATGTATATACATACGTATGTACGTATATATGTGTTTGTGCGTACGTATGAGTCAGTGTGTATAATCATGTCTGAATATGTCTATAAAAAGTGGGCTTAGGACATAAGATTTCATCATTATATATATATATACATATATTTATATTTATATTTATACATATATATATATATATGCTTGTGAGTGCAAATTGGAATCATACACCACAAATGATAAACGCATCAAGTAATGTTTTTCCGATAAGCCTGTTTGACAAAATAGAAGATAAATTGCAGTCCTATGACTTAAAAGAGAACAATTATATATATATATATATATATATATATATATATATATATATATATATATATATATATATATATATGCATGGACGTAAATGTGCGAATAGGTGAACTTTAAAGTCATTCGTGTATATCATGTGCACCTCAAAATCATCATCATCAGCGTTCCTTCAACGGTAGGTAGACCTTCCCTCTGATTATTGACGTCGCAGTGCTCATATATTATAAACTTATCTAAATCATCACAACATCCTTTTCTTGGCTGGTCAAAAACTCAAACATGATCAAGTTGCCAGTCGTTACGTCAGGAAGTTGTCTGACATTCTTGCAACAATGCCAGCCCATTGTCATTTGCATTTCCTAACGTTAAATCACTGATTTACTACACTCTAAAATTAGGCAAAAGCGCAGAGAAATGACTTTTGATCTTCAACTGATTAGTGTGTTACATAGACTAACTCAGAGAATTACTCTAATATATTACACATGGATTTAGTAATTTGTCTGAAAGTTTATTCATTCGTCAATCCATTTCATCCAGTCTGTATAATATTAGGCAAACTAATAAATCTAAGACAAAGAAATTTGAATATTTCAATACGTATTAATCTAGTGACATCATACAATCTGATTATCTTTTAAATTTTTAGAAATGCATGCACTATGGTTGGGAAATTAAAAAAGTAACAAATATACTCGTACTGCTGTGGGCTACGTTAGAGAGAAGTAGTTGGTCAGCAATTTTTGCAAAACAATACATCTGTTATGAATTCGATCCAAACGGCACCTTGGGCCAAACTGATCTTATGAAATAATATCGAACATATACATCTTATTTGTTTTGAGAAATTATACCGAAGAATCACTCTTGTTTAGCAAGCTGTTGATGAAGCATGGGATTGAAACATGCAACGTAATCAAAACATTGAGAACCATTCAACGAAGAGGGAATCAGGTTCAACATGCTAGATAATTGCTACAATAGAAATGAGTTTGCACTAATATGTGGCTGCATATCAATGATATTAATAGTGTTACAACTGATCAGACTTGTTCTGAAACAGCACTGATTCGTCATTCAATAAAGAACGTCAGGTGACCAATGTATTTCGGCAACACACCGTGATCAGTTGATAATCAGAAAAGGCGGTGATCAATATAAATAATTTCTCTCAATTTTTAACAGCCATCGACAACTGAAAGAACCTGAATTTCCGAAAGACAAGGGTAACTGCAGCTGGTCAAATACAGATATCTTTCTCCAACTTTGAATGGGCTTTGATCATTTTAAGAATCTGGATGGTCAATGGATTCTATCGATGAATGGATAACTTTTATCGACTTTCAACGGGCATTGGCCTCTAAGAGAGTCTGAATTTTCAAAGAGCAAGTGTAAAAGATGCCGGGTGCGAATTCCACTAAAAAAAACACAACAAAAAGTGTCCTCCTCGACAGAATAAAATGTAAAAGTTTAAAATGTTCAGTTGTATACCTCTGCTGTTGTGGTCCTTGGGTGCAATACATAAATACGCGTATACAAAACCAGTCGAACCTGCTTGAAAACTGAAGAAACCTGTGTTTATTGACGGTTTCTAGTAAAAATGCAATTGGACTTCGATTATATACAATTTGACTTTGGAATGGCGCTAACTTAATAACCGCAGATGACCTGGATTTCCATCATTGGAGTCTTCAGGCTAAAATCCCCATTCAGCTGTTATTGATGTTCACAAAGTTCTATCCATGATTTGGGGCTTTTGTCTTATGATAGATAACTTGCAATAGATAAACTTGCTGTCATATTGCACTAAAAGAAATGATGTTTGTCTTTGATGCATGGACAGCTAGTTTCTGTGGCATAAGTCAGATTAGTGATCCTTGTAAGTCCGGTCGAGACTAGGACGTTATACGTACACCGAAGGAATACCTGCCCCCTAATAACCTAGCTTAAATATACTCATTTAGGTACTGAGTGTACAGAGAAATCCAAACAGGGGATCAGATCCAAGACCTAAAACATAGTATTATCCAAACGGCCATATTGCAATGGACAAGAATCTTGCCGTGGATAAACATTGATATTAATCACAACCAGCGATTAACGGGTTAATGCTTTCAATTGTTTACAACTCGATAAATATCATCCAAAAGAGGATGAAAGTTACCAAATTTCCTATGAAACAAACTGAATTCAGTGCTATTCGTCTGTTCTCTTCAAAACGCTTCACTTCGCAGTGATGGTGAGTTAATAACATTGTCTTAGGCTTACTAATGTTTGAATGGCTCAAAGTGTTTGCTATTGAACGTGTTCAACCAAAAGTATTTGACAGGTGCTAATTACACATGCCTTTGCGTGTTAGAGAATACGCATCAAATCTCGGAAGTTGATACATTATGAAAGGAAGTTAGTTTGACAGATTTATCATCTGAACTAGGAGATGTTATATCGACGGTTCGCAATCATCAAGTTCGACCAGGAAATACAGCTTAATTGCATTTGATGAATCAGATGTACAGAAAGACAAGTAGAATCCTTTCAAACTTCTATCACTCTTTTCTTTCCATCTCTCTCACTATATATGTCTGTCTGTCTGTCTGTCTTTCTTTCTCTCTCTCTCTCTCTCTCTCTATATATATATATATATATATATATATATATATGTGTGTGTGTGTGTGTGTGTGTATGTGTGCTATTATACGTGTGCACACATATATGTGAATGGAAAGTGGGATTTCCGTGGTTGGTAACGGCGTGAACGATTGAAACAGTTATCTCAGTTCAAGACCTTTGCGGAAATCATGAATCCGTTTATATTTTGTTCTTCAGCCTTTGGAATATAATAAGGTAACTGGGAGAAATACAACTCTTATTCGAAGGCCAATGAGTGGAGTCCCTTTCATGAACGTTATGCACCCAATTTAATGCCCTCTCGACAGCTCCTGCAGCCAAGTTGATGTCTGACGTATCACTCTCTACTTCCATTCAGGTATATCAGTGAGGGAAAAAAGGGTATTCTGCGCCAAATCAGCATCCCACGATATTAAGGATAAAAGACACATGGATTATATCTCCATGCTGATATACAGATTCGTGCACCAACATGTATTTGAGTGTACACGTGTCCAAATATGTATAGAAAAAACACATCTCCTTACTACAGAGGTATGAATGACTAGAGAAATGCATCGCACATGAACAGTTTTCAAATGTGACGCACTTAAACGGTAAGAAATGATGGAGAAAATAAGAAGAGAATCCTTTAGAAGGTTGAGAAAATAAGACAGACAAAATTACATTGTAAAAATATGATAAAAAGGAATTACCGCTTGGGTAGAATCGTATACCATCCTAAGAATGGAAAATTGAATGGAAAATTGAAGAATCCCAATCCATGGACTGGCAAAGGAGAAAGTTAATGTCCGGCTTATTACAACACAGAGATGAATCAAATATGTGTAAAAAATAATAAGCAAATAGTGAAAACATTACAAAAAGCAACTGAAGCTGTGCAACGAACAACAAAAAGAGTAAGAAACGAAGGTGCAGCATAGCAAATAGAGAAAGAACAATGGGAAAAGAAACTACTATATGGAGAATTTAAAAGACAGAAACAAATTATCATTATTCTTGATGAGAGAAGGAACACCTGCCAAATCACGGACACGGCGTAGCCTGCAGATTGAAGAGTATATAAGAAAGTGAGTTAAAGCTAGGGAAATACCAGGACCTGCAGGGGAACTGAAGAAGGTGTAGAACATGGAAGTCAAGGTAGTACAAGTAATAGTTGATACACTTGGAACTGCAAAAAACATATTCAGACCATAGCCTTACTGAACACTTCACTGATTCTGAGATCTATGACATCCTGTCACAATAATGGCAAGACAGCCGGGGTGGTTACAGCACAGAGCACATCAGTATCGTAGAAGGTGAAAACGATATGAAAAGACGACTGGAGACCTGAGAATGCTTGCTGTCAGCCTTTAGTTATAACTACTAAGCAAGTAGTGTATAGCACCGAGAGTATGAAGATGAGGGCTCAAAACTTCTAGTCACTCAATATCCAGTGATAACAACCAGCAAATTGGTGGGAAAATGCAAATTATTATCATCATTATTATTTTTATCATTATTATTAGAATTATTTTTATTATCATTTGAAATCTCGCACTAGTTGCCGGTTGGTTACTGCTGGAGTTTGAGTGACAGCAAGTCTCCTCAAGTCTCCTGCCCTTCTCTCCTAGTTCTCATAGGCCACAGTAATACTGCTGTTCAAAGTTTCACACCGGTTGCCCAGTGGTCATTGCTGAAGACTGGGGGACAATAAGTCTCCTCATGTTTTCAACCAACATCTCTTCTCACTTTTGCCTATCATGCCAGTGCTGTGGTTTTCATTTCCGCTTTCGTTTCCCTTCCTCTGTTAGGTCACTGTTAACAATTAGTGTTGCACTCTGCAGGAAACTACAATGACGTTATACGTCGCAGCTGAAGTCAGATATTCCCCACAAGTTGCACAAACGATATTTTTTCTCTCAATGATTCTTAATAATTCAGAACAGGTTTCACATTCATAGGAATTTATCATTGGTATTTTTAGTTCCAGATATATACTTATCGGATCAACTCTGAACTGTTCACATTGCAATAGTGCTAACGCCAAATATTTTGCTGATGCTACTAGCAATCAATTGTTTTGGATATGTCTACATTTCTGGATAGACACCATCACTGTTAACGGCTCGAAAACCTCAAAAAATGCATAGTTATATCACGATTTAATTTTGATCAGGAAAAAATGCTACTGCAGCAGTTACATTAGTACAACATTTTGCACTATACTTTGTAATGTAAAACAGAGACATCGATGTGGAACAACGTAATACTTTCCTGAAATTGCGATGGAACATGTTTTCCTCGCAAAACAAGTTTTTGTTTTGCTTTTAAACTACGCTGTGTTGTTGATTGATTGCTTCAGAAGGCCAAGTCGATTCCAACAGCACTGCTAATATTTCTTTTAAATTGTTCAAAAGATATGTAGGGGCCTCTGTATTAACCACATAGTAATAGCATTGAATGATAAACAGAACAGTTCTGGTCAGTCATTTAATAGAAACCGTGGCGTTGACAACGTCAGCATTAATGATCAAGTCGATAACGTTGAGTCTGGAGTGATCAATTAAAAAAATAAAACTATCAGTGATTGAATTTTTTATTCCTTCTATAGTTGCATCATGATCACCGGAAACGATTTTTTTTGAAAACATGAATGAGACTAAACACGAACCGAGACTAATTTACCAAAACAAACTGAAACGTATTTTGGCAGGGGAAACAAAACACATTTGTAGACAAGAGGAGCACATTTCTCAATCTTCGAAATAGATCTATTTGTGCAGCCCATACGCATGGTACATACATGAATAGCCTGTTAGCTAGCAAGACAAACCTAGAGAAAACAAACAAACTAAAGTTGAAAGTTTGGGTGACAGTTTTAGTCGACGGTTTCTAAATGACAATCAAATTTGGTTTAGAACATAGAAACAAGTTATCTAAGCAAAGACCATTAACCGTCTTCGAGAGAAAGGGAATCTAATTATTTTGTGCTTATCATTCAAGCAGATTACTTAAACCAAATCAAATAACGCGTTTTTATTATAACGAAGAAATAATTGAATCTGTGGATTTAGTAGTTCTGCTACATCAAAGATTGTGTATGAAAGAGAACAAGGATATATGGGAATATTAGGGTCTTGTGTGGGAACTACAAAGGTATGAGACTGAAAATAGCGCTCATGATTGTTGACATACTCAGAAAGTGAATGAAAGGGCTTCATAACAAAGGATATTTTTGAGATAATGTACAATTAAGTGCTACAAAGTTCTGTGAGACTCGCAGTCTCTATATCTCTAGTGACGACTACCTGAAAGCCCTGTTCGAGTAGGAATACCATCGCAGAAAGTGACGCCCAGTATGATATGTGAAGTTACAGTTCAAAAAACAACGGAAGCCAAGAAATGGGAAATTACTTGTTCCAGAAGAAACTGCTACATTGCCCCAGCCTACTATAGACAACAACACACGCCGACCATTTAGTAAATCTTATAATAATGGACAATCGATTGGTGAGAAACTCATAGTCATTACTGTCCAAGTTATCAAGCTTTGAACAGCGTGACTTAAATCAATCCTCATAACAGAAGCATATTAGATGGTAAAAAATACCCACTTCTAACATTGATAATATCTGAAATATGAGACAGTTCTGCGACCAATACATTTGATAAGAGCGTAACCATCCGAGTAAAGTTGCATGTTAAAAATAGTATAACATTACAGCAGTAATGTGCAAATAAAATTAACATTTACGTCCACTCCAGAATATTAAAGATAAACTGTAAAATTGTAAGGTTTTTTTGTTTGCTTTTGTTTTTTAGTTATAAATTTAGAACTAAAGATTATAGTCAAGTGACAGGCATGGCGTGTTCAGGATGATCAATGAAAAGCTGGGAAAAGAGTTGATCAACGGATGAGTTGCTTCTCCTAGTTTTTGTTGGACAGAGAACGTTATAAAAGTCGGAATTTTGAAGAAAAAGCAAATATAGACAATGCTGGACATGAAGTGAGACCAATTTAGCATGAGTTAACATTGCAATATGAACATTTTTAGCTGGGATTCAAAATGTTTTTTGAATAAAAAGATTTCCAAAACATAAGTAATCAATGTTAATATTTTTTGAATTTGAACTCTTTTAGAATGGCTGGCACGTGTTATACATACATACATACATACATACATACATACATACATACATACATACATACATACATACATACATACATACAATCAAATATACATACATACATACTTACATACATACATACATACATACATAAATATTCAATCAGTAAGACCAACTCCAAAAAACTGAAAGGGCCCACATTGATATTTTTGGTTGACGGTTACGAACCCAAAAACATATCATCAGAGCGGGAATCTTTGACTGTTTCAGTGAACAAGGGAATTTAATCATTCTGAGCTCATCAATCGAGCAGATTACTTAGACTAAATCAAATAACAAACCTTAATTCGAAAAATATTTGGATAGAGGATTCAGACACTCTGTTTGATCAGATATTGAATATGAAATGGGACGATGATGTGCGAAAATATTAGTCTTCTATGGGGACTACAATATTGCAGAAACATGAGATAGGAGGCAGGACTCATATTCAAGGGGGTATTCAGAACGTTCCCAGATGATTTTACAAATGAATGGTGGGGCTACAAATCTGTAGAAATTTTTGGAAGAAGACAAACTCAGGTGTGACTAATAGGCCGATGCTAAGACTTCAGCATTATTGAAAATGGCAAGATTGTTGAAAAGAACGCTGATGAATTATAAACGGGTAATCACAATCACCACTGGATAGCCTTGGTGTAATAAAGCAAGTTCATAATAATGTAAAGTCCATCGATGATGTACTAAGAAAATTGATATCAACTTCATCTGGAGAAGATTAAAATTATCCAGTCAAATCGTAAAATTCACTCATTCTCTGGGTAATAAAAAAAGAATATACCAGAGATAAATCTGAAGCAGTGCAAATAACATTCCGTCCTCGCTGATGTAGACCAGAGGAAAGTAGATAGCGATACGCCTGGCATTAATTTAGATGCATGATCCGTAGGAAGGATGCCGAATTGGGCATTGAACATCTTTAAGGGGGCTCAACTCCCTATGTCGTTTCGATTTTCCACTTAGACAGGTTAGTATTCCAAGGCTAAATAGCCCAGACCGCCTCCATTCTACTCAGAGCTGATTGAGAAATGATCAATTCCTACCTTTCCTTGGAATAATGAAGTGAAAATTATCGACCGGTGTTTGAATCCGAGTTACTGCTACGCCATTGGCATCTCCATTCTCAATTTACGATGTAAATAATAAGAATACGAATATAGAGGATTAATAATATTAAATGATTCTGAACATATCTTAATTTTTGCGGAGAAAATATTTCTAAGGTTGCAAGGAAGCTAACAAACATATTACGTGTTCATCGCCTTAAAAAAAGATTCACAAAACAGATTTAACAGAATCGAGAAAATTTAAAACTTTTCAGGTATAGATGTGTCGAACCGATCATGCTGTATGTAATTCCAATGTATGGTTTCTGAATAGAGATAGATAAAATCAAAACTTCTCAGGATTCGCTTCTCCAGTATTCTTTTTTTTTCTTTCCTTTTTTTTGCTTCAAAATCTTCGTTTTAATTTGAATGTAAGCTCTAAAGATATTGGCTCCACGAACAGTTCAATAAAACCTGTGTTCACGTGAAATAATGAGAATAATTCGGATTTAATGAGATGCATGGCATTTCAATATGATCAATATCGACTAATGTATGGAACCTGAATACTATCTGCTTCGTTATCCAATAAAATTCGCTAAAATGTCACAGACACCCATAACATTGAGAAATGATACCCTACGCTCAAAGATGTGATTACCAACAGGTATTATAGTACATGCAAACCGAGTTCGGACTCTTACTCAGAAAATCAATGTTTACCTTACATAAGTACTCTCCAAAAAAATGGATTCGTCATCTTTTTCTCACGACAGTTATGTAGTTATCTGTGTAGAAGAGGCGAACCTGGGACGAATTTCAGAGGAGATGACTTGGTGCCAGTTCTTCATGGGAATGCATAAAACAGCCCTTCCAAATGCCCCAAAAAATTGATTTATATTTACTTGCAGGAACCTCACGATTTTGGAAAACATTTAATGTTAAAGTTGATTCCATGTTACAATCTGCTCTTACGCGGGAAGGTGCAAATAGGTTCTTATCCTTTTAGTCCGGTAACTAAGAACCAAATACAGCACCCAAACAATCTTCTCTATCACTGAACGAAGCAACCAAAAAAAAACGTGTTTGAAAATATCTTATCTGTTTAGATTAAGTATTATACTATACGATAAAAATACAAAAACTCCAATTAAAGATTAAATCCGAGCCTGTCTGGGAGCTGACACTATAAGTAGTTTAGTTAATTAAAATATAAACTAAGACTAACTCTGTTTCCTGCCTATGATTTGAAACAATTCAACAAACAATTTTGGCAAGTCCTTCAAATGAGAATTCTATAATCCTCTACAGTCTCCTTCTGACATACCCTGGACATAATTTGATAAGAATTACAAAAAATGTAAATATATGGTTTGATTCATTTGATGATTCAATTTCATCTTTAGTTTATTTTCTCCTTAGGTTCAGCAATGAAAACAAGAGTGCATGCATGAATGAACAAGACGAGCACTAACCAATGAAAATTGTTTTTTCTCACTAAGATTTCCTATTTTGGACTTGTTGAACCAAGCCCTGTATGCAAAATGTGTTTTTGTTCAAATACTTTTGACAGGTAATGTACATATATTGCAACGGCAAAGGTCATACACAGTGTCCACTCTTGGGAACTTGATATCATTACAAGTATTAGGTAAGGAGCAAAGAACTCCTGTTTATCATCTCTGTGAGTTGTCTATATATTCAATTACAAGAAGTTTGTCTGGTTAGTTTGATATTTCTTTGCCTGGTGTCACTCATGGAACCCCCCCCCCACCTAAACGCACATACACACACGGATATATATATATATTAAAAATTTGTATGTATGTATGTATGTATATAAAACTCATACACATATATTCATATATATACATACTTACGTATATATTTATACACAGACAAACACACACACATATATGTATATATGTATATGTATACGTATATATATATATATATACATATATATATATATATATATATATATATATATATATATATAAATATATATATATATATATATATATATATATATATATATATATATATATATATATATATATATATATATATATACGTTACTATCATTATCTACCCGTCTATGTAGTTAAGCTTACACTAATGCTGCTAAAGCTCACTACAAATGACATGTGACATAAGTTTGTCTGGACAATATACAAAGATTGCTAGAATATCTCTTTGCCAATAGTTGACGGTTTTTATCTTATTAAATCTTTGCAAGCACAGAATCAATCACAACGGTTGGTCTGTATCCTTCTTAAAAGTCTCTTTGTTCAATAGAGTAATAGTGCTTAACTCTTTTCATGCGACGTTGAAATATCAATGCTGCTCTGAATAATTACGTAGCAGTTCATACTTGTTTTTCTTCTACGAGTAATTGTAAATATTTCATAAGCCCTGCTTTGTTTGGCACAAGAAAACTTTGATGCGTGAAGATATTTATCAACTGTATATCATTGGGCACCATTAACTGGAACTATTAACTTAGGTCTCTTGAGCCTTTAAGTTAGTCAGTCTGTTTGTTCCGCTGGGTTGTTGATTATGTATTTACGTATCACGTGTACATACTGCAGGCGCTAAAGGACTGGAAGTATAAACATATATTCCTTATCATGTCAAGGAAAAACTAATTCAGTTTTTTAATACCTCCAATGAGATTTTTTTTTTGAGGGTCAAATTTACAACATAAATCTATGCTAGATTGGTCCTTTAGTTTGTGTGCTGGAGCAGTCATACTTCCTTTTCAGGGATTTTATTTTTATTTTGGTGGTCCTGGCAGAACAAAAGGTGAGAGAGGGACGGTTCATTGATCACACTTCTTTCCATGTTTACTCTTTCATCAAGGTAAATGTTAGATGTACCTATGCACAATGTAAAGTGTGAAGCTTGTAACATTGGAACAAATTCAATCAATCAAAATATATTTCAGAAAAAAAACGATGTTTTGGTTTATAAAGAAATATATTTTATCAATATGATGTGAATATCTATATCTTGTATCACTGAATCTCTATCTCCTGTGGGTATACCAAAAATGTTTTGCTAAAAAAATTATCTGAAATTTTCCAGATATATAGATTAAAAGCTCAAATAGCAATGGGCTAGTAATTTTGCAGTACGGGCTAACAAACGATAGGCATCATGTTTTACTACATGGAGCTCAGAGATTGCATGCAAAACCGAGTAAAAATTGGAAGAGGTACTAGACAAGGTCAGAGAGTACTGGCTCTTCGGTGCTCTTAAGAGAAAGAGATCAGTTGGATCCAAGGGAAATTATATGTCCAACAACGAGCAGCAAAAGATTGACAACAACGACCATGATGATGATGATGATGATAATGATAATGATGACAAGTTTTTATACTAACTACTCTCATATTAGTATGCAATGTGCAGAAAACCCTTATGAAATGAAGATTCACGCACAGATGTTGGAAGTAAAAATGGAACTATTCTCTTTACTTCCATTTTATCAATCAATGTAAAAATATTTACATATGAAGGAACATTAACCAGGCAAACATTCCCAATTTACGAAGGTTCCTATTGAACAGTTATAAATTGTTTTTGTTTTTTCTTTAAACTTTTGTTCTGGTGTATCTTGTCAAACATCTTTCAGAAATAGATTCGAATGCATCTATTACAAATATATTAGTCTCAGCTTCCCTTCTTATATCCGTGATCGTGTGTCTGCACAAGTGCGTGGAACTTCTGATTGACAGAAAACTAGATTTATCCTAATCTCATACGTAATACTACATTCTGATTTTCTCTGTCATCTTTAAGCCTGATTATTGAAATGATTGTCATGTTCTCCGTTCTTTGTGAACTGTGTGCGAAAGATAAAACACGTTTATTTTCGTGGCTTGCTATCTGCATTATTTGTCTCTTATTTGATGGTTTGTTATCTATATCGTTTACCTACATTATTGTGCGTTTATTCTCTGTCTTACCTTTTAAGGGTGGAACGTTCTGAGGTACATACACTTGTTATTATTAGACCAGTAACATATTTTCAGTCAACTGGAGTGGAATTGAATACATTTGAATGGAACAGGTCCCAATTAGTTTGTTACAAATTACAATAGCCCCACTAACTAACCGGTCATATGAGCAACAGAATCTCTGCCCTCTGCTCGTTTGTGGGCATGTCCGGGTTCTCCTGTTCATATTTATTGTGCTACGACCCGAAAGATTTGCATAGGTACAACATTCGGGACCATCTTATTCTGCTGTTTTTAATTTTTTTTTCAGGTCCCTATGATAATTTTCGGCCAACACCGTTTATATATCATGCTGGCATTCTTTTTTATTTTTATTGATTTTTTGAATGAACAATACAAGCGCAAGCGATATCAATTCGTTGATGCGAAAGACGGATATTTTTTTCATTTCTTTCAATTTCATCTTACCTGTTTTCGAAGGTATTGTCTGAAAGTTACTTTATATCATCAGCACATATTTGAATCCATTAGTGTTATCCCCATGATATCGATGATTTTTACAGCAATGAGTTTCTTGAGTTTTAAAGTTGGCTAGTCTGACCGACTGGCTATGTATGTACCATGCGTACACACAGCACCAGTATATTTCAAAATAAACATATTATCTAGATAAAAAACGTCTTTACCAGGTTCATTGTAGTTGATTTGAATTAGTAATGTAAGTTTATACTAGATTAGTCCTTTAGTTTGTAAAGGACTTTTTTTCAGTTTTATTTTATAATAATCGATCCCATATCTACTCATTTCATTAGTAACACTAAAAGGGGTATCATCTCTAAAAATGACTACACAACTACATTGATGTTGGAATGGGTCAAAAATCCCGTAATTTCTTACAATGAATCATTTTCTCCTTCATTTTGTATGACTTATCTTATTTCTTTCTTTTTCTCGAACATCATCTGGCTTTTTACGCCATTTTAGCGTGGGATAATGGATCAAAATCCACTTCTACCTAGATCGTGACCAAAGCTGATGACTGCAACTTTTGTGATATATATATATATATATATATATATATATATATATATATATATATATATATATATATATATATATTAAATATCAGCAGATATCCTTCAGTTTGACGCAATTGAGAAAACCGCCAAGCAATCACATTTTAATGGTAGGAAAATGCTTTATATATATATATATATATATATATATATATATATATATATATATATATATATATATATATATATATATATACATAGATATAGATATATAGATATATATACTCATACATATATATATATACATATATATACATATATATACATAGATAGATAGATAGATATCAGTTTGGTTTAATGTGACTGGATACACGACACTTGGAGAGTTTGCTACACTGATTCAGGTCAGGATTGTTCATGTTCTTGTTACGGGGGAAAACAGGTTCAACAACAACTGGGACTGAAGTTTGGCACAATTGCTTTTGGGTGCTTCTAACAAAGTTTTTCTTGAGAATATAGCATTGAAAAATCACAATCTCTGATATATCATTAAGGTAAAATAATGGCGAAAAAAGATTCCAACGATTTAAAAAGTAAAGAACACCTTCAGAAGATGCCTGATCTTATACTTGTTGCCCGATCAGGCAATTCGGAGTTGCTTAAACAATCAATGGATTGAAAACATTTCAAAAAAACCTTCATAAATTCCCAAGTTACACTGAAAATGTGATAATCCATGTTACACTGATGTAGCAAAAAACTATGTGCCCAGCCCCTGTATTTTACACTCATGAGACCAGACATATAGCCATAATAATTGCCAAATCAATAAGACCAACTATAGTTGTTGCATATAACATGAATTTGGAGTAATGGGCTATCGACTGGTGCCGATCCTTTTTTTATATTTTTGTACGAGTCATCAAGATTCGAAAACCATGATTAACAGGCTGAATCAGGATTGAATGTGTCGTTTTTTATTGTTTTTTTTCCCCTAAATCAGAAAGAATTTTCAGAAGACGTAAAAAACAAATTTTCAATAGTTTCAAAGATATGGAGCAGTTCTCAGATTAACCTCACTTTTTGCTTGGTCGCAAATACTTTTTTTTTCCATAAGATAATACTATACAATCCATTCGTTTGTTGAAAGGTGTACCGATAGTTTTTTCGTATGTTTTTTTGTTTTTTTCGGAACTGTTAAGAAGTTCCAAATCATCTTTTCTTCTTCAAGTTAGCAAATATTAAGATTGATTTTTACAATTGTTAGTAAGGGTTTATGGTGCAAGAAAAACATCTTGTATTCTGAGTGCCTCAATATTTTAAGTGAATCAAATATTTTTAGCATGTTTCTTTTCTCTGATCACAAGCTAAATTTCGAGTTAAAAATTCAACAAGATCAACTGCAATTAGATATTTCCACTATAGAAATAAATGATTGACGAAAGAAATTGAATGAAACAATCCTAATTAGATTAAATATGAGATTAAAATTAATCAAGATCACAAGCTTAAGAGGAATATAACAAAAAGAGTAAAAAAGGAAATAAACTCTGTAAGTAGATCCTTATTGGTTTTCAGGGGCAAGGTTTGACCAATTGAAATATTTTGAAATAACAATGTCTTTCAGATCTCGAATTTATACAACTTAATACGAAATTAATAAATGAGTTGGGACAGCTGAGAACAGACAAAACCTTACGAAACCAATAAGATAACGGTGAGGAAAAAGGAGAATTAGATAACTTCGTGAACGGAGAAAATTCCCAGATTAACGCATGACAGTTACAAAATCGACCATTCATGGAAAAGGTCAATATGTATCTTAAAAGAGAGAAAAAGAACAACCACAATCTACTGACATTTTCAACCTATCGCATATCTGATTTAAACATAAACAAGCTAATCTATATTTTGCCGTAAATAGACGTATCCCACACTCATACAGAGACAAACATACACGCACGTATATATATTATTTTGAAGATAAATATGAGCATATGCTTATAAATGTATGTACGATTAAGAACGAATAAAAACAATATATATTTATGTATATCTATAGAGAGAGCACTCTTTAAGTGAGGTAACTTATCCGCTGTGAGCTTATGTGATGCTCTTCTATAAGAAATGAGCACTCTGGTGGATGAGGAGTTTCTGCGTAAAATGAATATATCGCTAAAATCCAGCCTTACTGACCACCCAGTTCCGTAGTCCAGTCAGTGTATGTATATATATATATATATATATATATATATATATATATATATATATATATATATATATATATATATGTGTGTGTGTGTGTGTATATATATATATATATATGTGTGTGTGTGTGTATGTTTATATATATATATATATATATATGTATATGTATATATATATACATATAAATATGTATATATATATATACACACACACACACACATATATATATATATATATATATATATATATATATATATATATATATATATATATATATATATATATCCGACAATTAATGATTGCAGCTGCAGTAAGTGAGTTATAACAACAGCTTTTTGGCAAAGAAGGTAGAGCAAGTGTTGTAGGACTCGTAAAGTGAATTACAGACGGACGTGAACCCTCTAAAGATGTTGCAGACTTGCCAGATGTGAGAATTGAAAGCAGAATGTAAATTCAAAAAATATAGCGGTACTTTTGAGAGTAAAGTGTGTGGAGAAAGCAGAAACATTACAAATGCAGCTTGATTGATTTGAAAATCTACTTCAGATTAGAAAGACTGTATTTTCAATTGAGTACACAAACCTTTAGAAATATGTTATGGATATTTTGTCAAATGAAATATATCAGAAGACGCTTCAATCCATTAATCCCACTTCAGAATAAAATCAAAGTTACATCATAGACTAGGTCAACTACTTGACTGAGGTTGTTTAAAAGTAAATACAAGGATGATCACTACAAACAAAATTAATTATATGGAAAATGCAAACCACGTAAGAACTTCTCAGAATAAAAAAGATTGTTAATAAAGTACTTTGGCAATTTCTAAAGAATCTAAAAGATCTAAATGTTTAAACTCTTAGCACTTCTAAAACTGAAAGTCGATTTTCTTGCAAACCAAACATAACAGGATTCCATAATATTTAGTCGAAACTTATACAATCAAACTCTGTTACCACTTAGACTTGTTTTGTAGGAAATAATCATTCTCGGATGACAAAAAATTTATTTCATAGGCAACTGAGCTTCAATGCTGGAGAGTATGGTCATTAATTATACTCCATGGTATACTTTCCCATTGTGTCATTTTCCACGAGGGATGATTCCTGCTTCGTTAGGTCTAGAGAAATTCAACTTTCTATAAAGTAGAGTAGATGAAATGGGCTGCTCATTCAAAAGCCTATATCTAGTTTCAGAAAGTAAAGAGGATCCACAGAACCATACAATTTTCTGTTAATAGATAAAAGAATTATAAGAAAAACGGAAAAATAAGTGAAAACAGATGGCATTAGTCAGTGAATACAAACTTTCTAGTGACCAGCGTCTTTTTAGCTGTATGTCATGTTTTGGGTGATTAATTGAAAAGAAAATGAATGAATCTCCCCTCTCTCATTTTACTGGTCTGGATTTGAATAAACCGAACTTTAATATTGCTAGACCAAAAAAAGGCATTCAATTCAGCATAAATTGCAAATGGAGTCCAAAGACTAGCCTATCTTGAGGAAAGAATAGAAGAAAAATAACACAAACATTGTTTTTCTAGACATTATAACGGGTTTAAAATGGATTTTTTAAAAAGATTTCAGTCCTATAGCTTCATTGGTGCGACTCTTCCGCATGATACTTACATACGTAGCCAGTCAGAACAACTTGAAATCTGAAGGAAACTATGTTGACAGTTCAGCCAACAGATTGATGGACAGTTTTTATGTACGAACATTATCAACGAGCGAGTAAAATATTTGATAACCTGAATTTGTATCCTGAAATACACAAAGACATGCAAAATTGAATACGTAGTATGTTTGACATCCAATGATTAAGGGGAAAGAAAGATATTTGAATTCAAGGCAGTCGTAGAGAATCGAAGTGAGGTACAAATAAAGAAATAATATTCCTAAAGGAAATACTAATTCCTATTTTCTGCCGTAATGGTAGCACTAAGGTTCCAATTTTAGATATGGTTTTTCAATTTTGCGATCCTTGATTTCCCCCTTAAATTTGGAAACATTGATACGACTCTATGGAATAGTATAAGGGAGTATAGACTATTTAAAAAATAACTGATAGGAGAGATAAGAATATTTCCGTATGAGCTGAGGAAGGCAAAAGTTGGAACGAAAAATCAAGATAAAACTGTAGCAATAGATCATTAATTATACCATAGGCGTCATATTTTCAGAGAGTATCATATCAAAGGGGCAACCTAAATGTCCATAGGATTCTAATATTAAAAATAATTCACCATAACAAGTAGTTGCAATTGTATCCGTTTGCACACTGGCTCAGAATATGCATTCATCATAAGATCAGTGCCAAAAACCATTCAAGATTTGGATATCGCCCGCTGATCTTATTCTCTGCGCCTTTTGGATGGGATGCCTGTCGTTATATTTCTCCGTCTGTTCTACATTTAATGAAACTTCTTTTTACAGGCTCTATAATCTTCTTACTTACCTGAGGACACATCTTGAAATCATCTACTAAGACACTCAAAAGGAAAAAACCTGAGACATTTTTGCAGAATACTGTGTTCTAATTTTTTTTTTAAATGAGCCCTACAATAAAAAGCAATATTCCATTTTCAGATCTCTAGTTCGATTAATGCTGCTTGCACGCATGATACATTGATACACCGCTAAGCAGTCAGACCAACTCAGAAACTGAAGAAACTTTTGTTTGGCGGATGGTTTCTTTGATACAAATATTTGTTCTGATGTATCAGTTCGTTTTGAGTACTTCGAAAGTGTTGGGATGACATGTGTTACGGCGATAGTTGGCTAAAAAAAAAGGTATGATGGTGAAAATATTTGGGATGATCAGATGCTGAATAAAGATCATGACAAAAGGAATGCAATCAATTAAAAGCATCAAAATGGTCCCTGTCTAGATTTGCGTATAATCAAGTACCGCATGAAATGGAATCAGAATTCAAAAATTCAAAAAGAAACCAGTCTTCTTGGTCCCTCAATAGAAACTGTTTCCCTAATAAACATCTTTTGCCAAAATGTGATCAATGTAATTTTCAAATGAATTTTGAAGATGAACTTTGGCTACTTGACAAACTAGGAAGATCAGTGACAACAGTTCTGATCAGTCACTCAATTGACAATGTCTTGACAGTAATAGCTTTTGGTAGAATGCCTTGTTGGGATAAATTAATCAAATCATTGAAGAAAAAAGTGGCCAGGGAATGAGTAGTTGTTTTTAGCTTTTAGATGGCAAGTAATCTCTAAAAAGATAAAAGTTTTCCTAAGGAACAAAACCAAGGGGTCAATTTTAAACTCACAATGCAAACCCGAACGTACCTCTGTAAAGTATTTAGGGGTAATTTTTAAAGAATAAAGAAGTGATATCAGAATAAGAAATAAATATTCTGGTTCTGAGTCGTCTACCTCCATTGGTGTGGTCTGAACTACAGCCAAGCTGTCCACATTCAGCAACATTTTATGTCGTTGCTTTCTAAAACAAATAAAGGTGAGATACATCAAAGAAGATACGACCCTCCTCACTCTCTTTCCGTTACTCTCCATCCCCCTCCCCCTCCCTCTCTCTCTCCCTCTATCACATACACACACACTGCCGTTTCAAATTTCATTTTCTCTTTCCTCATCGTTTTCACTACACAAACTCATCTATCTATACACATACAAATATAAGCGTAATGCAAACTTAAAAGATGTAGATTTTGAAAAATTCCGATGTTATTTATTGACCGACAAAAAGAAGGCCCCCGGTTGGCCTAAAAGGCTTCTTAACAAAAAAAATCAGGAGAAAGTGTAGCGGAGTACTGATGTCAGTTTTCGAGAGCAGACAAAATGGTATTACTTAGGTCGCTGGGATAAACAAACACATAAATACAAACAAACATACCAACACGCATACACACACGCACACACACACGCAGACACACACACACACACACGTAATAAAGAGGGTATAACCCTTCACCACTTTCGATGTCTCTCTTTTCCCTTTTCATTCACCCAACTACGTAATCAGGGAATAAACACAAATGTGCTCACATTCATTCACATATTTTCACACACACAAATAAATGCACGCAAACATGCAAACATGCATATATAATGATATATGGAATAGACATGCTCAACACCCTGTTCTTATTCTACTCGTCGATTGAAATAGAGATTGATGACGTGTGTCCAGTTCTGTCCGTCATATAAGCTTTCCAGTGTGATGTCCGATTACACGGCTGTTTCCTTCCTGTCCTTGTCACAATCAGTTGCATGAGAACTGGACAGCCCATTGATTAACGAGTTCAAGATTCTATTGAATCGGAAATACCATCACCCGTCATTACTGCATTACAATCAGGAGGAAAATAATTCAGTCAATACTAGAGCATGTATCTCTTCTCTCCCTCTCTCTTTCTCTCTCTCCCTCTCTCTCTTTCTCTTTCTTTCTCTCTCTCTCTCTCTCTCTCTCTCTCTCAATATATATATATATATATATATAAATACGAAGCTTCCTAACAGTACGATACATAACTTCCAATAACGATTTTAAATAAAGATCAAACTAATCGAATGATTCGCTATAAGAATCCCAAAAACACAAGCTTGCTTATCTAGCGAATTTTAATATATATATATATATATATATATATATATATATATATATATATATATATATATATATATATATATATATAAGTGAACAATCAGGAATGAGACTAACTTAGGATAAAGTGTATGAAGACTTTATTGCTTAATTAATTTATTCATAAATGAATTGATTGTTAAACGTGTTTTGGGGGATTCCCCCATCTTAAAAAGCATTTGCGTACTTCTTAGCTGTTAGAGAATTTCTGCAGAAAAATGCAACATTGGATGGTTTGCTCTGAAAGCAAGAATGTAAACCAAAGATGAAGATTCCTTGGAGGTTCTAATGGTAAGTCTGGACTGTATTATGTCTGTGAAAAAAACTGTAATGGTATCGTTGGATATTCCGTTTGAAATAAATGCTGCAAATATGGGTATTTCATCGGTTGTGCTGATCAGAGGAGGTGGGAATTCTTAAGCATTGGTTGTTATGGATACAGGGAAGCTGGATAGTACTATAGTGTTATCTGGGTACTTGATAAGTTGATATTGGGGCGATTTCTGCCGTTAATGGACGGAATTGGTTGAGTTACAGGGGTTCCTTGTCATGTAAAATCAAGTATCCGTAAGGGAATGTATACTCTGTATCTCTAATGGTCATTTTAGTAGTATACGTGAAATTAACCATACATTGATGTCTATACGTAAGGGTCTGTATGACTGTATGAAGTTCCCAATGTTAAATATACAAAAATGGGTATTATGTATGGATAGGGTAAGGTAAGTTCGTAACATTATTCATATTTGAGTGGATATCCTAATGTGGGGATGCAATTGGGAATAAGAGTATATGTATATTGAGGGGGTATTTGGCCTGGGTAGAAGTATAAGCTCGGTTGCAGTTATCAAAACAGTGAGTTGGTTACTACTAAGAGATTATTGATGAGAGGATTACGGTGTCAGGAATCGAAATTATCTGCGTTGTGGAGTTTTGTCTGAATCTGTTAGGGGGAGAGTTTCAAGTTTGTTAATCCACATATCTTTATGGGCTTCCAGCAATTTAGTCGTGTTGGAAGATGTAATTTTTTCGATTTATTTATTGACAGTAAATCTAATGTCTATCCAAAATGTGGTGTGGGACGTGGGAGTGTATTTCAACTGGGGATAGGTTAGTGTAATTGGATGAATTAACTACGTGCCTATAATTATCAAGTTTGATGATGAATTGCCAACCAAATTTGTTTATGTATTGCAGTTTGCATTTATTATATTCTGGGACATAGTTGGCATTTTTGCTTCAGTGCGGTATATGTAGAAAGTTTTGTTAGTGTTAGAGCTGGTGAAAGTGTTGACGTGCTTATGGTAGTTGCAGCATAGACCATCTCTTTTGTTACAGAGTTGGTAGAATTTAATAGTTTTTGGGACAGGGTTATGTGATATTTTGTTATTCATTAGAGTGTAAAGGCTATTCATGTGTTCGAGGTTTTAGAGTCTGAGGTAGAGAATGACAAGTAGTCCTTTGAATATTTCCTCGTGTATGCAGTTGGGTTGACTTCTAGTAGAAAATGAAAAAGTTTCTTCTCGGGGCATTGTAATTGCTTTTTTTTTTCGTCATTCGTGTCTTGTAATAAATATCATCATCGAGTGAAACGCTGGAATTAGTTTCAGTTGTGTCTGTTGAGTTCATTATGTGTATATCAAATTCTCTGAATTCTAAGTATTTGTAAAAATGTTTTTTTTAGGTATTTGGGGAGGAGGTAATATATATCTAGAGTAGTTGTTAGTGTATTTAGACTCAGTACACACAGTGATCCAAAGAAGTCTATTGTTATCGGAATATATACAGGCTTTTCTTGGATTGTTCTGGGGTCAGTAGATTTTTTGGTCAAACTTAGCTGTGCAATGAGTTTCGTGTGTGAAAAATATTTGTAGTTTTGCTTCAACTGATGTCTACACGAGAAAGGATGTCACTTATGTGTCTGGTAGAAAAAATGTAGTCTTTTTCTACATCTGGGTATATGTATGTCTCTTCAGATTTGGCCTTGGAGATGTTAACATAGGATTGGGTTGCTACTGTGCGAATGGCACAGCCTTTCATCTGAGGGAAGTGCCAATTAATAAAAATGAAACTATTTTGTGTGATAATATGTTGCTTAAGGGTAACAATCATTTCTTCTTTAGGGGATGTTTAGTCGCTTTTCTTGTTAGGGACTTCTAAACACACACACACACACACACACACACACACACACACGCACATATATATATATATATATATATATATATATATATATATATTTATATATATATATATATGTGGGGTCAAATTCTTCGCTCTACACCCAGATGCAGATGCCCTACCTCTACCCTACAGAGAACCAGACGGTCAGTAGTACCAATTCAGGCGATACATTCATGTATGCACTATTCTCCATCAGTTCAGATTGCATCATTCAATATATATATATATATATATATATATATATATATATATATATATATATATACATATATATATATATATATATATATATATATATATATATATATATATTATATATATATATATATATATATATCATATAATCAAAAAATGGGTACATAATACGACAGAAATGTTAAATATCAAAGTTAATTATAGTTTCCATTGTATCATTTGGAACTCTATTTGAAATAAACTCCCACTGCCAACGGTGACCGTTTGTTGTTAGAAAAATATTTCATTGAAAGAGTTACAGCACGTTCGATTACTGCAGCAATCTCATTTTCTTTCTGTTTATTCTATTTGTGTTGTTTAGGTTAAAAGATCAATTCACCATGTAATAACAGGAGAATATTCAAACAGCGATTCATATAAGTAATGTAATACAATCCATTATATATATATATATATATATATATATATATATATATATATATATATATATATATATATTGTTTCGGTGTGTGCATGTGTGTTATTTTGGACCAGTGCAAGCATTTTCTCTGTTACTCATCCTGTCTTTTCAATTCAATTTATGTGTCTAAAAAAATTTGGTTTATCAATCAGTGGACTTGTTAAGCTGTAAATTATCCACTCTACACAGTCAAAAAGATATTGGTAGACCCAGCTTACAAGCGTTTGTTCAAGTGACAAACGTAGTAAATATTGCTCAATGGTAATGTCCTCGTGTTGTATTAGATACTTCGTGTGAATTTTTCTCGGTCAGTCTCTCTATGTTACTCTATCTTACAAGCTATCTAGGATTTTACAAATACGTATAATTTGCACTTTTGAAAGAAAAACAAGTCTTTATTTAGAGTTCCAAAAATAGACAACGGAGTGAGGAAATTACTTTGAACAAGGAGAAAGCATTATTTTTCACGATTCGTCTGATTCTTTCAATTACTTTAGGAAAATATGTCGGTGACAACGCCCTTTCTTGGACAGTACCACTAATGACGTCCGTCTTTTTCAGTGATCTTTTCTCCTTTCTCCTTCTTATGTCAGCTTCTCATGTTATTCACCTACCACTGATCTTAGACAGGAGCGCAAAGATACTCTGATCCCTGACAGGAATGCTTGTCCGTACATAAATAATTTTGACATTTTACGAGCACTGTAGTATTTCTATGAAATCAAATAAGGCGGACTTGAGACAATGTCAAAGCTAATACTGAAGAAACAGAATTGTAAGCCTTCCTTCCTTTGCTTTCTTTATTCACTTTGCCAAGGAACCAGATAAAGTGTTCACCTTTCATACCCATTCTATCGCTTGGGAATCCTCTCCAGTTCTGTACATTCTTTGATATTTTCAACTGAGGCACTTACGAATCACTGACAGATAAGTGAAGCACATAATTAAAATCTTAGCTTTGCCATCGACAATCCTCCAATTCTATTTTACAGAAATCTAGCTCTATTGTAAGATTTTTTTGATATTTTTATTGTTTGAAAACGCTATTCCGAAAATGGCAAAATTTGGAAAGACTCAGAAAGCAAAAGTCAAACAGTGCAATACAGTAACTGAACTCGAAATGAAAATCAACGTATACAGAGCATACATGAATACGTGTTTCGATTTTCTAGATTTTGGACCATTGTATAACGCTTCTAGATATAAGAAAATACTCTCCCAATGAAAAACAAATGCACGGACCCACCCTGAAATTTGCTCGAATTTTCGATACATATCTTATGGATTCAAGGAATACTTTTGGAGATATTATGTAAGTAGAGATGCATGAATACATAAATTATATCAGGATGAGACTTAAGATACAACCAAAAATTGACCGTAATTCATTTCGTAGATATTGTGTTGGCAAAGGGCCAGACAGGTATGAATGAATACATATAACTTCTTCAGTCGTAAAGATAAACTAGTGACTCTGAGAGTGTTTTCATCGGATGTAATTGAGTGCCGAAAAGTTCAAAAGATGCAATTATTTTGGTTGGACGAAATATATGGAAAATAGTTCTGGTTAGTCACTCAATAGGAACCATCACTTGATACAGCAGCATGCTGTGTTGGGGACCATCGTTTAAGAATTTCAAATAGGAATGATGAATGAATAAATTACATCTCTCGCCTTTTGTTTGGCAGTGATCACTATGAAAAGTCTTGAATAGAAAAAACATGAGCAGAAACAAACTGAAGGGATAGGTCTAGCATAAATTTCCACTAAAATCCTATATATATATAGCCAGCTGGATAACATCAAAACTGAAGAGAGACTTATGTTGTCAGTTTCAGTTGACGTTTTCCAATTTGAAACTGAACACAGCAGATTGTTGGACGATTAAAAATCTGTGGTGCCACTTGATCTCAAACGAAAAGAGTCAGTCACTACCGTTATGAAAACATATATCTATCCAGACCAGAAGACAGTATCTTATTACACTTTGAAAGGGGAAACTATTGTCAGATTGTGGTTGCTTAAAATTGCGAAACCTTCCAACTCAAATTGAAGGAAATTGAAAAACTGAAGAAACCATAGAACATGATGGTAACTCTTAAGCCAAACTCAGTTTGAGAGCTAGGAACGATCCTGAAAGGCCGACCAAAAGGTTTGGAGGAATTCGAAACTGATCAATAATTGAATGCATCCAAACATTGTCACGTCCGAGGACAACTACAACGCACAGTCAATAATTGATCAATCGTAGCGTCAAAATTTGGAGGTATGCAAAAAAAAAAAAAAAAAAACCATCGAAGAATAAATATGATCATAATAAATTCTATGCATGACATCACTGGTGTTTTCCGGTCGAAAACAACTAAATAGATTTTTTTTTTATCTACAAATATCTATGTGTTCTAAATAACCCAGGCAAAATAACACCCAAAAAAGTAAAAAATTGTATTCTTTGTAAAAGTGAAAAAAATACAAACAAAAAAATAGGAGTACGGTCAATATACTCCCGTCGGATAAATAAAGGGTTCAGTTCGTTACTTCCACACACCTACCAGATGATACCTGACGAAGGGCGTAGAGTGCAACGGCCGAAATTTTGTATGAAAAACAACCAAGATGAGGATGGTCCGAATATCAATAGAGATAAATAAAAAAAAATCTGGCTTGAGTGGAGTACTGATGCCAAGTTGAAGTCTGTAGACAAACCGGTATGGCCAAAAGTGCTTGAAAGCCTCAACACAAAAACAAACACTCACATTCATAAACAAACATACATACCAACACGAGCACAAACAAAAAGAGGATTGCACTCTTTACCGCCTTCGGTGGCTACGGTTGTCCAATCCTGGAGAAATAGAGAGAGAGAGAGAGAGAGAGTATTTAGGGGGCTTGCTGTAACTTAATCTCCAGTGTAACTCACCAGTTACCTAGTGATGTTAAATCTACCTGACTGAAATGGTCAAACTTTAGTCGTAGTTCGACATTGTTTTTTACCGTAACAATAATAACAATAAGGACAAGGACAACAAGAACAAAAACAACCCTCATCAAATTAAGGGGTCAAATCTTGCACAGTTTTTCAGCTCCACCTCGTTAAACCATACTGATACACCGAATTATCTACTGTGAATGGATATCAAGAACACATGATCGATAGACGGCTCTCGATTAAACCAAGTCTTACACATATGCAAATTTATTCATCATATATGCAGTACAAACATTACTGTAATCACTAATAATCGGTATATATGTCGGAATAGAGTTTGATACTGTAGTTGCTCGCGGGTTAATGATAATGAAAATATTGCTATTCCGTCAGACCATATAATGTTAATCAAAGGGTATAAAAAAGGAAACATTGTGAAATGTTAGGGTCGTGTGATTAGTAACTACAGCACTGGAAAACGCCCCCAATATATGACTTGAGGTTAAAGACAATAGATACCTGAGAGAGAAAAATGTGATTATGTCCTAACATTAGTGGTATTAGGGTTGCTGTAGGTGATGAAGATTCAAGATTTGTTGTCACTCAATCCTAAGCATAACAGTCAGATAACTTTGGATTGAAATGATAATTCATAAAAATAATATGTTCAAAACGGGTATCCATATCTTTCGACCTGTGCCTACTGAACGTACGCTGAATTGTTCTCACTATAGGAGTTTTCAGTCCAAATTCTTCGTTGACATTATCAGCGGCTTGAGCAATACGTCTTAATCTGAAATCGTACTTGTGAATTAGTCCAACTTCTTGGGTAGACACCGCTGCTGCTAACCGTTTGCAAATCTCCAATAACGAAATTGAGCCTAGGAAAATGCAATTACATTAGTAAATCTCCAGGTTTTTAGCTCTATTCTCTATAGCGTAGAGAACGATATTTTATGTGTAAAAACCTCCGTGTAATTTTGACAATCAGCATCGTTGGTAATATTAATTTTATTAACAATTATGGAAAATTGAAACGACTTCGATAATTTTGGTAAAGTTGATTATAATACCAGAAGAAAAAAAAGGTATATTGGATAAAAAAAATTTTTTCAAGACTGCTATCACTTGCTATGATGACAAGTATACATAGAGATCACTCATTTGTTAGATAAAGACATTTCTATAAGAAAAATGTATATAAAAAGTGACATAACAGTTAAAGATAAGCGACGTTTCTTTGTACAGGGAGGTTTTGAATTTCTTTCCTGCTATTCGTGGTGTATAGTTGAAGTAAATCGAAAGGAAAAATAATGAAGAAAAGGAAACGAAGTAATCGTCGGAAAAGTATTTCAGTGTCTGTTGAGAAAAAAAGAGACCGTGTTTCCTTGAGTGTTTATGAAGTTATTTGATCTGAGGAGTAATTATCTTTTTTCGAGAAATAGATGTGTCGCTCCCTGTTTCCTGTTCTGCCACTTATCAGATTAAGTCTCTACAAAAGGAACAAATGATATTATCAGTACAAAAAGAAGAAATAAGTGTCGGCACGGTATGCGAGATTTATTTCCTGCAATTACTTAATAGCTACCTGTTATAATATGTAGGAATGAATAGCACGTACTTACATACCTGAATGAGAATCCAGACGGATCAGAACGGACGAACAGAGGAGGTACAAGCGATAAGCATGAAATAAGAACAAACAAGCATTTCATGTATGCGTGTGTATGTGTACGTATATATATATATATATTTTTTTTTTATATATATATATATATATCACTGGTAGGTTCGATTCCTGCAGCAGTCTTATTTTCTTTAATTGTTTATTCTAATAATGTTATTTTGAGTGAGTGATTCGTTAAACGTGGAGTGACAGGAGATTATTTTAAATGAGAATCTATGAAATATAACGTGATTTATTATCATTCTGTTGGTTCACATTATCCATCCCTTGAAATACATACACACACACACGCATATATATATATATATATATATATATATATATCAACAATCTCACTCATCTCTCTCCTTATCTACTTATCGGTCAAGCATAGTATATGCGTATATAAGTGAGAATATAGTATGTATAGCATAGTATATACGTATATACGTGAGAATATATACTTACACAAACGTAGATTTTTAATGCATACGTGTATGCATGATGTTCACATACGCCCAAAAAATGCACTTGTATTAATATTGCTTTTTATATGTAAACCAAACACGAATTCTCAAAAAATGCACCCTCGCACAAATGTAGTAATATAAAAAGAGAGCAGAAGAGATACAGGGGATTGAGGCAGTACCTTAAACTCAAACCTCCGACAAAATGAGATTGCTCTGCTCAGTAAGCGGAAATTTGTTTTTATCCAGCGTGTTTCCATGTTCAAAGTCTGCGGTAAATGAATTGCCCACAGGCCTGCAAAAAAAGATATTATGGTGGAAAGCATATCCCATCTTTTAAATGATGGGCTTGCATGCCAAAGTCCAAGAAGATGTCGCAAATTCTGAACAAACCCTTCGGTCGTTAGTTTGACATCCCCTTGTAGATGGCCAAACTTGCTATGGGGTTCTGCCAATCCTTGGTAAGAATATTCAAACTGTAAAGCTAACTTAAATTGTCACAAAACTTGGATACTCTTTATTAGAAGAATAAAATTGTTGACTTGTATGTAATTAAAAAGAATAACCAACTATTTATATTCAGGTTCATGAATGTAACTTTTGGCTTCATCTTCATGAAACATATTCAGCTTGCATCATTGTCATATATATATATATATATGTATATATATATATATATATATATATATATATATATATATATATATATATATATATATAAGATTTCAATCAGTGCCTGGCAGTCTGTTCATGCAAACTTCTCTCTCTCTCTTTTTCTCTCTTTCTCTCTCTCTCTCTCTCTCTCTCTCTCTCTCTCTATATATATATATATATATATATATATATATATGTGTGTAAGTATGTATGTATGTATGTACGTATATATATATACGTGTGTGTGTGTGTGTCTGAGAGTGCATGTGTGTATAAAGGGTTGCAAAGTGCACCACAGATCTAAAGACTGAAAAAAAACAGCAATGCATATCAATTGAAGTAATGTCTCACTAAATTAAGCTCTTACTTTTCAATATACATAATAAATATGTGTAGTTCTTTGACTTTGAAGTGATAATCCTAGACATTAACGGAATTAAATACATCCTAGACGATCGTAACGTATAAAAAAATGATCTTAAAATTCTGATTCCAAAACGCAGAAAGTAATGCATAAAGAAAAAAAAAAGAAAAAGAACAGAATGCACAATTTACAAGAAGGGGGTACACAAATGAGACTCATTTGATAACAATACACATAACTGGAGTAGACCATTGAGTGTTGGCATTAGCTTCAGCGTGGAATTATACAGTAGTCTTTTTAGTCTTTGCAGCAACTTAGTGGACCAATGAAGTTTAGTCAAATATTGTGAAGCGCGCACAGAGATTTTTCAGTCAGCTTTCCAACATAGCAGAATATTTGTAGAATTGGCTAAGGAAGAAGTTTTTACATATTTGGGCGGATCCAAAATTATTCAAAATTACTTTTCCTGTATCATTGCTATGGACACAAACGCAGTGTTTCCAAAATTGCACACTCAATCTCAGCAAAATTTTGTGAAACGTACGTAGGATTGTTTACAGTTGTGTACTCCGCAGTCGAGCAATATGTACACAGCATATATTTCTAAATTTCTCCATAAATTAAAGTTAAATATTGTAGAAGGGTTTGCAATTAACCAACGGAGATAAGTTTACATTTTAAATTGGATCCTGGCAATTTTCATAGCTATTTTGCCGAAAATAAACTTCACTGAAGATAATTTTTTCCTAAAACACGATATTCTTCGGAAATTAATTATTGATAAATGGTACTATTTACGATGTATATACTCTACACAAATGGACCAATTCTTCTTGCTATTGTACGGAAGTACGCAGTGTTGTTGTTAGTTCCCCAGACTTCATCGAGAAATTGTTATTCTAAAACATATATTTGGGGGGGCAGAGATTAGTATACATGATAATACTATGCTGTAGAAGTAGAGCAGTCTTTCCGTACATTGTGTCGAACTATGTCTCTGAAGTATTTTGATTATTTTTGCATTTTTTTGCAAAAGATACTTCAAGTAAAGACAGTATTTGAGAGAAGTGTGAAAAATTGGTCTATGACAATGGCCAAACCTTTGTTTCGCTACGTTAGCTAATCAAATAGACCGTGTAGTTATGATTTACATTCCCTTCATATATGGGGAAAAATTACTTTCATTTCAAGTTTAAAGACTGTCAATGGTTCTCCCTAGTTTTCTTCCATAGAATACAGAGTGTTTATACAGAGAAAATGACTTGACTTAACGGCCGTTGGGGACGGTGTTTCAGCGGGTCCTTCTTAAAAAATACTTTGACCTACATGAGCAGTTTGTAGAGTCACATTGAACAAAAGCAAAAAAATATCTTTTGAAATATTTATTAGATTAGACGAATAAATGGTTATTGATATCATAGACGATAAAAGAATGATAACTTTTTCATATTGATACATGTTCAATCATAACATCAAAACATAACTTTGTGCAATCATTAATCTGTTTCGTGTATGCTTTAAAAGGGGCAAAATGTACGACCATGTTTAATAACTTGACTGCTTTTTATCCTGTCTATCCCTCCATCACTAAAATTATAATATAACACTCGCACTCTCTCTGATCCCCCTTCCTATATTCATATACAAAGAATATAATAGTTATGACAACATAGGAGGCAAGAAAACTGTAGCTACGATTTACAGCTTTCGGGTATTTGTCAATAATATCCAGGGTAAGGTGGCTATTCGTTTCTATGTCCAGTTACAGTAAAATTATGATTTATTGTTCTTATAACCAAGAGTGAAAGTTGCTTAAAAATTCGTCACGTCACTCGCAAAAAATGTTTGAGAAGCCCTGCTGTAAACCTTTATTATTGATTTTCGACTATCATGTATCCTCAAAATGATTTGTTAGTTGATTTCAGGCTTTGATGCCCTTTGCCAGTATAAGTGAAAAAAAATATATATATATCAAATGTTGTGTTTTTTGTGCGTCTGTTAACTCTGATGAGTGACAGTTGTTAACAGAATATGTTTGGTAAGATCTGTGTAACAACAATACTAAACTGGAGATTTATTCTCTGCCTATTGTACTACCGTCCAAAATGAATTTCAATAACCACAGAGATTTATCCAAACGTTATGAAAAACGGAAGAAAAAAATCACCACGTCTTATCAGATATAAGCTGAATATTTCAAAGTCGTGCTGCCATACAACTAGAGAGAAGTAAGGGTCCAGTTCAAACTAGAAGTAACAATATGAATAAGCTCATGCAACAAACGAAACAGAAATTAAACTTTCAAAAACTGAGAATTTAAGCAATCAAGCAAGCAGTGCAGATCAATAAAAGAAAATAGGTTCGTGGTGTGTATAGTCCATTTGTTGTGTGGAGTACGAAGAAACATATTGAAAAATATATTTTGCATCCTGTTGAGAAATGTCAAGTCATTTTTCTTCGAGGAACGCCAGGTATCCCTGTTAGTATATATATATATATATATATATATACATATATATATATATATATATATATATATATATATATATATCAATCTATCTATCTATCTATCTATCTATCCATATATATATATATAAGATCCCCCATATATATATATATATATATATATATATATATATATATATATATATATATATATATATATGGGGGATCTTTGGGAGCTCAATAATCAATTGATATGACTGCTTGTAGCACTGGTATCTAACATTTACATAACACAACGTTGTACGGCAAAAGGCTCGTTTAGTGTGTTTTGAAAAGTGAGTTTGACGTTATTAAAACTAGAGCGTATGGGTTGAAATATTGGACCATTTGCGAAAATGGATCGGCAATTTCATTAAATACCACGGTACTATAATATCATATATACTGAAACGAAAACCATGAAACAAAATTCAATCTAAGCGCTTTCTTCAGAATAGTTATTCATACTTCTTGAACATAAACCCCCTAACATCAACAAGACCTGTTCTATCAGATGCTTCAGATTGAAGATGTGTTAAATATTTTTCTCTTGATTTTCATTCATGTATACCTTTTAGTGACTTAGTAGTCACATCTTAAATTTTTTCAACCTTTACCGCGTGTCCTTTCTTTCTGTGTGTTATTTATACTTTCATACGTATTTTTGTCGGAGTTTTGCAAACTTGAAGCAAAACAAGACCTTTTTCTGTCTTACAAAATATTTTTAACATTCATAATTGAAATTCAACGGATCGATAAACAGCTTGAAAAGGCATCAGAACTTCGGACCTCTTCATTTCTAGTAAATATTTTAAATAAAAAAAAATGGTTATGGTCAATTGAGAAAAAGTATGATAACAAACAAGTTGACACATGCGCAATTTGAAATTACTCAATATTATTGTAAAAACAAGGACATTAGTCCAGCGAAGCAAACACATTCCACCTGCCAATATTACATTGCATTAGGTATTTTAATTACATCATTATTCTGTACCAGGCATATATATATATATATATATATATATATATATATATATATATATATATATATATATATATATATATATATATGAGAGAGAGAGAGAGAGAGAGACGTCATTTCAAATGTTGAAGACCTAAAGATTGCAAGTGCCCTCAGCATTGAGATTATGCTGCAAAAGAGACAGACAGACAGACAGACGGACGGACGGACGGACAGAGAGTGATTGATGGTGGACTATAACGAACCATGCTATATCTGAGTATGACAGTATATGCATACTGTGCATATGTTACAAAGAGTGCTATATAGAAAAATCCTGTAACAATTTGATAATCGTCTCTTCGATATTACAAAAGTGAGTTGTATCAGGGGATGCCTGTAATATCAGTAATTTCACATTACCAATATAAGATCAGGCAATAAAAAAGCTTGTCTGGTCAGGTCATTTTGTGGTTCTAATTTTTATGACATCATCAAAGAATTTTTCCCCCGAATGATATAATTCCAAATGGCGTGTAGATGCATCTGAAAATTCAATGTGATGTGCATAATCATGTTTGTATTATTGAATCTAAGAAGATTAAGGAAACAGGCATGGACGTTTAAGATTAAGCCATAAAACATGTCATTCTTTTACCAATCATTTTTCTTTAGAAACTGCGTGTTCCTTTGTAAATGCTTCGCTGAAGCAAAACCATAAAGTGATGTTTCCAACGCCATTCTTAACATTTTGGATTACGTTTTACATCGAATGCGGTTGGTTCTTTCCCCCCAATCTAACGTTCCTGGTGTCGCCCTACTTAGTCCGACCGAAATACTATATTCCTGTTATCATACAATCGATCCCAATTCATGCTAGACGAGCCTTTTACGTGTTTTCATCAGGATTGGCTTTTGTCATGCAACACATGAAATCATCTGTGGGTTATCCAATCCTTCAAACATTGATACGCTTCCAATTCCTTTACATTTATGACCGATAGATTAGGCAGTGGAACTGGTTCTGCAAGAATGTCTTGCATATTTTTCTTCTAGCTTTCCCTGGATTGATAAAACTCAATCATTCTCTTCATATGAAAAATCAATTATTGTATGCGTTTTGAAGTAATATTGAACGTTATAAATTGCAGGAGGTGAGAGAAAAAGATTAATTCTAGAAGGTATTTGCGACCAATTTACTTACAAACGTATTTCTACAGAGAGGTTGAATTGGAAAAATTTCGATTGTGGATATAAAATAAATTATTCTCTATTTATCATTTCACTTAGCAAACTATTTTACTAATGATGATTGAGTTGATAAATATTATTGGAAAATATTATGAAAATAAGATAGGGATCAAATGATTTTGCTTTTTCATGTATATTTTATGTTGCTACCTCTGACAACTTAAGAACTTCCATCTACATTTTTCTAATTCATTTTGAGTGTGCACTAGCCTGACGTCATTTTAAATGTTGAAGACCTAAAGATTGCAAGTGCCCTCAGCATTGAGATTATGCTGCAAAAGATACATACGCTGAGCGGGTCATGTGTCGAGAATGGAAGCCCGTCATCTCTCATAGATCTTAGTATTCAGTGAACTGTCCATTGACCGGAGTAACAGAGGACCTCTAGGGAAAATATATGTAAGGATTCCTTTAAAAAAACGACGCTCATCTCTCATAATATCAACTTTCACAAGTGGGAAACAGAAGCTGCTTATATGATGACATGGAGTCTCCCAGGTGATCTCCTTTTTGGAAAACACCGCAGACCAAAAAATGAGTGTTGACAACTTCGTAAGACTTGTTGCTACACAATACCACAACCGAGAGAAGTTTTCAGTCCTGTTTATACCCGTGGATCTGTCATAAATAGTGGATGCCTTCTTAAATATTTCTCCGTAACTCAAGACACAAGGGACTTAAAAAATAACATGAAAAGAATACCCTACCATGGTCCCTTTGTCCTACTTCTAAAAATTTTCCAGTATTCTATACACTGTTTAGTTTGAAAGTCTAAAAGGGTTTCTTTGATGATTGCCATTCCATAAATGTCAAATTATATTGAAATATGAAGTTAAGCTTTCAACTGTGAAAAGCGTTGTCATTTTAATATGGGAATGCAAGCAAAATAGGAACTGGATGATTTGACAGCATCTTCACAAACAGGAAGTGCCATTCAGTAATCTACAAATTGCAGTCACGGTCATTGAAGATTTCTGAAGTATGTAAAAGCATAGGATTAAAAAAACAGCGAATGGATTTCGACCGTTGAAATTAACGAAGGAATAATCAGCATGTGGCTATCACACCCGTCCACCTTTCTCGAGTATTCACTTTTGGGACATATCCCAATTATTGAAACATTCCTTTCACTTTTCAAAGATGTCAGTAATATCATCTCCCATGGTTATCATCAGTTATCATGTTACGTTCACGGTTCGAAATCTCGTTTGAAAAATCTAGGAGTCACAGAGAGCTAGATCTATCCGTAAAGTTGACAGACCTGGGTGATACGTGACTGGCTCTGTCATTACAGCTGCAATGATCTTACAGTACATTTGCTACGTCACTGGCATCTTACTGTCTACTGAATCACACCAGGGGAGAGGGATTATTCTTGCATGTGCAGGAAGGTCCTCTCTGATTTGTTGCCCTGCTGCCAGTTCTTGAGACATGCAAGAAGTGATGGATAGTTTCCAGACGGACTTTGTAATCACTCAGCCGAAAGAAATTCGAGAAATGATATTTGAGTGTTATTCAGAAACATTGTTTCCAGTGAAGTCTGAATTCAGTAGCATATAACACGAACGTTTGAGAATCGAATAAATCAGAACCTTTAATTTTCATGCCTGTGTCATTTCCCTGACTCCAATACTACAACATTAAACAGCACAATATTGAGCAATTGTATAAAGAGAATGTTCTCAAGATTTTCTACTAAGAAACATTGGAAGTATTGGAGTTTGGAAATTGAATTCCAAAATGAGGAAAAAATTGTCAAACTCTGCTAATTGCAAAACTGCAGGATATGACATATCCTTTTAAAATACTCTTTGATGTCATCATCACGTTTCTCTGCATGTGGAGGTGGAGTCAAGTCGTTAAATACCTGAAAAAAGATAAACTTCACACTGATGCCCTTGGAGAAAGTATGGATCTATATGTTTTCCCGTCTGCAATTGGTGAAATAGATTGGCAAATTGGGATTTGCAGTCTTTGGAATGCTACCAGTCTGGGAGAAATACAACTCTTTTTAATCATGGATGTTGGACATCAAATTTGAATTCCTTGAGTCACCTCCTGTGACTTAGCTTCTGCATGACGTATAGCGCACTGCTTCCATTCTGGTCCCCATCAGATAGACCAAAAGTAGAATTGAGACGACTGGCCACCCAGGATGCCCATATACCCCACCAAGATATGCCCCCTGGAAGGTACATAACATTGTCTGTATCTATGGAATCAATTGGATGGGGAATATGTTGGAAGAGAATAATGCTGCAAATTAAGTAACTTATTTTGAAAAATAACAAAATATTTTAAAAGAAACTAATGTTAAAAAAAATATGAACATGTGTGTATATTATCAACGCATTTGTATATATATATATATATATATATATATATATATATATATATGTATATGTATATATATATATATATATATATATATATATATATACACACACACAGACACTCACACACACATATGTATATTCAACATTCCGTGCCTAGCCCTCATATCAGCTACTGGCATGTTTTGTTAAGAATAAATCATAATTCACGCAAACATTTCCCATATACGTTGCAATCATGTGTAAATGATTGTATATAAAGCAACAACACACAATAATATGTGTGTTTCTGTGTGTATGGGCGTGTCTGTATCTTTCAGATGATAAAACGATAGAATGAGAAAGAACAGAGAAAAATATAAAATTTGATATAACAAATATAGACAATCATCTCAACATAGCATCTTAGACATGAACATAACACTGGAAAAATACCAGAAGATTTACAAAGCCATGAAAACAGTGGGGGAGGGAATTGACAAGTCGCCCAAGATATTTCACATATGGTTGACTGAGCACTTGGGACTTGTGCCGGTTCGAACGTTGCCAAATTCTTTTCGTCTTCGTCTGTCTTCGATTCTGACAAATGCCAAAACTGTATGAGTGATTGGCAAATGGCCTGCAGACCACTTTGTGTACGCGCTGACTCTATAAGCTAGGCACATAGCCCCACACCCCCTGAGCAAAAGGCAAGGAAGTTGAATTTGTCTGCTGTTGTCTTGGTCGGAAGCGTCGCCAAAGTACGATTACAACATCCATTATCTGACCAAGAGAGTTTTCACATCATTCATTTCACATATGTTCCGCCGGGAAGTTTTGTCTCACATCATTTCACAAACAAAAACTTTATTTTTCCCTCTTAGCATAGGTTTAACTGCTTGAAATTAAATCTTGCAGCTCACTCTTCTTTTCCGTCTATGTGTTTGAAGAGTTGTAATACAACGAAACAGCTGTCCGTGGATGACATAATAATAATAATATGGCATGATGGGCGAAAGAGAGAAGAGATGTTGGCTGAAAAACTGAGGAGACTTATTGTAATTCAGCCTTCAGCAATGGCCACTGGGCAACCAGTGCGAAACTGTAAGCTGCAGTATAACTGTGGCCTATGATAACTAGGAGAGAATGGCTGGAGACTTGAGGAGACTTGCTGTCACTCAAATTCCAGCGGTAACCACCAGCCAACAGGTGTGAGATTGCTAATTATAGTAATAATATATATATATATATATATATATATATATATATGTGTGTGTGTGTGTGTGTGTGTGTGTATGTGCGTGTGTTTGTGTATTCTTTTTCTTAATAATTGAGCGCAATGTAATTCAAGCAAATGCTTATAAACTGGAACACAAACATATCAATATAATAATAATAAAGACATTTTATTCGGAACTTATTGCTCGGCACTGATTCATGGGAAATCGAGCAGGCTTACACTGTGTGAGTAAATAAATGAGCACAGTGCAGGGATCGAACCCACGTCTACCTTGAGAGTAGCTTTATACGAGACTAAGCTAACTGTCTTTCTTTTGTTCACATACATGATCTAAGACTTTTCAATTTGCTACCAATTGAAATTGATGCCGAGCAATGTGTTCCTGGAAAATTATTTATAATTATTTAATTCCATATATTGTTCACACACACACACACACACACACACACACACACACACATACACACACACACACACATATATGTCCTGACAGTGGACTCTGGTTCCACATGGGAAAATTTAATAAACACTCACACAGCACTGATGATGGGAAGAATCCTGAAACATTTATGGACGACTTACTTATAAGGATTAATATACCTTACCTGCAAACACCTTACTCCCGAGTCTGCCTCACTCTCTGTAGTACACAATATATATATATATATATATATATATATATATATATATATATATATATATATATATATATATATATATATATATATATATATATATATATGCTCTAATGTATTTATACAATAGAATGTAGGTAAATACCAACATCATTTTCAATTAAATCATCATGGAGCGGTTCTCATTTTTCCTATGTGTACATAAATAAATAAGTAAATCTAGTTTAGTAAATATCTTTATTAGTACTTATCGACAAAAACTGTCATCAAAACGGTTGACCGAGGTTTCCAAAGTTTACAAGCTGGTCTGGTTGGCTATGCATATGTATCACACAAAAAGGATGAAAATATCTCTGCCAATAATTCATTAGTAGGGTGTTCAATTCTCAAGCTAAATGTGTTGCTCGATTTGCGTCCGGATCTGTTCATGTGCGGTCTTAGTTACTCAACAGAAAACAACTTAAGTAAGTGAGCGGAGAAATGTTTTCATTGATTAGCCTATTTTCTATTATTTTTCTAAATCGATCACCACCATCATGGCATGCTGCCAAACGATGTTTGTCACATGACGGTCTCTATTGGGTTGCAAGCCAAAACTAATCTATATTTATGTCCCCGTTAGAGTGTCTGATCAGATCTGGCTAACTCTTGACTTGCGTTTTTCATTCGATTTCGAATCGAAAAAAGAAATCGAGATCTGTTTTGATTTAACCCATATAAAATTAGATAAACTTGTTTCTGATGATAAAAGCTATTTCAAGTATTCCAAGAATTATATTTCCCAGTTACCTTGAGGGGGGGGTTACTGCATCGAAAATGGATCCCCATGAAATGGGCTATCCCTTGTTATATGGAGGTTATTTGGTGACGAATGACTGGAAACAAGAGATTGATACCTCTTTATGAGTAAGGTACGTCATTAAAACCTCCCCTTTACTCTGACGGGGAGTTGCTGCTCCAGAAACGGACCCCATGAAGAAGATACTACCTTCTCATTTTAAAGGTCTCCGGCATGAATGAAAAAATGCAGAGATAAGTCCGTTTTGTGAGTTAATTACAGTATTTCAATCGTGGCAAATGTCTTTGGCATGAATTGTTTTCCAAAAAAAGATGTGCGTTTCTGATTGGGATTGGAGTTTCTAATTGTATGGTAAGCTTCCCAAATCATTAGCTGATTGGTTCTGGGGAATGTCAATTAGCACTTTGTCTGGTAGAATAATGCTACTTTACAAAACCAATTACTTACCTGTTCGTGCAAATTACAATTGAATTAGTAAAGACTTGAATGAACTAATGTAGATAGTTGAAGGACGTGCATACTAGAGATCATTCAGGATAATGCCTGTAGAGAAGCTTAGATATGCGTATACTCTCGCAATTAACACAATCCAATACACAGAACCAAACGCTTATACACGTCCTGACTTGTAACACATACACAAATTCACTAGAACCTATTAGCATACATGGTCTGATTTGAAACATTTAGTCAATAAAAGAAAAAAAACTCATCTTAGATCATGACTTATTAGTTTCCTTCAATGTATTACTCGTTAGATGACATAAACAGCGTCTCGTCCTCTCTTCGATATAGTCGTCGAATCTCTCATTTGGGATTGCAATCATCAGCCTTTTATTCCCCCTAATTTTGTCCACGGACTGTAATCTCTTGGAAGAAATGCTTGAGGTTGCAAGGAGGAAAATCTGGACTGCATGATAGAAATGATCTACCATTCAAAAAGGAACCTGTACAAAACCTGAACAATGACTCCGACTGACATATTGAACACTACAGTCACACGATACAAAAATTCACAAAATGGTGTCTCGCTGTCCCCAGTGTAAATTCACTGAAAAATCTCCCCTTTGATGGGTTACATCCTGTCAGTGCAACCACTCCCTCAGATATCCAAATGAATTGATACTTCCTGGACATACTTCATATATACTTATCAATCATAGTTTTGTCGTATATATGATCTTAAGTGTTGGGCTATTAGTGAAGTTAATGGACAAATAGATTCAGTAAATATTTTGAATAAATGAGTATTGATTTCCTAGTTCGCTTAAATAGTTATATTTTGCATTATTGAATTGTTATATCATAGTTGTTCATGATAAATGTTTACTTCCACTAAGGTCGAAGATTATTAATTGCAGTTTCCGCAATCAACTTTATAGCAGTATATATGGGGAAAAAGTTATCAATCGAAATAAGAACTTTCAGAATCTACATATTTTTACCAACTACAACCAAGTCCATTTATTCTTGAAGCAAAACATTCTGGGGAACTGGAACCAACGAACTCTCCGAAGATGTTTTGAACTGCTTGGTTGTTTGAGACCTCACCTTGCAGAAAGTAGTCGAAGTGATTGAAAAAGTACAAGTCAGTCGGATTTCAAGCGAGTGAACTGAGTTTCGCACCATAGATCGTGCAATTTCTTTGGGGTAATTCGAGCGACAGACCAGCATTTTTGCTCCTAATTCGATGTCATTCACCTTTATCTAAAAGCCCAAAACGATACTCGGGTGATCAGAAATATAGCACATGGAATAACAATCCTAACTCCATGAGGATGTCATACATATATGAAATATATTTATTATTCGAACATATTGCGTCCTGTGATATCAATCGCAATTAGGACGGCTTTATTTTAGGTAGTGTTTAACGAGGTAGTCTATCAGGAGGATTCTTGCTCTGGATTTCGATGCTCATAAGTTACCACTAACTTGGGACCGTGTTGCATGCAATTTTATTGTGCCCCACTATAATTAGGATGACTGTAGCAACACGGTTCTAATCTTCAAGATTTGAGCCTATTTTTCAATAAGACATTCGTTATAATTATCTACCATTAGCAAACCATTGTGAGCACAAGTAAGGTTCATTTTCCAAGTGCAGTATATTCCAAATGTCTTACTATATATACATCATCTACTCATAAAAAACGCAGTTTGTAACTATACTATATAAGTTTGAAGAGTGAACTAGCATGTTAAAGATTTTCTCACATCTGTGAGATCCGTTCGTCCTTGTGTGCTTTTTCCAGAGTTTGAAATCACAAATGGCTTTTTGATCCCCATCCTCTATTGTTATCTGAGCAGTATACTATCGAATGGTCAATGTGACCATCACAGACATGATGGGTTTGCTTACCCGTGGCAACATTTTCAATGTCCCTATGGCCATGATGAACCTAGACATCCTTTATAATGCCTGTCCTAATCAACAACACATGCTTGCTTTATAATGATGTTCTACTGTCCCTTGCAGGTTGAATTGACCTTTGTCTTACTGTTAGTGAGGCAGTAAATGGAAACGTGTTCCTGTCAATGTTCATCAAATCTGTCGACAACAATTCATCTGCAGTTCATCGACAATAATTAATCTGCAGATACAATACATCAGCAACAAATGTTCTGCAGATATAACGTATTTTCTTCACTTGTTCTACTGATACAGTTCATCAACTACAATCTCTTTACAGATACAATTTATCAACAATAATTGTTCTATAGATACCGTTCATGTACTCAAATTCATTTACAGATACAATTCATCTACAATCATTTTTCTAAAGATACAGTTATACTACTCAAATTCATTTAAGATTCAATTCATCTACAAAAATTGTTCTACAGATACAGTTCATGTATTCTAATTCATTGACAGATACAAATTATCAACAATAATGTAATATGAATATACACATAGACATACACATTCACAAATACACGTGTGTATGAGTTTGTTCGTTGAAATACCTGAATATATCCCCTGCGTTGAAATACCTAAATATATCCCCTCGAGGTAAATTATATATTTAGATCAATTGATGTTGATGGAATGCTTCTTTGGATAAATCATTGTAGATGAATTGTATCTGAACAGCAATAATCATAGAAAATGCATACCTGAATTGAATCCGTAGTGCAATTGTTTTAGACGAACTTCAACTGTACAACATATATTGTACATTAGTTTTATCAGTAGAACAATCATTTTAGATGAATTGTGCCTTTGAAACAATGATTGTTGGTACATGGTATCCGAAGACCAGTTAGTGTTGATAGTTTGTATCTGTGGAACATTTATTTTGAACGAGTTGTATCTCTAGATCAATTAATGTAGATTTAGTTGATACATTATGCCCTTGGAACAATTATTGATGATATTTTGTATTTGCCGATCGGTTACGGTAGATTAAGTGTTTCTACAAAACAATCATTGTTGATAGTTTGCATTTGTCGACCGGTTATGGTAGATAAAGTGTATATGTATAACAATTATTGTTGATAAATTGTACATAAATTTCATCTGTAGATAGACAATTGTAACAAACTTGCAACCATCTATTTTCAACGTGCTTGCTTTAGACGATGCTTTTATTGATCCCAAGAGATTATCCTGTAAGGTATATTGTTTCCGATAAATTTACTTTTACATCACGCCAGCGAAAAAAAGGTTTACAATGAGATTCATTTCAGTCTGTTATTTTGGCTAGCTATGCATGTGTTTGTATCATAAGTACAGAGTTATCAATGGAGCTAGAAGACTGAAAATTTGAAAAAAAACCTCCTTATTATCGCTACAAATAATCTGATTTTGTTTTCAGTGAAACCCCACTGTCTAGGTTTAGTGGGGTGATCAATTAGCAGCATAATTTTATTCTAAATCGGCCTTTTATTGGCACCCTTTTTTTTATCTCTTGTTGTTGTCCATACCCTTCTCCAAAGATACGCGAGACCTTTCTATGATGAGAGCCGTGGAGCCTGTATGTTATAAAGTTGTCAAGTTTGTCGTGCCATTTTATATTCTGCCTGTCAAAGTTCCTCATATCATCTTTGGTTTTAAGTGATTACTTCCAAGCAATAATGCAAGTTGTAAAACTTATTCATTGATCATTTTTTTTTGTTACTTTTGTCTGAAACATCCCGATAGTTAGTGTACGACAAGGGGCCTCTTCTTCAGTCTCACTCAATGCCTTTCGTTTAACGGTCGTCGAATGACAACCCAAGAGTTGCCGTAGGAAGTAATAGTAATCAGATGAAAGAAAAACTAATATAAATAATGATTGAAAAAGAATCATCATAGAAATTAATTTGTTCGTCTGAACTTGAAAAATGTGTTGGGATCAACTTTCAAAATATTTTGGATACTTTTTTTTGCTGACTGTTTATTTATCAGTGAGTGGATTTTAGATATATAATTGTACGCAATTATTTATGCTTGCAGGTCTGTGTGTTCATTCATATGAACGATTTACGCAATTCTTTTAGTCATAGGCTTAACTCGCTGAACACATAAGATAAAATATACATCAGTGGCATTTACCAGAACTCAGTCTGTATGTTTCAGTGTAAATACATATTATTGATCCTATCTACCGCACTCTAGCTACAGGCCATGCATTCTTTATAGAATTTAAAAAAATGAACCTGTTGGGCGAAATATGACGTAACAAGTCTGGCTGCTATGTAATATGCTTGAAATGAAGAGTATACCATATCCACACTCATACAACGGGATGATAAATATTACATCAGCGCGATGAAGGCAGTTTTAGCTTATGTATCCAGGTCTTAGAACCCGTCAATGAGGTCGTTAACGGTCAGACGATTCGAATGAAGGAAAACATAATCTTTTTTCCAACAATCAATACACTATTGAACAAAGATTCAAAATAAAACGATAATTCACAAATAGTTGTTTTTTTTTCTTGATAAAGCAGCAGAATGCTAAATTATAACCATAATGCTTGTTGTTTATGGCTGAAGACTTGGCATTATCCTACTGCTGTTAGCTTTCTCATTTTGTAAGCAACTAAAATAAGGTTATTCTACGGTGGATACAAAAAGAATTCTATAAAATCGCTTTTTGTTTGCGTATTAGTAATAAATTACTTACATCAGAGTGATTTAAAACGATTTCAGCACTGGAGCAGGAAATAACCTACCGCTTGTAGAAACTCCTCCGTTGCGCTAACACAACTGGACTTATTTAGTATAGATCGCCAAAATTGATTTTGTGTAGCCAATTGTGCTGAATGGATCCTTTGATTTTGATATGATAATCTGAACGATACTAAAGGTTTGATTCCTTTTATCTATGGGCGACCACTGAGTTGCTGAAACTGTGCCATATCTGTTGGTCAGATCTATTGAATCTAGTTATAGCTAAAAATGAACCAACCTGAAAAATAAATGAACTATTTAGGGTATTTGAAACATGATAATAATTCTGTGGGTTACACTCCTTAGTCCACCGAAAAAAAGAAAAAAAAAGATGGTTTTTCAAAGAAGATGACAAGAAACTGCTGATTATGGAGTAGAAACTTTCATTTATTTATATAGAAATGCGTAAAAATCCCGGTTGACATTTAATATTCATTCTGGTCAAATCGTTTTTCTCCAATGTTGACGCAACGGGCCAGAGGTTTGGGTAGTTTATATTGATATCATATGTAGCCGACAATACTGTAAATTCAATATCGATTTCAGATTCGAGATATTCACAAACTTTTCTTCAAAATAGAAAACAAATTTGAATTTCTACAATTCAATTCTCAAGTGCCTTGAACCTGTTCGCGTTCTCAATCAAAAGGAAATAAAAATTACGTTCCGATTACTTCAGGTTTCGTGATCCATATATACCCGTGGCAGGATAAGATTTCCTAGAAAAGACGACTATTTTTTGACTGGGACTCGAGCCTTGAAACCACTTGAGAATTCAAAAATAAAGCAGGAGGCAGAATTTCATCCAAATAAAAAAAAGAAAAACCTCCGTTGAAGAGAGGGCTTTTTGACAGAATCTATCACATGATATCAAGAGGCAGAAAATGTACTTAGAAAGAGAAAAAAAATGAGAGTATACTTTCGAAGAAATCGAAATTCAATCTTGCATATATATATATATATATATATATATATATATATATATATATATATATATATATATATATATATATATATATATATATATATATACTTGAGTAGATGGAAATTTAAAGAACCAGTTGAAAAGGGGATTGAAATCCATTTACTTGAATCTGCTGGGATATCAATGAAAACGAAAAGACAACCGTCCCTCACTTTTTGGATGGTTTCTGGATCTTCAGAATAATCTTCTTTTTTCCAGTGTCCCTTCTTTTCTTGCTTTGTGGCTGTCTGTCCTTTCTTCTTCATTATTCGAATACTCCCTCGGTAACCCTCTTTCTTTCTATATTTCCGTCTTCTTGGCATGGTTATCAATTTCCTCCCTTCCTACTTTATTCCATTACTTTCTCTTTGCTTGCCTGTTTGCTGTTTCGCTTCCTGTCCTCCACCCTCCTTCCACTCTCTGTCTATCTGTCTGTCTCTCTGTCTCTCTCTCTCTCTCTCTCTGTCTCTGTCTCTCTCTCTCTCTCTGTTGCCAGCTCTTTCCCTTTTTATAAGTTTATTCGTGCGATTGTTTCTCTTTTTGCTGTTTTTCTTCTATCTTTTAATATTTGTTACCAGCTCTATGGTTCACTTTTTCTCATTCTTTCTTTTTTTCTCTCCATCTTTTTTCCTCATTTCTTCCCTCCCTCTATCACTTTTGTTCCCTCCGTCCCTGTTCCATACATTTCTTCCTTTTTGTCTAATTTACTGGTTTTATTGATTGCTCTATTGCAGGAAGGTATTCATCCTTTCCTTTACACCCTTTTTTCTTTCTTTGTTTCCAATAACTTTTGCCCCCTTACTCACTTGCTATCTTTCTTTCTATCTCACTTGCTTTCTTTCTTTCTCACCGTCACGCTCTCTTTTTTGTCTTGCATCTTCGATTACTTCCTTCCTCTCTTGTCCCCTTTCTTACAATGGCTTACGATTTTTCTTTCCTTATTGAATGAAGAACAGCTTTCCACTCGAAGGAAGAAGTTCAAAGATTCTCTGCAGTGTATCGAAATTTCCATAATCACCTCCTTTGTGTTATGGTTAATTATTTAGTGAAAAAATATGAATAGTTCATGTATATTCAATCCGGAAGCCAAGTACAAATTCCTTTTGTTCAGAGCCAATTGGATTTTTTAGAAAATCAGAAAAGATTGCGTTTGAAAAACGCAACGTGTAACATAATCTCTTTGTCACTGATTTCTGGATTAAATAATCCACACATAGAAAATAATTTACGAAATAATCATTATTGTGCACATGAATTTGCAGACAATTACCAACAATATACATCTACGTCTTCGTATTCTCTCTCAATATATATATATATATATATATATATATATATATATATATATATATATATATACACACGTAATTATAGATTGCGTTATATCATTTAAAACTTTTTGGAAATGATTTCCTGTCATTGGCCAGTTAATGTATCATTTTACACAGGCAGAGTATATAGAATGAACGATTAAAGAAAGCTGGGGCTGCTGCAGGAATCTAATATCCAACGCGGCAGGTCCGTATTAAAAAAAGAATACATATGATCGGACAGAATAATTACAAATTGCGATATATCATATAGAAACTTAGTTGAGAAATAAACAGACTGATAATAAGCGTGATGACAGTTCGGAGTGAGAAAAGTCATTTTGACATCTGCATTACTAGCTGCTCAATAGTAAGAATATCGCTAAGTTTAAGCTGGTACTGTCACAGGTCACAGGTTCGATTCCTGTAGCAGTTGTTTTTTTCTTTGGTCGTTTATTTTATTTGTATTGTTCATGTTAAATGATGTGTTAACCGGGTAATGACTGAAGATTATTTCAGGAAGGTTTTTATATAATATATCACAATTCCTAATCATTCTTCCAGCTAGGTCAATTATATTTATATATATATATATATATATATATATATATATATATATATATATATATATATATATATATATATATAGATAGATAGATAGATAGATAGATAGACGGATAGACGGACAGACCTATGTGCGTGCTCCTGTATGGTATCATATATCGATAAGTATATATCAATCATTCTAATTTGGATGTTGTTTTGATTTTTTGTTTTGTTTTGTTTTCCTTCTTTTTTGTACATTTTGAATTTTTTTTTTCACGATCTGCTAAACGTTTAAAAAAGTATCTCACGCCTTAGAATCAGGTGCGCATAGACTGAAGAAAAAAATTCAATTGACCATTGGAGCGATTGACATTTGACAGACCATCTTTGCTTTGGAAAACAAGATTTGTTTGCTCATTCTGTCAGTTAAATAAACCCAACATAGTGAATACTTCTGAAATGAATTGGTCGATCTGCTAGTAATCCAAATACCGTTCTAGCAGTAGACAGATTGATATCAAACCAATATTCCAGTTAGATATTCAATCTATCAAGATTCAATACTGAGAATTTCTATGCATGGGAATGTATCGAATATACAATTGGTGATGAGTGTGCAACATCTTTCATTTGAAAATATAATGTTTTGGATCGCTCAACTATGGTCAGATTCTTGTGGCATATTGCATTGTTTCTTAAACCACCAGTTTCATATCTGTCTGAAACGCGTAAAGTTAAAAATTCTTCTTTGCTGATAAAGAAAAATCTCCCCTCACAGATATGACCTTTAAACCTGAAAAGTTCTGTTTGGTAGAGTGGCCGGAACGTTGTATTGAGAGAAGATGGATCAAGATTGGAGGCCAAAAAAGACCAGAAAAATACATAGCAATTAAAATTGATCAGGTTGAAAGGTTATAATGTGGATGTAAGCAATGAGGATCGAACCCACTTACTATGATACGAGAGACTAAAGTACTAACAAGTTTTGACAGCAACAAGTGAGGATTACAGCCATGTATATGGAGTGCAATAATAGCTTGCAAATCATCACTTTATATTCCAAACTTAATACCTACCCTTAGTCTACTCTAGTAAAGTAGGTATTCAATAACGTTACTTTACTTGCGGCGAACGCACCTTCATGGAACGTCTACTGCTAAAGTAGATTTCCAGTGAAAACTCTGCGAGACTTGCTTGCCAAGTATTTCCCTATGAATAGAAACTTAATAACTATAACTACTGTTGGCCAACGTTTCCAGCACAGTGGGTCGGTTCTTGAGTTTTTGCTTAATGTAGATAAACAGTCATTTTTTTTAATATATATTTATAAGTTAAAGCGTTGACAAAAATACTTGACATTCTCAAAATACACTTATGAAACTAAGATAATACTATGACATTAAAAAGTGTCACTCGCACATAACCTGTGTGATTGCAGCATGTCACAGCCGACACGCGTGTCCTATGTTGGCCTTCACACTCTCAGGCAGACAAAACTGCACGACAGTACAGCACTTATAGGGATCGAATTTGCAAAGAATGGCTCGCATCGTTTGCTTGATAACGATCACACCGCCCGCAGTACTTTAGCACAATCGTGTATAAAATATTTCATATTCTGCCATGTTTTGCAAACAACCGAGGCTGTTTATATTGTATGATATAAAATAACGGAAACTTCGTTGAGTGCGCCTTCTATCGAATATTAATGTCTTTCATTGATTTTCCCCATCTTGTTTGTATATCAACGGGCATTTACATTGCAGGAGAAAGCACTGACTGTTAACATCTTGTTTTAACATGAGAAAGGAATATGATCTTAAGGAGTCCACAGAGCATGACCAAAGCACTTGCTGGGTTTTTCTTTTATGATCTAAAGGGATGGCCAAATAGATGAGATTGAATCCTGGTGAGTTAAAGAGTTATACCTCAAAAGAATGCATAAGCATGATATGCGTTTGTTAAGTAAAATCTCCAGGTACGCTACGCTACTAGAAATCCATATCCAACGATAAAGATTCTCAAGATGCATCAAAGCAGTATTTTTACACAAGGTTTCCTTAAAAGCATTTTTGTGGAAAGGTATAGGGCTATGGGCAATAGCTCATGGTGGTGGAGCCATCAGAAGACTCGGGAATCTTATTGAGAGACAAGTTCCAACCAAATAAACTAATTATCATCAACGTTAAAGTGATTGAAACACTAAATGTGATCATTTAATAATTTGTGTCCGTTTGATTCAGTTCTCTCACTGTTGTTCTCGCTGTATTTCCCAATTTGCTTGCCGTATGTGTCAAATTGCTTGCCGTATTACTAACTCAGCTGGTGTATTTGGTAATTACCTTGCAATAGAGAAGCAAAATTCCCCAAACATTTTATCGATACCTTACCGAAGGGGACATTGATTCATGCCTCTCCTACTCTACATGGCTTGGTTTTTGTTTGCTTGTTGTAGTATCTTATATGCATATCGTAGTTTATAGTCTGTAACTTCATTTTCAATAGGCTTGCTCTAAATCTGCTCGGAAAGAGTTAAGTGTAACCTATGATATCCATGAAATCCTGTTTTGGTGGGACTGAATACGCACAGTGGATATAGCAAAAATTCCTCCGTCATTGGAAAGATTATAGGGCTCTGTCTTTCTCCGAAGTACTTTGCTGCAGTTTTAGTTGCATGTGAGATTAGTTGCTCCTCCTAAAATACCCCCTCCTCTTCCCAGGTATAACGACTGCTAAGCTGTGATTTTTTTTTTCTTTAAATCTCAGACAAACTTTCTGCCTTTCTCAAAGGGATTATTTCGATGTGAATGTAAAGAACCCCGACCGAAACTCGCACTTGATACGCCTATTTCGTTTTTCAAGCCTGTAACTGTTACACCACTCAGCACTTCAAAGTAGATCACTGCTAGTCTAGTCCATAGAATGTGTTGTCAACTCAAATCGAACGTATTTTTGACGGATACAATTTGAGATTTCAACAAGTCTGGCTGCTGCATTGTCAAACTTCACTCCGACTGAAGATGATTATTGCAAATTTTGTATTGTGTATATGATGAATAGAAAAATATTAAAAAATGTATATATTTTGTATAAATGCATTCATTTATCAGAATGAGATAAGCCTGTGTGTATTTGCATGATAAATTTTCGTTAATATCTAAAAATTGTCAGTTTAACAAAAAGGTTGTCTACTGGCAATCAGTTAAAGGATACAGTTATGTGGAATCTACACATTCGTTTCGAAATCTGCAGCCACTTAGAGATAAACCAGGCCTCTCTACCATAGGCGTCGACGGGCCAGTACTTCCCGATTTTTCTAGTTCATCTAGTCATCTTACTTTCTATGGACCACAGTTTCACATATGCGTAATTTCCAGTGGTTGTCTGCCATTCTTGTAACAGAGCCACCCCATTTCCATTCGATTTTCCTTACAGTTTCTATATTATCTCAGCCCCCTGTCTTTTCTGTCATATGCTGTGCTGTCTTCTGATCTCTCCTGGACTCTTTCATATGCATGTTGTATGGTTCTATGTTTGAGAGTCAATCTTTTGGTTTGGTTCTATGTATCAGCTCCGTAAGTGACTATCGGTAGGATACATTGGTTGTATACCCTTCTTTTAAGTACTAGTGGGATTTTCCTGTTCTTAAAAGTCGAGTATACTATATCGAAAATTCGCCAACCGATAGTGATTATTTATTTTTTTTATTCTTCTTTTGGTACCTTTATGTAGACTTGCTGTTGTAGGGGGACGTAGCAGTCGACTTTCTGCAGCTCTTCATTTTCGATTTTTGTCCCCAAAGCGTTCGATTTTCGTCAGGGTTGTTCTTGTAGTTTTCATAACAGAAGAAGAACAAAGTCAATTCTAAGCTCCGTTCCTAGGTTCGATAATTCCGTCTCTTTTAGTTGGAAGTGAATAGGCAAAAGTGTTTTGAGGTCAAGTCAAGTCTTGGAGAAACTCCTTTCCTGCTGATCGGAAATAACTTTTTCAATGTTCTGAATCTACTGTTTCTACATGATAAGGCCTTTGTTGATCCGCCCTTCTTTTTTGCCTAGTGCAGAAATAGGTAGCTTACGTGTAAAACTCTTGTTCGTGAAAACTGAGCAATGGAAATGGTATCTCTTCGAATTCAAACTGTCAATTTCACACTCACTTAACAAAAGGATTGGGGTATCCATTAGAATCATCAATTTTTATTTCGTCTAAATCTGATTTGGATTATAGTGGACATTGTTTGCATGAAAAAGATGACGGAGTGTAGGCATTTACAGTGCTGGATTAAAGCAACTAAAAGCTTTTGGTTACTTAAGTGGTTCACAAAGTAGGGGTCAGCTCGGACAATTCAAGGAGTCACGTAAAAAAGGATACTGGGGTGTTAAAGGAATATTTGAAAATTTTCTTTGAAGAATTATCCCGAAACAGATTATTTTTACCATTACTATACAAAAATAACTCCATCTTGTGTCTACTGTGGAAACTGCTCAATGCTATTCACAAATATGAGAAAAAAACTTTGCATTTTGGCAATTAGTTTTCAAATAGTCTTTCTTCTTAGTAAACACCGCTGAATTTGATAAACGCTACAGATTTTCATCGTTACATATGAAATAAAATCAGTGGTACATTTTGTTGGGAGCCGGGCACCCTCCCAACTAAAATAATTAAACACTGGGATGCACCCCTTCAACCAATGCGTGAATCCAGAAGTTGGAATTTTAGCGTTATTATCCTTCTCTCATTTTTTTTGAATTCTAGATTTAATTCAACTCAACTCAGGTCATCAATCTACCGCGTTGAATGAAAATGAAGAATAAAATTACTGTAAGATTTGAACTCACACCCCATTTAGTTGGAAGCAGTACCAACTTATGTGTGGCAAAAAGGGACGAGAGTTTGACTCTCACCGAGAGCTTATCATATATTCCTGATCTGCGCTGATTACTCACTGCCCTGTATCAATGGTCCAAGTTGAGTTTGGAAAAAAGAAATCAAGCATTAAGATAGAGGTAAATGTCTGTAGAAAATATTTGATATTGGTTCACAGTACTTTATTTAATGAAGATAAGTATGAAAAGGAAACTTGTATTTCGTCATTTTTTTACATTGATGGGTTCAGCTTTGAATACTATTTTAAAGAAAAGGGCTTCAACCCAGGTTTAAACACTGATCACCAGCCAGTAAGTAAATACGATGGAGATTATTATACACTCACTGACTATGGATATTCCACCAAGTAAATTTTTAATTTTATGAAAGCTAAATATATCGTAAGAACTTTTTTTTTACATCATGATCGCTCCTTGGTCAGGTTTGAACCCCAATTCAGACATAAAAGATAAAATAACTGCATTATCTGTAACTTTTGGAATAGCCAACAACTTCTGTTCGTACGATCCAAGTTCTTTCTTCCTGTCTTCGGTGTCCATACACTGTTTAGGTCATTTTAGTGTACGACCTTCTTCAGATGTTTTACATAGTTGCACCGCCGAAGGAAAATACTGATAAACAAAACTCTCTTTCATTTGAGATAGTATATCAAAAAAGAGAAAAAAGATTGCATCACTAGTTGTGGAGTTGGTTTATGAAATTAAATTTCACCAACCTTTCTTTAGTGTGCCTGTACAAATATCTGAATGAGTGCACTGCAGTATGTATGGACACAAGTTCTGAGTCAAATTTTCTACTGAGTTACAAAATTGGTTTAAACCAGAGATACGTAGAACTAACACAAACTACTTTATTTCTTGTCTTGTTGAATAAATAAACACGATTTTTGTTCACAGGTAATGAGCGTTATTTTCAGACTTCTTATGTATAATAAATATGGAAAAATGGCACTCATTTCCATTCAAAGTTTGTTGTTTTTCATTTTTTGTGTGACTACAGTTGTGATATTAATGCGTATATGTCTTTCTTTATGTGTTTAAAAATGTGCAAGTTTGCTCGTTGTCCAATTGAAAATAGATTTCGAATGATCAACGTCCTGGCCGCTAAAGAAAAGTCTTAACAGGGAATAATTCATGATGTCTATGATTTTTAGACACAATCAATCAGAAAATCACTCTTATTATCCAGAAACAGAAAGAAAGTGAATACAAAGTTGCACAGTGTACGATAGACACAGACCTACTTGTTCACGAGTTCAGATATCGATTTGTCTAGACATTCGCTGTCCAATAATGGTAAAAGTTATGGATTTCACCACTTTATCTTTCGGGAAGTTACGTTAAACATTTATTTTCTGTGTATTTACAGACAAGTTTGATACTTCGTAGGCATTAATATGCAGGGTGTGCCCACGTCTCTAAATCGAATACGATAGCCCTAGACGAATAAATGATGACATGAATAATGTGAATATCACGCATAAGTAGTCTAATTTGTCTCGTGTGTTGATCTCAACGTTTTGTGCAAGAGATGCCAACACCGGGTGTTGTTTGAGACAAAATAAACTGCAACGACGTTGGAAGTTTGGTCAAAGGATTTTATCGTCTGGGTCATCAAAGCGAAATAAATACTGAAACCTTATCGCTATTACAACAGCTTCAATGCATTGTTGTATCGAGAACGTAATTATCGAAGTATATGGATCCGAGTGGAGACAAGAATGAAGGGTGTTATACAGTAAGCGAAAAAAATTGTTTACTGACTTGGCATTTAGCTAGCTTTAAGGAAAGAAAATAGATAGATAGGGCAAAAGGTTGAATTATTGGTGCCCATGGGACAGTAAACATAGCAGGAAGAGACCCGTATCAAGATCGAAAGATTGGATAGAAAAGTCAGTCGGTAAGACATTACAGAATTCAACGCTATCACAGTGGTCATGGAGAGAGACTGGAAAGGACTCTGTTCAACAGTTGACTTATAACGACTTACAGCTGATGATTATCACAGCGATGTAATAAATACTACGTAGTGGCGTCATTACAGAGTGCAGGGGTTACAAGTTGCTCTGAGCGACACCACATTGGAGGAAGTGACACTAAAAATACTGTGAATAAAAGTTGTTCCGTGTGTCCAATAGATACACCGTTATATTCGTTACTGCTGGTGTTATTCTTATTTTTTTCATCCAAGTTTATCGTTTTCTAGCTACAATAGTGTAGTAATCAATTTTTGACGTTGTACAAACAGTTTTTATGAGAATGAAGTAATATCTAAAGGTTGATGAGAAGAAAGTTAAAAAAAAAACTCATCCACTCAGCTAAAAGTAATGTAACCAATAAGATTGTTATTAAAGACAAAGATATTTTCAGAAACCATTTTTTCTTCATATTAATGTAATTCAAGCAATATTAAATTCCAGATTTTCAAGGTTTATTCTCCACATGTAATTCTTTAACAAAATTGATAAATATTGTATGTATACCGGATATACGGAATGGAAAAAAAGAAATTTAATTTAACAAAACTATCCAAAGTACCTTTACGATATCTTAACTGAGGAGCTGTCTACTGAAGCGCGATATAGATTATTATCGGGAGGGTATTGTTGGGTCACAGTGAGTGCTAATCCTTTGAATACATTTGTAAACCCTCGTCTTTATCATCTCATTTATACGGTAACTATTATATTCAACCTGAGAATTCGGACGTAAAATTCTAATACTTAAAAACTATCAAACAAAACTGTCAGCATAGGTTTCTTCAGTTCAGATTCGGTCAGGCTGATTGGTTAGCTATGTATGGGTCACGTGAGCAGTCTGCCCAAGTGAAGCTAGAGAGATGAAAATGTAAACACGTACCTTTTTATTATGTCTAGAAGGAACTTTCAGTGTGGTGTAATTTTATTTGAATTCTCAGTAAATCCTATTTTGAATGGAGGGGGGTTCTATTTGCAAGGTTGTGCTAAATTGATCCCTTACTTTGCGACATTTTCTCTGAATCCAGACTTTTGTCAGTGATAATTGCCCAACAACAGGTGAGATATCCACGGAGTGTGATTTTAATTTTCCTACATTGACTATTGTTGCATCATCATAGCCCCACAAATTACGTACCTGACCAACCAGTCAAGTGAGCTATAGATTCTTGTTTTACATTGCCTTAGTGAGTGAGGGGGGGGGGAGCTCTTAATCACATTGTTGGGACTATAACCTTGGAAAATTGCATGAGTACACTGGACACCATTTGATACCTTTTGAGCGCTTTTTCTGTCTCCATGGTTATTTCAGTATTTCAGTACAAACAATGACAAAATCTTCTGTTGGTATATTTTAGATGATTTCCCTCAGGGGTGGGGGTAATTTTATACGGTTAGTTCTGGTACACGCCTGAGTTACAGTTATTCATTAATGGAAGATACATCCATCAATATACAAGAGTCGTGATTTTTTGAATAATATTAGTACAAAGAAAACATTGCAAAGGATTCTGTCTGGTGCGGGCGGATTTCAGTGGGTGACACCGACTAGTGATTCCTCTGACACGATGAGCTGATTGGTGAAGAATGAGGAAGGGAAAAAAATCACCTGTCATATATTTGAGGTAGATTCAAAACCTGATTCTACTTCTACGTTCAGGTCTTAATAAGCTGTAATGGCTTCAATTTTTTCCTTCTTTTTCTCTCCTTTTTTTTTTCTCCCATATCTTTACTCCTCAGTTTCTGATACATCGGATTATTCTTCTATCGCTTATAATTGATTTTTCTCATCATCGGTGTTAATGCTGAGTGCCACTGTCTGTGACACTTGAGGTTTGACAGTTTCGTGTAGACACCCATGCCTAATTTGACAGTTGTTCGAAGACGCCAAAGCCCATCAACGGAAGGCTCGAATGTTAGGGAGAAAATCAAAGAAATTGTTCAAAATGATCAACAACTATTAGAATAATGACAGAAATTGTTTTGATCGACATAGGGTGAATTGATGGTTCTTGACATTCGTGGGTGTCCACAACATTCTTCATCTCTGATATCCTCTCAACCTTTATCATCCAGATATACATGCCCATGATATGCATATATCCCCATGTGAAGGTAATTGATCTAACTTTTAGACTGACCCTTTTCACGACACGTCAGGGGAAGAAAAGTTTTTTAGTTCAATCTATGAGTGACAGCGAACTGGGGACACAAACAGATTAAAAATTCAGGGTTTGGTTATGCCCTTACACTGGTCTGGTGTGGCGTAGCTTGACATATTAACTACATCTCATTGATTATCAATGGTTTTGACTTTAAACACATTTCACAACGGTGGTCCTGATGATGACAATGATGATGCTAAGAAGAAGAAGGAGAAGAAGAAGAAGAAGAAGAAAGAGGAGGAGGAGGAGGGGGATATTGGGGAGGTGGTAGAGGTAGAGGGAAAGAAGAAGAACCAATTCTATTGGCCTTGTTCATTTGTTGACAGTGGAAAAATAAAAAAGATGTGTGTATTAATCATGCATATAGCAGATGCATGTTTCCATTGTGAAAAATGCAAAAATAGATTAAAAAAAACAACAGATTAATATGATCGATAGCAAATGAAATGAAAACTTTTGACCATAACAATCTAAAATAATGTAGTGAAAGTATTTTCTTTTAGGCAACCAGCAGAATTTCCCTCAAAAGATAACACAACACAATGCTTTTTTTGATTGCTGGTGTGTAAAAAGCTTGAGAACCAGGCTGGTTGCTCACTCAATACGTTCCATCCTGAAACAAATATTTCTCAGCAGCATGTTGGGGAGATTAATTAGAAGATAATATGCTCCTCTCGCTCTTTGGTGTAGTGATCACTGAAAGAAGTATTAGTTTTTAAACTAAACGATCACTCTTACATAAACATTTATTGCAAATTGGACCCCCATTATATATATATATATATATATATATATATATATATATATATATATATATATATATATATATATATATATATGTATACTCTTCAAGTGAGGTAACTTGTTCATTGTATGCTTATGCAATGCTTTTCCATAAAAATGGAGCATTCTGGTGGAGGGAAAACTTATGCATAAAGGAGTATATTGCTTAAATTCAACCTTACCGACCGTCAAGTTCCGTCATGCAGAATTTGATACCGGCCTCCGGGTCTGGAGTAAAGGTTTCAATCCAACCTCAGGGTAGTGGATGGACAATGGATAGTCTAAAGCCACACTGGAGAGTTGTAATATAACGAAACGGCTGTCTGTGGATGACACAATATATATATATATATATATATATATATATATATATATATATATATATATATATATATAGATATATATATATATATATCGAGGATTGGTTAAGATAAAATTGTGTGAATGTTTGAATTTTCAGCCCTCTAGCTACGTTGGTGGGGTCTACTAATCAGTCAGCATTCCAGCCAGCCAGTTACAATCAGCTAAAAAACTGAGAGAAACCCATGTTGACGATTTTGGTGATAGTTTTGGCCAATGTTTTCAAAGAATGGCTACTATTCTCGGTGAACCTTTTTTAGTGACCCAATCAGGGATATCCATGTATAACTCATGTCCATACTTAATGATAACATTGTGAATATCTGCTCGTTGTTTATTTGGAAAAAGTAAATTTCAATCTGTCATTCTCTGGTCGCAAAATCAATGTTTGAATGGATTCGGTGACAGTTTCCATGCCTTTCACCAATACGCAATTAAATAACACTCATTACCAAGGATCAATAAGAGTAAAAACGTGACGTCGTCGTCGTCGTCATCATCATCATCATCATCAGTCTTTCAACATCAGTCGTTGGACATAGACCTTCCCCAGGATTTGCCACACTTCCCTATCATGGGCGTCGCGGGGCCAGTACTTCCTGAACCTGTCTAGATCGTCTCTCCATCTAATATTTTGCCGGCCTCAGTTGCGCATGTGGTCTTGGGGGATCCATGTTGTGAGTCGCGATGTCCATCGATTGTCTTCCATTCTTGCAACATGACCAGCCCACCACCATATTAGATTTTAATGGATATTATGATGTCCCCGACTCTTGTCTTTTCTCGGATGTACTGTGCTGTCTTGTGTTGTTAAGAATACTGTGAAAGCTTCGGAAATCTGTGCGTATAACTCTTTTTTTTTTCTTTTTCAGTGAAGTATGTTCTGTGCGAATGAAAAGGGATTTAAGAATTGATAAATTTCTGTATAACAGCATTAACAACAGAGTAGGCGTACTAAAATCCTCAGCCTATCAATCTCTCACTGTCCGCCATTGTAATAGTATTTTTCTCCCCCAGAAATTATATAGAGCGAAATGAGAGAAAATCATCGTAGCTTCACAATCGATCTTCAAATCCAATAATACAACAGCTGTATTATTGACAGTAGAAAATAGAATAATATTTTAGTTCAATTTTTTTTTTTGGTCGAGCAAACTGTGTCTGCTCGATGGGACACAATGGAAATATGGTGGCGAAATATATTAATTTTTGACAGATCTCAAGAGAAAATTTGATTTGCCGTACGCTAATTGAATAATTACAATGTATGGTGGAGGAAAATACGAGCAATATAGACATTCTATCTTATTTTTTTCTAGATCTTCAAGTGAAGCAGTGAGTTTTGTTGTTGTCCCAAAGATTATGAAATACAGAGCGTTATTAATAACTTAATTCCCAACTCATAATGAACAGCGTGAAAATGAGTTCCAGATTTACCATGTTCCTAACTTTGATTCCTGTAACATATCCATAAAATTATTCAATATAGCAGTATTTCTTACATCATCCTTTTCGCAGAGAACCTACACGACCTCCAACGAATGCTAGATGATCTAAACGGAGAAAGAAAAAAAGTCGACCTTCACGTGAATTTCAGTAAATCTAAAATCATGTTCAACAATCATGTTGAGAATGATAACATAACGGTCAAGATATAAGATACAAAACTCGACAAGGTACGGCATTACAAATACCTAGGATAACGAATCTCCATGAGACCCTCAAAAGAGGAGGAGATCAAACGAAGAATCAATTTGGGATGGCAAGCCTTCGGCAGAGCAAGCTCAACTTTCAAGAACCAGATGATACCAATAGTCCTAAAAAGAAGAGTATACAACCAATGCATTCTCCCGAAAGTCATTTATGGAGCTGGAATATGGAACCTTACCAAGAGACAGACCTACAAACTGAGAAACATGCAGCGTGCGCATGAGAGAATCATGCTCGACCTTACATGGAGAGATCAAAAGACAACACAGGGGAGTCCAAGACTTCATAGAAATTATTAGAAACCTAAAATGGCAATGGGCAGGCCATGTTGCAAGAATGAAAGAGAGCCGATGGAAATCACGACTCAAAACATGGATCCCCAGAGATCACATGAGAAACTAAGGACGACGGAACACAGAATGCTGAGATCAACTAGACAAATTCAGGAAATACTGGCTCCTGTCGCCCATGATGGAGAATTGTGGCGAATCCCGGGGAAGGTCTATGTCCAACGATAGACATTAAAAGACTGATGATGATGATGATGATGATGATGATGATGATGATGATGATGATGATGATGATGACGATGATGATATGACATTACGGTAATGAATGAATCTATAAGAATGAGTGAAAGAATGCTTTTCTAATCCTACATTCTAAGACCATTTTAACTAACTTTATGTAGACCATGGAATTTTTTCTCAGTCTAATTTTTTCTATGATAAGAAAATCAGGAATTGTTCATGTTTTTTTGGTTCACGATAAGAAAAGAGTTTTTAATAAAGATATGCGCATTGAAGAATGAGACGGAAATGATGAAGAAGAAAAAAAAACACATACGAAACGTTAATCATGTGTGAATGAAGCTGTGTTACGAAGATTCGTTGGTTTAAAAAGCACTTTTATATTTAAAGTAATATTCCAGTTCAGTCGTAACAATATCTGAGAGTATATTTCGGTCGTGTCTGATATGCCTAATGGCTAGAGTTTGTTTTTTTTTAAATTTTTATTTCGACTGGCAACAATCGCCAATGCGCGTGTTCAGATAAAAAAAAAACTAATCAATTTTTTTCCAAGGTAGCCTTTGTACACCTAATATCGACGATAAGCAACATATCTCTCTCAGGTGGTACTACAACAGATTTATCTAAGCTTAGTGAATACCGTTATCGTAGAAGTAGCATAGTAATTCAAAAATGTGTAGACCAATGGAAAAAGTACTGAAGATCCTTTCCTTTCTTTTCTTGTGATTATGGGGAAGTCTAAACCATACGGTACAACCAATCTCTTATCTAAAACTCCTGGGATCAGGCACTTTCCGGAATTAGGAAAATTTTCGGATTTCAGAATCGTAGTACGACTACTCATTGATAATGGCCGATTATTCCTTTTCCTGATTCTTACTGTCATCTATCTTAACAGTCTACTCAAAATATATCCGTGAGCAGCAGATGCAAGTCTGACTAGTATGAAACTTGAAACACAACAGCGTAGAGTTGGTTGAGTCAACGTTGTCTCGAAATACTTACCAATGCCAAGTTCTATAAAGCCTAGTAAGTAAGGTACAATGAATGAAAGTGAGACAACATGTAGAATATGGGGTGCAACAGGACATATTCTATGCCAAACGTGTGTTTTGGTGTACAGACAACGTCCATGGATTTTTTTTTTTTGCTTTTTGGAACTCTCTGATTCCTCAATTCCGGAGTTTTCTACACGCTTAATGTTCCCCAGAAGTATAGTATTGTGACAAAGATGGCTGATCAGCAAATTTGTATTTCAAATTAATGGTCCCCAAAAGGGTAATATTGTTATCGATGGTCCAACATCACGTAATTTGACTGAGAATCAATGCAATAATATCTCATTTTTTTTTCATATTTTACCAACACACAAAGGAGGGGGAAACACGGGAACTTTAGTGTACAAGTTATAGTTATATCAGTTTCATTGCAAAACTATATTTTTCTCTGTTGCAGTACTGTGAGCACACTTTTATTTACGCAGTCAAATATGCAAGAAAACACTCTATCACTAAGCAGCCGAAAAGATCGAAAACAACAGCAAACGTTCAAAATGTTGTAAATTCTATTCCGACACCATAAGTTGGCATGATTCCAAATATCAGGGATCGTTCGTTTTACTCTTGGTTGACCCCCGCCATTAAATATTGAACAGACATAAGTAAAACACTTAGCACTGTTGATCGATTAATCATATTGAAATCTCTTGGGAACCAATTCAAGTGAATGATTCCCAAAGACATCAATAATGAAGTTGGTTATAACATTAAGCAAAAGACTAGGTTTTAAATGCAATGCAACAATGTGAAATAATTAGATTCCGAAGGCAGATGGCTGATTTCACAGACGGAGTGGAATATCAAACATCAGATGACACTGAAAAGCTGATCAATTGCTTCACATCATTGAGCTAGTTAGATTTCATTCCAATTCAACTTTTTTTTTCTATTCGATACAATGAATAGTTAATAAAGGCCCTGGAGAGATCATACTTGATCAGACAAAAGCAGGCACGTACAGGGATAGAATTTCATTAAGCAGGTGGCCATAATCTTGTTACTCATCAGTGAGGAGATAGATAGATAGATAGATAGATAGATAGATAGATAGGGAAAAAAAATGCGGACACAAAATTTGGGATCAATATACCATAAATATACACTGAAAACTGCCCTCCTCTAAAGCCTCGTATAAAAGGGTTAAAAACACAATAAGACGTTTTAGTTGGCATCATCGTCATCAAGCTTTTAACGACCGCTGTTGGACATAAACCACCCCCCAGGATTCACCACACTTCTCTATCATGGGCGTCGTGGAGCAAGTACTTTCTAGATTTGTCTAGCTTGTCTCTCTATCTAATTTTCTGCCAACCTCAGATCCGCATGTGATGTCGTGAGTCACTATGTCCATCGGTTGTCCGCCATTCTTGCAACATGGCCAGCCTACTGCCATTTGGGATTTTTAATGGATTCTATGTCCCTTACTCTTGCCTTTTCCTGGATGTACTGTGCTGTCACGTGGTCTCTCCATGTGAGGCCCAGCATAATTCTTTCATGTGCACGCTGCATGGTTCTCAATTTGCAGATCCGTCCGTTGGTTAGGGTCAACATTTCAGCGCCATTAGTGACTATTGGGAAGCTCGACCTTCAAGAATAAGGAGATCTCATTAATTGGCGTAATAAGTATTAAATGTCAGAATCCCATCAGTTTTGTCCCATCCGTTTAGCCTGTGCACGTGATAGATACGTAGCCTTCAAACCAAACGGACAGACGGACGAGGAAAAACTTTTGTTGATAATTTTAGTGACCGTTTCTTATGAAAAGTTAGTGTGTATATGAATTTATATTAGTATGTATGTGCTTACAAAACGGAAATTGTGCCAGAAAGCAATATCATATAGTCTATGGAAATATTACTAACTTATGCAATCATTATTGCATAATGTATGAAATAAAAGTATATATTTCTTATTTTGTTCTGAGTTCAAGCCTAATGCTTGAATATGCATGAATTCAAGTTGAGGCCTCCAGGAAAGAATTAAATTTTAATACCCTGTTATGCATCATATTTAATATTCAGTTTGTCATATACCAGATATTAGATGCGGTATCAACCAAAAGAAGACAATAAAAAAAATGTTTTATGATTAAAGTTAAGAAAGAATAATGAAATTAAAAAAAAAACAGCCTGGTTAATCATTCTGTAGAAACTCTCATGAGACTTATGTATTTTGATAGCACTTCGTGTTGGGTGGGATCAATAAAAATTAGAAAAAAATGAATAGTGAATGAATTAATTTGCTGGCATTTGTTTGATGATGATCAGTAAAAAGTCCGAATAAAGTCTGAATGGTGCCAGACACCAATGAAAGGCTGGATTCGGCATAAACTTTCATTGTAAATTAAATCTTATCTCAACGCCATCTCCAGCCATCTAGCTGAATTTGTGCATTCTATATACGCTATACATTGATATATAGATTACCAGCCAGACAGTCAGACTCTGTTAATAAATGGAAAAAACAAGGTCGAAACTCTTTTCATCTTTTCTGAAGTACTTCTGGGACATACAAAAGCTATAAGTAGTGTTGATGATCTCAGATTCATTTGGAGCTCTCGGGCTTTTAATTTAATTCTAAAATAATTGTTCCATAAAATGCCATGTATCAATTTGTAAAACCCAAACTCAACCCTTACCCTATCTCCTTTGATACGGTATTCATACCATTCATTCGAACAGGACGCTGTGTTACATGTAAATCTACATTGATGTTCAGAATTTTCCTTTGCAACAGTATTAAACAGCAATGCAGTTATTATATCTCTGAATTTTTGAGAGAAGGTATTATTAATATTTCTATTATCATTCGAACTATCCTCATCTCGGTTGTTTTTCATGCAAGTATGAAAAACAACCAAGATGAGGATAGTACGAATAATTATAGAAACGGCAATGCAGTTATTTTTTAAATGCACACGTGGAATTAAACTTCTCTTTGATTTGGAGACCGTCATATTTTCGAATGTATCCTGACTCCTCCATGTCGGTCTGTCCGTTAATCCTGTGGTCAGACGGTCCCAATATTGTTTCACTGCTATATTGAATCAGCTTTACTCATAACATGGTACCCCTTGATTAGATACTCCTTACCTTGAAAAACCTTGCACTCAAAGTCACGCAGTCTTTCGATAATTGCGTTTAAACTCCAAAATCTATTTTTCAGCAGTTTTAAATCAACTTTACTCTAACATGAGAGATATTGCCTATTGATATTTCTCTTTGGTATAATCCTATTCTACTCAGGCCTATATTATATCTATTGTCGACTCTTTCAGTTCTTATTTTGTATTAATCAATGTCCTGTATCATGACCTGGGTTAGCCCAAAATGTAACATAAGATTAGAAATTGGGCCAAGTAAGGTGTTCGTCATCACAATATCAACTCCAACTTACTTCAAAACATTTACCGACCCATATCCTAACGACAAATCGAAAAAATTCGTAGTATTTGTCGTTTGACATAATCCTTCCCAAGTATTCCCCAGCCCTGAGTGTTGCAGAGTCAAAACTGGTGGGACTGGTTTAGTTTGTCACGCCAACTTTTTTTTGCAAAATATAGTTTTGCATATGCGCTCAGGAGATTCACGGTGTGAGTCGTGATGTCCATCGGCTGTCTCAAATTCTTGCAAGATTGCCAGCCATTAGGTTTGCTAATGAACGCTCAGATATCTCTGGCGCCGTCTTTCTCTCGATATATACTGCGCTGTCCTTTGATATGAACATGATTGTCCTCCGTGCACTCTGCATTTTTGTCAGTTTGAGAGAAAATACAATCATAGCTATGAGAGGGATTCGTATTTATTCATCTCCAATGTATTCATGGCACGAGTTCCTAAAACAAAATTAAATAATTCTTTGTGAGATGTATTTATTATTTAAAAAAACATCTCACACAACATTATTTAATTATAAGATATCGCTAGAACATTCGTTTTTTCCGTGATACTCAAGAGATTAAAAAAACATAAAAACGTATAAACTTATCATTCACTCATAGAGTCTCAGTATTTTCTATTCTAATATCTCAAGGTAGGGTAAAATTTCATAAAAAATATTAAGAGAATTCACAAAAGATGTAAAAATATTTCTTTTTATAAAATTGGAATTGTTGATGATAGAAGGAAAATTTCTTCTTGAGCTTGTGTGTGGAGGAAAATTCAATAAAGTGAAACCGTATTAATGACAAAATTTCCTGCATCTTTGTCATTTCGTATTCAATCTAAATTCAATCGAAATTCACTTCAGGTTTTTAGCTCCTGGTAAATTACTTCGTCAACCAAAGGGTTAGATTACGTGTCACCCACTTGTCATGAAACTCGGATAGATATTTGTAGAAAACGAAAATGTTTAATCTATACAAGATTTATTCCACTCAGCAATTCAATGCATCATACTATTATTATGCTTGTCACTTTTACGATTGTGACGCTCTCATTGGTAACTTGGTTGGAAAAATTCCTATTTACGAAGGAGATCTTCAAAGAGTGAAAATTTGAATGGGACTATCCCCTGAAACGGGTTGCTTATTTTCGTTCGTCTTTATAATTATAAAATCAAAAGTTTACTAAATGTTTGGGTTAGGAATCGGTTTAGTAAACCTGGTTATTTTTTCCAATGTATTGAATTTCAATTTGAATTGAATAAATAAATAAGTTCTTATTTTGTTAAAATATTTTTTTACTACGATAACCATCAAAATCTCCGAATGAAATTAAAATTGAATGAAGCAAGCAAAACAGTTGGCCTCCACTTGAACTTCAGATAAACAGATGTCATGCATAACAAACATGTTGGTGACACAGATATAACAATTGAGATCGAAAATTCACAGCCTGAGAATGTACACCACTACATATACCATCGGCAGCAAGTCTTCACGTTGTCATAAGAAGAAGAGACCAAGCAAAAAATCAGACTAAGTTAGCAAGCTGTTGATAGAGCAGGTTCAAATAAGAAATCCTCGCTAGTCCTTAAAAGAAGGATGAACAAACAATACCGATAATCACCTATGGAGCTGAAACATGGAACGTGCACATGAGAGAATCATGCTCAATTGCTTATGGAGATATCAATAGACAGCACGGTATATGAGAGAAAAGACGGGACTGAAGCATCATAGAAATTTGAAAACACAAATAGCTGTTGGCTGGACATGCTGCAGGAATGTCTGACAACTGCAAAACATCACGACTTACAACATAGATTCACATAGATCAGGTGCGAGGCTTTGGCCAACGGACGGTAAGACGATGCGATGAGTTAAATAAACTGGGAAAATATTAGCTCCACGATGCCCATGATAGAGAGTTGTGGCGAATCTTGGGGTAGGTCTATGTCCAACGACGGACGCTAAAATGATGATGATGATGATGATGATGATGATATATTCCATATCTAACTTGAAATGTTCTTTAATTTGCTTAGAGAGGAATAGGATAGAAAACAAGTTAACCACTTAACTAAAATGGTAACGAACAAAAGGAGAGAAACAGAGTTAGGCCGTTTGATAAGAGAGGAGGGATAGGGTGGAGCATGGCATAAACATTGGTTAGGTAGTTGCTTTGCTAAAATTTACCTAAAAGTGATAATCCACAGCACAGTAGTGTCAGATAGAGTTCATAACAGATTAATGGACAACACAATGATATTTAATAGAATAAAACAACATTTTCACATTGTTTTTCGGGAGAAAATCGTTCATTTGAGTATAAAATGAAATAGTAACTGAAGTAGTCGGATTAGTAGTAATAGCAGTGGTTATATTACGAGAGGCCAGTACTAACAAAAACCCTTTTGGTTGCTCTACTTTTTTACCCCTCACCCTTTTGCATATCTTTTCACTGTTTCTCTCTTCTTCTCATGCAACAAGTTCAATTCGAATTCAGTTTACTTTTTGCCTTTCTTCTTTTGTCGGTGGAACAGCAACGGATTAGACTAGCAGCCAACAAACACACGTACACACTCAGGACGTTGTTGGCATCTACCTATTTTATATTGGCCTGTCTGTCTGCATTTCCCCATTTCTGTCTTCTTGTGTTTTATGACTAAGAGATCGGCGATCTTTTTGGCTATCAAACGATAAAAAAGGGGGTCACTGTACCATTTTAAAATTTGGATTAGAACTGCTTCCGTTAACTTTGCAATGAGGATAGACTTTTCCGTTATTTAACAACTAGCAAAAATATTTGATTCAGTGAGGGGAACAGCTATTCAGACCCAGAATATTCATTTGATAAACACTCACCAGTATTTCACATTTACATTAGTTATGTATTGTGATACAAAATTAACAACAACTAAGAAATAAACATATTTCCGAACATGTAATCAAGATAGAATGAATACAAAAATAACGTAGGAAAAAAGTATTCAAACAAAGAGTTCTCACATTTTCATACCTAATTGCATAGCCCTAATTTGCAGTTACTGATAAGGGACATATTTAGTAGCCCTCGTAGGGCCCTCTGCATTGTTCTTTTGTCATAATTTCCCGTCTTTTCCAGTGGAATACCACCGAATCATGGATGTTTCAATGGTTCCTCTGTTGAATTACGTCTTTCGAACATCATCAAAAATGTTTAATTTGAATTAAGTCATGAGATTCACTGGACCACCAGAATATATCTTCATTGTACTGATCACAGTGTTTGGGTTGATATCGTGTTGGATGATCCAACCTTCTTCATGCTCAAGATGGTGAGCTGATTAGCTTCCTAAATACCCTGATACATCTCTCCTTCAATTACATGAGATGGCATTCAATGAAAATCATCCGAAAACCATATTTCCACCCACGTGATCTACTATGTGAGATGGTGTTTTTTGTCTGTTTTCTGTTTGTGGTCTTTCATCATAGGCGTATCTATATTTTTGACATGTATGACTAAAAGGTTATATCTTTGTTTCAGAGCTTGTCAGAGCTTGTTGTTCTATAGCTAATCATACTTCTTCAAATGGTCACGAGTGAACTTCATCGGAGAATCTAGAAGCCGTCTACTTTGACCACAATTATCTCGTTTCATTGAAATAAAAGCAGTGAATGACGGTTTCAATGGAATCACACCTCAGTTGAGTTTTGCTGGAACATTTCAAAAGTCTGAGTGCAGCTACAGGAGGGTCTAGACTTGAATCATTCCTTAAATCCAATTTTCAAGATGATATCTATATCTTGTCCAAATACTGTTTTTTCATCGCTAGTTTTGTATTTAAAAAAAATTTCAGCATCATATGATCATATATACGAATGTTTCTTCTTCGTAATTAACAATTCTAGATAAAAATACATCATCTGTGAAAATCGAAAGTAAATGTGAGCATCGGAAGAAAATAGAATGAATACACTTGTTTTCCCTCCGTGTACGCCTCATTACAGACTTATCGGGAGGTGGTTTGTGACTGGTGAATTCACGATTTAGCATACTTCTCACCCACAATAGGCTGCAGCGAAGCTATTACGCCCAACCCCTTACCAGCTTTGACGGGGTCTAGCGAACTGGAAAACTAATTAATTAGGCATAGCCACTCACAAAACAGAAAACAGACGTTCTTCCTTTGCTACGATATTTTTCCTTTCAGTGGTTAGTGCAATAAGAAATGTTCTTAAACGCAAGAGTTCTTGTCACTTGATTTAGTCGTAAAACTCAAGAGAATCTGGATTTTTCTACTGTAACATTAGATTTTGGAATGTTTGCCGGCTCCCTTTCATCCCTGACAACGTTAGAAGAGGCATAATGATTCATATAAGATATCTCCTGGAGTTCACAATGGATTTCATTTAGATTTAGTATAGAAATAATTGATAAAATTTTTGCTACAAATATGATTCGTTTTTCTATTTAGATATATATTTTAAGATAAAAGGACAGTAGTCAAAAGTTTGTAAATCCGAGGGTCACACAGAAAACTTCCCTGCATTGTTTTTAACTATGACCCGATTTTAATCTAGTTTCTAGTGACAACTGCATTGGCTGAGGAATGTAGTCCCTGATTGTTTTGTTCATTTGTTTACTTTTACTTCAGGTGTCTCCTAATTAGCTCGGCTACATTCCATAATATCCAGTTCTTATGAAAAACAAATTCTTAATGCATTTCTCTGTTGGAGAGGTCGATTCCGTCTTTAGAAATTCGATTGTCTCTCTCTTTCTCTTTGTATCCTCAAGTGTATTCCATCAACGCCGCTTCATCCATAAACATCATATTTCCATTATTACGTCATGTTTATAGGAAATATAAATATTTCTCAATATTCAACCACTGCTAATCAATACATCCCTCATTGGGTGAATATAATGAGCATAAACACGCTTAGGCGAAAATAAATGCTCATAAGTAATTGAAAAATGGCCACATTACTTCAGTTCTCGTACAATCAACCAAGTTAAGCAACGTTGAGCATGGTCAGTATTTAGATGGATCAACTCTTAGGAATACCAGGTGACATGAACAAGAATGGTTAAAGGAGTGACGCCATTCCAGGTTCTTGTCGACAGTAAATCAATTCTGCCTTGAGACACGTAGTATAGAAAGCCAGTTCAGGCCGGAACCAGAGTGAGTAACAAGCTAATTGAAGACGGAAAATTGCATAGAAATATACATGTTTAGCACGTGTGTACAAAAAGGGGGCACTTTCAAATCCGAGAAGTCTGTTCATGTACGATTTACAGATAGTCACAGTACTTTATTTGTCTGCTCATCTGAGAGTATGCGTTTGCCTCTCTTGAAATCAACTATCTTCTAATCCGTGTTCTTAGTGCCCATCTGCAATCTATATTTTTATATTATCTCCTAATAAAACACACCTTTCTGGTTAATATCTATCAATATGTATCATTCTATTCTTCTAATTATGTATTTCAGTCTCTTGATGTCTGTTTGTTTCTATCTTTCTATCTATCGATCCATTCATCTATTTTGTCTCCTAATTTTCATTTATCTATCCATCTATGTATCTATTTTGTCTCTTAATTTCTATCTATGTATCTATCTATCTATCAATTTTGTCTCTTGATTTCTTTCTACCTATCTATCTATCTATCTATTTTGTCTCTCAATTTCTATCTATCTATCTATCTATTTTGTCTCTTAATTTCTATCAATCTATCTATCTATCCATTCATTTTGTCTCTTAACTTCTGTCTATTTATGCATCTATCTATCTATTTTGTCTCTTAATTTCTATTTATCTATCCATCTATTTTGTCTCTTAATTTCTATCTATCTATCTATCTATTTTGTCTCTTAATTTCTATCCATCTATCTATCTATCCATCTATCTATGTATATATATATACATATATGTTTATATACAGGAGGCTTGCTGGTGCATATAAATATATTTTGCAATGAAATTTCCTGCTATCGAAACATGTTCCAACTGGACGATTTTTTTTTGTATTCCAGCAAAGTTTAGAAAAAAAAATCTTGGAGTAAATTATGTCAGTAGTTTTTGGTTATTCATTATCAGTACACCCCGTTCTAGATAGTTGATTCGTTTTACAGACTCTTGAATCCCCAAGGGTGCTGTAATAAATATCGCGAAGGAAAATCAAACTGTATATCACACATACACACATGACCTAATGTGTACGAATGAAAGATTTTATTTCTGTTGAGAGATTGTGCATCCTGCGACGAATATTCCATGAATGATTATAACGCCTTGTTGGTCTCAAAAATTGGTAATTCCACCTGGATAAACTTTTCTGTTACGCGAATCAATCAATTATCTTTTAAGGGTCTGGAAAATGGAAGCAATCAGTTGCATTCACCTGAGTTCTTGAATATTGATTTTCAGTTATTATGGAAGGTTTATTGTCAGGAAAATACCTGCAGGTAAATTTTTGTAGATGAACTCATACGTTGGTGTCAAAGGAAGTAGCGTATCTATCAATAGATATATGGAGTTCTGTTTGTGATATGTAGATGTATATATTTTACACAAACTTCGTATATGCATATATATTTATTGATATCACATACAGATGCAAACGCACAGACCCGCACACATCGAGCAAATATATATTCAAGTACCCATACACACATCCATGTATGTATATATATATATACATATATATATATATATATATATATATGTAAATTAAAATATATATGTATATATATATGTGTGTGTGTGTGTGTGTGTGTGTGTTTAAGCGAGGGAGTAATAGGAGAAATAGTATTTCCAACAAGATACGATTTAATGACAACTTTGGTAAATTGTTATACTTTTTTTTCAATCCCTGAATATGTTTTGTCTCAAAATGGATTTTGATCCATGTTGTCTTTGGTATGATATCCCTGCGTAAGTGAAGTGCACAAACAACGTTACACAAAGCTATCGTTGTATAGTAAATTATGATTCTAGGAATGGAGTGCGCTCAAAAAGATATCGGGGGTTCGATTAGCCCAGGCGCCTGCCAATAATAGTTCAGTTGTAAAAGCAGTTTTGCCTTGAGCGAACACCCTCCCCCCACCTCCCAATATAGAGGGTAGTGGGTTTGTTTTTCGCCCAGAACTTATTTCTCATTTCTCATTTCGTATTTTTCTATCAGCGCTGCTGTTATAATCACTCCTAGAGGCACTTCGTACACTCAGAAGGAAATGAAACCGTTTAGAAATCCAAACTTCACCATTCAACGAAACCTGAGAAAAGATATCGTTTTTAAAGATTCGTATGAAATGAAATAGTCTAACTTTGTCACGCAGAAGGTCGTAGAAGAAATATTGTGTGTCTATATTGCCGATCGTGAACTCGATTAGCTTTTTTACGTCCCAATTTCCAGAAACCATTGCATATATATCGCTTCTGAGATTTTTTTCTCGGATTTCCTCGAATTCTAGCCACTTGAAATGTCCAGGGAAAGTCCATATTGTACAGTGTTGTTACATTTCGCTTCTACATCACCATTCAAGAGATTTTTCTTCTCATCGTTGGTTTTATCCCACGTATTTACTTTGTATTTCAATTTCGTTTCTTTTTTTTCACGCGTTCCCTGTTCAACTCGGTTCATTATATATATATATATATATATATATATATATATATATATATATATATATATATATATATATATATATATATATATATATGGATGGGTAAATGGAAAGTCTATAGCCACACTGGAGAGTTGTCTGTAGATGAGACAATAATTAATGCTCTTTCTATTCAGGGTTGAGCACTCTTTAAGTGAGGTAACTCGTCTATTGTAAGCTTATGCAATGCTTCTCCATAGGAATAGAGCACTCTGGTGGACGGGGAATTCAAATAAAATATATCGTTCAAATTCAGCCTTACTGGCCGTCAGAGGTAGAATATTAGCCTCTGGTTCTGAAGCAAAGGTTTCAATCCTGCCTCATGGTACTGGATGGGATAATGGGAAGTCTGTAGCCACATTGAAGAGTTGTAATACAACAAAACGATTTGAAATTATGTTTTCATATAGATGGGGTTAAGAGAAATGTTGCTTGAACTACTGAATGCGTGAATGATGTGAATAAAGACTGGGAAATTGGGTGCTTAAAACGCTACTGGAAGGTGGAATAAGTAGAGATTTGATGATTTTTTTAAAAAATCAAAAGATCATAATAAGTGTTTTAAATATTTATATATCCTGCCTGATGAAACAAATAATCTAATAATAAGCCCCAATAGTACATTTTTTTTTTCTGCGAACGTGTTGTTCAATACCGGAATAAATTACCTGAATATCTGAAAAATAAAAGTAGTATTCATATTTTTTAGGAATAGTATCGACTAATTACGAGAAAAATGTGTAGATTTTGATCAAATGGTCAGTATTTTAAACTTGGAGGAAATCATTAAGATAATTTAAGTTATCAAGATTACAGTATAGCAAGCCAATGTTTGATAAGGTGATGTTGAGCAGGAATAAGATTTTCAAATGTTGATAAGACAATATACAATAAGATACCCATAGGGGCCTTATACATTAGTAAATAGAGGAAGTATCTTCTACTCTCTTATGTGTTGAATATCTAAAAGTCTAACACTTCGTCGGTGCTTCTGTATTCCCCAATGATTTGTTTTCTCACTGCTTCGTTACTTACCTCGAATACGTATAGATATTTACTATGCGCACATCGAAACACCCAGTGATGACTGATCATTATTAACCTGAGTTGCAGAAGTGACTTGCTTACGTCAGTTGTTCATATGTCGTACACAAGCTGATTGTTAGTCGAGAGAGATAATTTTCAAGATTTACGTGAGTCTGTGATTTTATACGAAAGATAGAAAACAACATACGTGAGGCGGAAATGATCTGAGTGACTTGAGGAAAAACAAGTCTGGTTCGTCACTCAATAGAAACTACCACGGGACTAACAGTTTCTGGTAGCACATCGTATAAGGGGTGATCAATTAAAAAAAGTCGATCAATGATTATTTTATTTCTCTTGCCTTTCGTTGAGTGGCCGTTACTAAAGAACTCCGAATTTGGAAAAACAAAAAACAAAAAACAAAAAAAAAAGTATTTATACTACCGAACACAAAGTAAATGGGTCGATTTAGTATAAAATGCGAACTGACAAGCTCATTGAAAACTCACCTAGGGGTGATTCGAAAAAGAAAAAAAGATTTTGTTTACATCATAAAAAGCAAATATTCGATTTTTTGCCCTCTGGCTCCGTTGTCTCCCAGAGAGCATGACTTGTTTGAAAACTGAAAAAAATAAAAAAAAAAAAAAATAACTATGATTGATGGAAAGCGGATAGAAAATAATGCTGTTCATAATATTTAATTTAACCAAGAAAACAATTGAGTGGATGTGTGCGATCAAGTCATCCGGCGAGGAGAAAGGCAGGAAGTTGATTTGGGTGGGAAGAATTCCAGCAAAACTAATTATTTTCTTTGTTATCGATAGCGGCTTATGTCACGATTGTCACAATGACACAGGTTTACATTTATCAAAAATGAAATCTGGCATTAATCCTATTCGAACAAATCTATTTAATACGCGCGCTGATATATACATAAAAATTGGATATATATATATATATATATATATATATATATATATATATATTTGATTATTGATAGTATTTCAATCATTATTGTTAAAAACAATTGATACGTAATCCTACAGTAGATTCATGAATGCGTTCTATGACTTGGAACTTTACTTGAAATGACTTCCCATTGTTACATGGAAACTGAGTCACTAGGCATTAAGAAAAATTGGGCTGCTGCTGGAAACGACCCCTGCCACCGATTAGGTAGCCAATCCAACGAAAAGGCGCTTTCAACCGTTGTGCTGAACGGCCTTATGGATAGGCGCAGGGTAAAATAACTACTTCATTCCCCATATTCTCAGTATGCTTATTCATTGTACTTCCTCTTCTTATCTTGTTCATTCACCGTGCATGTCTGCGTTTGTTGTTTCTTTAGATCATATTATAAAGAAATGGATATGTTATCTGGAAAAATCCTAATTAAAACTACTTCCCCTTGATTGTTTATTCTACAATGCTGCCTAGGCCAATTGATTCATTGTTCGTGTAACAACGATAGGTCATTTCGGAATGTGTTCCAAATGATATAACACGTGTACATAAATGTGAGTATATATATATATATATATATATATATATATATATATATATATATATATATATATTATTATTATTATTATGGAATCTCACACCAGTTGCCTGGTGGTAACCGCTGGAGTTTGAGTGACAGCAAGTCTCCTCAAGTCTCCAGCCCTCCTCTCCTAGTACTCATAGGTCGCAGTAATTCTGCGATTTACACTTTCACACCGGTTGCCCAGTGGTTATCGCTGAAGGCTGAGTATTATTATTATTATTATTATTATTATTATTATTATTATTATTATTATTATTATTATTATTTTGGAATCTCACAACAGTTGCCTGGTGGTAACCGCTGGGGTTTGAATGACAGCAAGTCTCCTCAAGTCTCCAGCCCTCCTCTCCTAGTACTAGCAGGTCGCAGTAATTCTGCAATTTACAGTTTCACACCGGTTGCCCAGCGGCTATCGCTGAAGGCTGAGTGACAATAAGTCTCCTCGGGTCTTCAGCTAACGTCTCCTCTCTCTTTCGCATATCATGACAGAGCTACGATTCGTTGCTGTACTTATATCTCTAGTATCTTCCTCAGTATCCGTGCAGTTCCCAGTAGTGCTGTGGTCTGTACGGTCTCTACCCTTCCCCTAATCCTAATCTCCTCCAGTCTCACACTCAGCGTTTTGGGGACAGTTCCTAGTGCGCCCACTATGACCGGTACTACCCTGGTTTTCATATTCCACATCTTCCTTAATTCTCTTGCTAGGTCCTGGTATTTTTCCCCTTTTTCACCCTCCTTCTTTTTTACTCTACGGTCTGCAGGCACAGCAACGTCTACTATTTTGGCAGGCCTTCCTTTTTTTGTCTACTATTACTAAGTCCGGTCTTCTTGCCTGGATGTTCGCTTAGTTCCCAGTGTATCATCGTTGCTACTCTATCGTGTCTATGCTTATACTCCTTCTGGGCGAGTTGACTACATTTACTAGTTATGTGGTTTACTATCTCATCTCTTTCACTGCACATGCGGCATTTACTGTTTGTCTGCGTTGTCGATTTTTTTTTTCTGTCTACTATTACTAAGTCCGGTCTTCTTGCCTGGATGAGGTGGTCAGTTTGGATGTCAAAGTCCCAGAGTAGTTTGTGGTTGTCATTCTCAAAAACTGCCTCTGGTTTGTGCTGATACCACTTTTCCACATGGTGGAATCCCATTTGTTCGCTTAGTTCCCAGTGTATCATCGTTGCTACTCTATCGTGTCTATGCTTATACTCCTTCTGGGTGAGTTGACTACATTTACTAGTTATGTGGTTTACTGTCTCATCTCTTTCATCGCACATGCGGCACTTGCTGTTTGTCTGTGTTGTCGATTTTTGTTGTTATGTAGTTTATCATTATTATTATTATTATTATTATTATTATTATCATTATAATAATAACATAAATTGATATTGAATCCGACCAAGATAATCATAAATGCGTTATATTACTTTAAAACATAATTTGAAATGATATCCCGTTATCACACGGTAAATGTTTGTACATACTCACGCACACAAATATACATATACGCATACATTTAGATATATACATACATAGTAATGCTATCTAAACGAAACCAGAATTCCAAAACAGCGCATCAACTTAGCGCTAAGGAGTATTGTAATGCTGTGTGGCAGAGATTTTGATCTTTTGTATATAAAAAAAAATCAACATTATCACACAAAGTTGATAAATGAGCGACACTTGTTAAACCTGTATGCAGTACGTAGCGTGATGGACGTGATATTCGCTTTGGATACACAAAAGCACGATGTTTTTAGAGTCTGTAAAAACCAACAGACAGTTGAATCTTTTCGTAGGGAAGGCAGTTGCTATTGTAGAAATTGGAGAACCAATGGAAAATTGAATTTGAATAAGGCACTATCATCGGCAGATAGAGGTTCAAAATCCAAATTCGTTTTTCTTTATCGATACTTTTATTCTCTTTTACTTGCTCACAGTTTGTAACATCAACTCTACAGCTTAGAATTGGGACCACCTTCCCTTATTGTACCAAACAGGCTTTCAGTGTCCATTGCTTTTTACAGAAAATAAAATATCTTTTCACGTTTTCGTGTGTTTGTAGCAAATAACACGCTCAAGCTGAAAAGCACAACATGCCTCTGGAGATACTGCATATTGTATTTTATACTACTGCATTGAGTGTTAAAATGTCCCGGTGGATCCTTTTCTGATCATGAGAACTTTGTAGTATCCATTGTGCATATACCAGGGTAGATTAACCCTATCCCATGCACGTCAGATGAAGATTCCCCATAAGCATAGAGCCAAACAGACATTGTTATGCGTTATCCCATTCGTTATTCTATAAATAACATCTCTCAGCTTCTGCTGTACGATTATCTGAACTTGCTATGGACTATCTATATTGGCAAGAACAAACCGATATACTTCGAAGATGTAGTTCAGTACGACAGGCAGAAGATTATTTTACATGACAGTTATTGTAGGCTAATATGCACACCATAGAGTCTAACCTAGTTTTAATTGATAATGAAGATTGTCATAGCGGTCAGAACACATGTATAGCACTGTATGTTGCCCGAGAAAAACATTTGTTTTCCGTTCTGGGAATCTATCACAAGTCAGAAAATATACAGATTGACATATGCCGAATCAGCAAGATGCAAGCAAAGAGGATTAATAAAATGCGGAGTCTGAAGGGAATGGCCACTCCTAAAAGAGTCCAGTCCAGACTAAGAAGACCAAAATAATTCGATGTCGGACAGCGGATTAAAACATCGAGTGATAATCGCTGGAAAAAAAGAAACTTTCACGCAATCACTGAATACTCAGATCGATGTACAGAATATAGTGAGTAATATTCAGACTGAAAAGTTAGCGATAAAGTCCAGTAGTCGGAGAAAAACATTTTTCCCCCAAATGATAATATAAATATGTATCTGCCAACTAATACAAATACATGCAGTTAGGGTGGGCAGCGGCCAAAAACCCTCAACTGACAAATTGTTGAAAGAATCGATAGAAAGAGCGTTAACCAGAAACGTTTATTTTATGGAATTCGGGTAAATTTCTGATGTTGCTCCAAACTCCTTAAAAACGGATATTGAGGAATGAAATTTCGATACGTTGTAATCTTGAGCAGCAGCATCATCATCGTCATCATCATTATCATCATCATCAGTATTTTAATGTATGTCGTTGGATATAGACGTTGCCTAGGATCAGCCACATTTCTCTATCGTGGGTATCGCAGAGCCAGTATTTTCCAAATTTGTCTAGTTCATTTCTCCATCTTGTATTCAGTCGGCCTCGGTTTCGTTTGTGATATCTGGGGATCCATGTAGTGAGACGTGATGGTCTATCATGCTTGCAATATGGCCTGCCCATTGCCATTCAAGTTTTCTGATAGATTCTTTTAAATAAACTGTACGTTGGATGTAAACTAATGTTTAATTCGATTTATTCATTCAATTGATTATTTACACTTTGATCATAATTGGATATTGATAGGCTATTTCCGGAAAGTTCTAAGTATAAGCTACAAGTATCAAGATTCCAACCCTCAGAGTCTATTTCTAAGGGATTTACAATAACAAAAATGTAACTAAATTGTTTCAATCAATGCTAATGGATAACAGTCATCTTTGTTTCCGATATAAATATGTATAAGAAATAGAAATATGATCGGAGAGAATGATTGTAAATTGTGTTATATTATATCGAAACTCTTATTTGGAATGATGTCCGTTAGTACACTGTGAATGTGACATTTGGCCCAGACAGCGAGAACAGAATGAACAACAAAGAAAGTGGGTCTGCTGCAGGAATCAAAACTGCAACTGATAGGATAGTTGCTCCAAGGTAGCGTTTCTCTTACTTTTGAGCTAGAGGGCTACAGTTGATTTAAAGGCCCAAATAAGTGTTTCAACTCAAAATTCTCGTTTTGCTTATTCACAATCTATATCTGCTTAATTGTTTATTTAATTGTGTTGGAAGAAATATGCTATCCAACCAGTTCATTACCATTTTAATGTTCTAATGGATGATATGATATTTGTGCTCTCTCTATCTCTCTCTTTTCACTGAAATACTGTACCAGTTTATGGCCATCTACTATCCACATAGTTTGGTTTACTGATTGAATGTCAATCTTCTGGTTCCATGTTTCTGCTCCATAGGTGACTATCAGAAAAATAATGGCTGGATACTTTCCGGCTAGACCTTGTATGTCTGTGTACCTCCGTTCTATGCCTGGGTGTAACTATCTGTTTACGTGACTAAAAATATTATCAAACATACATAGAAATCTTTTGCTTTGGCCCTGATCCAATTTACCGACGGAGTGTTCAGCGTGTCGAAGACGGAAAAAGGAAGGAGTGTCTTGCCTGTCACATGATAATCTTCATCTCTTTGAAATGTTTTTTTCATCCCATCACATAGCTGAAACATCGTTTCGTTTTTCCTCTTTAAAAAAATGATAAGAAGAGCAAAGAAACTTTATTTCCTGACAAAAATGGAAACAGTTGCCAAAATTGACGTATAGTTTTAACATCAAAAAAATTCTGTGCTGGTAAGCAAGGGACACAGACAGACTCTTTCATCATCTATATTCTATTATACTAAAAAAAAATGTGTGTGTTTAGGCTATATAGTGTCTTCGTGAACGAATTTCATTCCAAAGTGATGCAATCTCGGGTGTCGGATTAGATTAGTCCGAAGGCCTTTGATCTGGTCCTTTGACTATGTCTATACCTATTACTTTTAATATAATTTGTGGGCACGGATGATTTTGTTAACATGCTAAAGTGGATGGAATCCTCTTCTAGCCCAATGCTGATCATGTTTGTTCTTGGAGGTTTGGAGTGTACTGGCCTCTACTGCAGAAGACAAGAGGCTGTTTCATAGGTTTACCACGTGACACGCAAAGACATTGGCTATTATTAAATGTGATTTTTTTTTCATCTTGAATATATGACCTCGAATGGTGTCTCCACTTTCTATGACAGAGGTAACTTTCTATGCCCCCTTGTCTCCCTGGTACTGCATACTTAGTATTTTAGTTTTGCAAACATCCCGGGCAGTAGCTTTGTAAATCTTTGCGAAACATCCTTGGTATATATATATATATCTTTGTGATACCGTGTTGACCACACAGAATTATGAAACTTTGGATGAGGATCAACCAAAGCGACAAAAAGTTTCCAATTTACCTGATTCAAGGCAGTTAGCATGAATTGATATTTTTCTTTTCCTTTTCAAGTTCCCTCACGGTCAAGTTCAGAGATAAGGGTAGTGTTATTCATAAAATGTAAATAAACAGATATTTTTTTTTAAATTTTAGATTAAAATGTTCGGCCCATGCATTATATCATTTTCCTTGAAAAGGGAAAGATTAAGAATTCTTCGAGAAAAAGTTGCTGTCTCAAATTACTTGACATCTCTACCATAATTATAAATTAAACTGAATAGGATGTATCCCCTTTTGCAATAAAACTAGTCTGAATCTTGCTGAGGGTGGTCTGACATGAGGATCCTATTAACTTGCATCCCCAGGAGAGCAAGATGTAAAATAAGGCTGCTGTTAATGTGGGATAGGGATGAAGCACCCATAAAAATTACTCCAGTCCCTGGACTAATGTTGCAAAGACATCAGGACAAGCCCACCATATCCATCTTAATGCAAGGGAGGGCTGCTACAAGGCGAACTGCTTCCCTGAGACTCAGCCGGGTGAATAAGTGAGGTCCTACAACGAATCCTTTGACCTCAATGCACTTCACGATGCAGAACCTTGGTACTCCTAATCGGTTACGACATTGCATAGGAGCACTCTGACTGCGAAACCGGCCAATTCTTCTTTCCCAATAGCCGTCAAAGTTCAGATTCTACACCTTGGTCATTGCCAGGGAGCAGATACTACGTTCAATTCAAGCCAAAAAGACGAAAATTAGGTTTCTGTTAAGTAGTAACCGAAATAACCTGTCTTGAGAATGGAGTGTTTTGAACCCTCCAGAGTAAAGCTACAAATTTAGTTTGATTGTGAGCTCGTAAAACTAATGATTGTTTTTCTCTTCTCTGACAGCTTTTATCGAACCAAACAAATAGAATCATTCGAATAGAAATAATGCGTTCAAAATAAGTGTTATAGCTTGGTATCACAAATTTTAAGGGCGCATGAATGTTCCTAAAGATGAAAAAAGCAAACAAAACAAAAAAAAAAACGATTCTAGTCAGTCATTCAATAGTTACTATCACGCAACCAACGTCTTTTGGTAGCTGGCCATATTGGGTTTAATCATTTCAGAAGACAGGAAAAAGACTATTTACATTGAATTAGTTACTTTTTTTTTGAGTTAGGTGGTGATCACAAAAAGTCTAATTTTTCAAAACGCAAACCAAAAGATCGATTCAGCATATATAGTCAGCCAACTAGCTTGCCGGATGAATTCGAAATCTGAACAAATTTAAGGTAACAGTTTTGGTTGACAGTTTCTAATATACTTATATTTAGGTGTGTACACTGCATCAGTCTAAGACGTTGGGTATTACAACATCGTTGGGAATTAGTTACCTGACTCAAATGATTGTTTCTGGACCGGAATAGCCTGGCAGTGTTTATGTTAATCATAACCTCTTGACAACACGTACTCACAAGTCCTTTTCTGAGTGATGCAAGTGAAAATGGGGATTTCTAAATTAAGACCTGAAGAAAAATAATCGTTCTCTAAGTGCTCACTGGAGAAATATATGCATTTCAAGATAGATAGATGCGTTGCAATGACCGGTATAACAATGATAACGGTGGAGAAAACTCCCAACAGAGCATAACAACAAATAGGAAAAGGGTTTAAAATTAGGACTGTAGTAATCAAACGAATAATTTCCAAAAATGTCCAAGTATAATCTACGACGAGACGAAAACTGTCTACTGAAAAAAATCAATGAGAAGTCCCACTTAATAACCCTTGTCACTGATAATGAAGTCAAAAGGAGATCCGAACATTCAACGTGCAAGTGTTATCGAGAAAATATCCAGCTATTCTTTGTTAATGAAGAAAAAGGCTACCTGGGGTAATGACGCCTTCAATATGCTACCAATATAGCTCCCATTTTTTATAACTGCTTCCACTCCACTTTCAAAGGTAGTATGCAAATCTCTCGTTCAGGATCGACTGTCAGCTACCTTGAAACTGTCCCCTTGATCTTGTCCATGGTTTGGAATCATTTCCTTTATAACAGGAATTCTAACTTTTGGAATGTTGCAGGAAACCAGATCAGTTTCTTAATAAGAGTTGATATGTCTGTAAAATGTGAATAGCAATAGGAGCTAGCGCTTCTGGTGCTACATCCAGCGTATTTCGTGTTTTGTCACGGAAAGGTAACAAATAGCACTTTTTTTCAGTAGATTCTAAGCCCTATTTCCTGCGATTTTAGTTGACCTCCAAATATTTAGAGTCAAATCTAGCTATGTTAGCTATGAAAATGGCTAACAGTGTTTCTTTGCTTATTTTGGCGTGGTTCGGCTCTCCTTTGAGGTAATTTATATCTATAATCTTGTTCGGAATGCCGGATGCGATGCATAATCCCAAACCTTGTCTACTTGCTCTGTCATCGTGAATTCGACGGTTATTCTACACAATCGCACCCATTGGTTGCTAACTACCAACCGAGTAACCCAACAAGCGAGATTCTGTTCATGCATGTACAATAAGGCCTCCTCTAATTGGTTGCCAAGTTTCTTCAATGCTATAAAATTGTTTGATACTCTCCCAATATATCTCGTGTATTTGGAAATACTATAAGTATTTGCCAAACATGAAAATTGAGATTTGAATATTTGAATATGTCTAGCCAAGATATTGGAACAGGATTTCGACCACAGAGATGGGCGATATCCGTGATGCATGTAGGGGAACGAGAATCAGCAGAAGGAATTTAATTATCCAGCGGTTGAACGATGGAGACATTAAATGGGGAAGACCATTACTGATATCTAGGAATATTGGAAGTATATTCAATAACACTGAATAAAATCAAATGATATATAAAATATGTGTACATCACATGAATGAATAACCATAATTCGTGCGTGTACCAGAATCACATATGTCAAAGAGTGGATATTTTATCTAAAATTATCTAATGAAAACAGCAGTATAAAATTTGAGTATCATTGGGCATAGAGACCCAAAACGCAGTTTTTTAATCAGTGTGTTTAGCGGTTAACCGATGCAAATTTTGAAGATGGTAACCAACGGAATCTGACCACACACATACACATACACAAACACACACACACAGACATGTCTGCTCAGATAGACACAGGCAAGCAAAAAGAGAAGAATCAGTAACTTACTTGGTAGATTGGTCAGGCGGGCCAGGAATGAAGCTACGGTGATTTGATAGGAAATCACGAGCATATATCAAATGGACGCATAAGAAATGCTAGCAAATTCCCAGATGCCGTTATCAAAAGCCAATTACAAAATCTTGAATAGACTGGCGTTGTAATTGATACAAATTTCAGACATGTTGGGACATCAAACGTAGCATTTTGGTATCCAGGAACGGAGGAGAGGAACACAATTGATGCAGTAAAACAATGGAAGGAACTGGTAAAATGTAACCACAAACTGGAGGTAATTTTTCAGGAGGGTACGTTCGCAAACTAAAGGTATGACCAGACAAAGGCTGAAAGCTGAAGGGTATGAAACAAATGCCATGTACAACACACATCTTGAGGACCAAGACAACATTGATCATGCAGAACTCCAGAGTAAACCGCTACATTTACCGAGGACAATGAATCAGAGAAAGTCTAATGGGACAATTGAAACAAAACGTCAATAACCAATGTATACGTCTGATAGCCAACCGTGGAGTTGATACATATATTCAGCAGAAAGATTTACCTGCGAACTAAAAACTATGCAATGGGCATAGGAAGGAATTGTGCTCAACATCACACGGGGGAATCACAAGACAACACAGTATATTAGAGATTTAAAAAGGAATATCAAAGAATCAATAAGAAAACTCGAATAACAATGGTCTGGCCCCCGAACGTGGATCCCTGTAGACCATGTGTAATAATGTGGCTAGCAAAATATAAAGCAGTATGAAGAATTAGACAAATTCAGAATTTAAAGAAGAAATAGGCACTCCTGATTAATTATTATTACCCTCAAAAATGCCTGGGGTAATAAACATGATGATCTGACAATATTCAAGGTTTAATTGAATTTTGATTCAATTGAAAGGCAGAACGTAGGAAGTCCTCTTGGTGAACAATGCATATTATTTGCTCGATCATTGGAAACACTGCATTGCAAACGTTATGCAAAAGAAAACTGACGTGTTTGTCTCAAGAAAAATAGGTTTTTCTTTTGAATGTCGAGATGAACTGATGTGTCACACGTTAATAATGTACCTGTTGTTTCCCGATGAGAGTTTTAGATGCTTTTGACAAGGTGTTAAAACTGCTGAAGAATGAGGCTAGCTATAATAGAAAGAAAAATTAAAAAAAAAACAAAAAACAGGGCGTGGATATACAAGTTGGATCACGCGAATACAATTATTCAAAAACTCACCTATTAGTTCCTATATTATTTTGAGAAGTTTATTTCCCCCAAGGGTGTTGACATCTTGTTTTTTTCTTTTGTATTTCTTTCCAACCAATTCTGTAGTAAGCGGAAATTAATTGGAGGTAATTGATTCTCACAAGTGAAAAGGGTCAATTTTTCTACGTTTTTTTTTTTCATTCCTATTAAATGGAGAATTATAAATCATTATTACTTTTTTGAATTTTTTTGGACATTTTTCATCTTCATCCTAATTTATTAGATTTTTTTATTGCAACTTTTGCCCGTGCCTATTGCCCTCTGGCATTGAGTGAATAACGTTCGTTCGAAAATTAAAGGATATTGAGTCTTGTCTTCAATTGGTTGAGCGAGCATGCGTGAAAGTTTTTGTCTCGTTGGGGATGTTGGTTCGATTTTCATGCAAGGTTCAATCTTTATTTTTCGATCACATGTTATTCATTCACTATCAAAAGGTAAATCAACCGTGGAAAAGTTTGCATTAAAAGTTACAAATGAATTAAGATGAAGATAAAAATCAATCATTAGAATATATTTTTCCAGGTTCGTATCGAAACTGCAAGTCAACGTCTTACTCTTCTTGTCTATGATTTCTTTTTTCTATAGGTTGAACCTCTTTGATCCGACAAACTTGAAACCTGACCAGTGCAGGATTAGGAAATATGCTGGACCTTGAAAATAGACCTTCAAGGCCAATTTTCAGCCAAGATTTTGAAATTTGATCCTCCTTTCCTTCGAATCACATATGATCCGGGATCTGTACTCACACGAATTCTTTTCAGCAGTCCCTTTCAGGGGCAGACTTTTTTCACATATTGTTCCATGCTTACAATATTTTGAACTAATACCATATTTGGTACGACATGACATCCTAATAGACTAAGATACTGCAGGATATATGAAATTAAGGAAAGATATCACCATAATAGTGGTAAATTCACAAACTTATCGTGGCAGATTCAAAAATTGCTGGACTATTTAAGTTACCTAACCACAGAATGCTAGATTGAAGAGGTTAAACCTGTAATTCCAGTGTTGATGTATGTAAACGTTGATGCTATGGTTTGATGAGAATTTAAATTCATCAGACGACACAAGAATGAGTTGAAACTTTTTAAAGCGTTTCCAATCGAATATTGTCTTTAATGATATGAAACTAAATCGTTTCTCTTAGTTTAAAATCTTAATACAAACACAGGTGGGTTATAAGATATTACATATCAAGATATGGGCTCTTGATGTCTATGAATATACATTATTTTTCCCTTAAATGTTTCAATCTATCACACACACACACATACACACACACACACACACACACACACACACACACACACACACACACACACATACACACGCACACACACAAGTGGGATGATATTTTCCAACAGTATATAATGATTTGTGTGTCTGTATGTCTGTGTATTTTTTGCAAAATTGTTCAGCGCTCTTTCCTTAAAAACTAAAATATATATTTAAAACCAGTTTCTCACCGTGAACTTATGCAGGCTCACACTTGAAACTGAAGTGTATATTTATTGCAAATATTCAGGCAAAATATACTTGATATTTACTAAGTTAAGCCTTGAAGCAGGGGCGCGGTAGGGAACACCCAGTGACTTGTTGCAGAAGTAACACTTCGGATCTCGTGCTTGTTGAAATTTGGGGTTTCTTCAATCACTTTTAAGGGATTTCACAAAATCATTTGTTTCAGAGTATTACTGTAACCGTGTCATCCACTTACTCCTCATCCTCCTCATCATCACCATCATCATCAGAAGAAGAAAAAGAAGATGTTATAAGTCAACTGCTGAACGGAGTTCTCTATCATGACCTTCCACAATCATGTCTTACAGGCCAAACTACCAATCCTGTCTCTCTGTTAATGATGCAAAAGTAATGTTAATAAAAAGAAAGAGAGAAAAAGAACGGGACTAAATAGACAAATGCTGTAATGAAGAACTTGAAATGCGCTCAGGCCGATGCTTGAACATAATAGGTGGAATCAACGGAAGTAAGGACAAGATATTAAGAGAACTGAAAGATATTATGAGGAGCTTTATGCTTCGAAAATAAAAGCACAGCCAACTGACACTCAATTTACGCACACACACACACAATATATATATATATATATATATATATATATATATATATATATATATATATATATATATATATATATATATATATATATATATATATATATATATATATATATATATTGAAATAATGCATTATCTTGTATGAAAACTTTTTTAAAATTATCTCCCTTCATTACACGATTAACGTAGTCAGAAGAACGCATACTTTTTTTTTTAAAGTCTGGTCCGATTAGCTGGCTGGCTGACTGGCTATGTTTATATGTATTACAGTTACATACCCCCTAATGGAGCTCGAAGGTTGAATATTTAACCAATTACTAATTATTATGGGTAGAAAAACATTTCTATTTTTTTCAAATAGGGTTTTAGCGGAGTTTCAGGTTGTAATGTAATTTTCAGCTGAAGTACTCTAATTGTGTGTTAAGAAGCATGAATGCTCGTTTGTTTGTTTTCATTTTATCTCATTTTTTTTTTCAGTCAAGATTTCTTGGGTGATCACTGCCCCAAAAAAATGCGAGATAACTACATCATCTATTGATCATCCGTTATCTCCATTTTATTTAATTGATCGCCCCCCACTAGGCATGCTATCAAAAGACACTTGTCGCGTTACTCTATCGAGTGACTAATCAGACCTGTTTTTTCCTTTCTGCATCATTCTTTCACATAGTTGTCTTGCTGCTTCTGCTTTTCTCACAGCTTCTGACCAACTTGACTTGTTAACTTTTTTCTATTCTTCGCGGCCATTACCGTTGTTGTCCCAGATGCGTACATTAAAAGTAGTACCACGTTGTCTGCGAACAGACCAGTTATTTTTTTGACGTAAATTATCCATTACCTACTTCTACGTTTCATGTCACTATTAAACACCTGCGACCAACCATTCTATACGTCATTTTGTCACCAACAAAACACTGGCTCTTTTTTTGCTCCCCCTAGTGCTTTGTTGTTTTTTCTCTTCTGCTGAATTCTTTTGTCGTCTGCCTTGAAGGTAGACTTTCCTTTCAATTTTTTTTTTTCATCCGTCGTAAATAGCTTGAGTTATATTCTTATTTCTCTTCTGTTTTGCCTCACGCCCGAGGAACGTCTTCACTGCAAAAGTAAGTATTTATCGCGCGTGCCAGTCTCACCAATAGAGCTAGAGGACTGAAAACGTGAACATTTATTCATCATGTGTGGAAAAGACGTTGGGAAAAAATATGAAATGGAAAAAACTGATCATCGATGGAGAGAAAATTCAAAAAACGTATTTGAAATAGTTAGAAAACCTAAAGAACAAAAGGAAAAACAAGAAAGATTTTATTCTTGGTTATCGGGAGAATGTTGCCATTAGAAACCATAAACAAAAACTGTCAAAATAGCTTCCTTCCGATTTTGAGTTTGCCTGGCTGGCTATATACGTGTGCATCGTGAGGGAAAACCGCATAAATGGGGCTAGAGGGATAAAAAATTAAATGTCCGTTCCTAATTATGTCTAGAAAAAAAGCTGTTCTATTTTTGGAAAACTTTTACCCGAATGAGGTTCTCGTGGGGGTTCACTTTGCGACGTGATTTTATTTTCCTTAATTAGTCCCTTCAGTTTTTGTCCGGCGGCATGTAAGTTGTTTTTTGAAAATTTTGACTTTTTTAGTGATCACAGCCCAATAAAAGCGAGAGAAATAACCAATTCATTAATAACCCATTTTTCCTATTTGTTTATTGATCGCAACCCACACAGAACCCACTTTCAAAGAATGTTGGTCAAGCGACAGATTTTTATTCGGGTTTCGTATTTTTTCTAAAAAGAATATCTCCTTTGTCTCAACTGTATATTTTTTTCTTTTACCTCTCAAAATAATTGCAATAAGAAAAGAAGAGTATTTTACCTTTATATTTTTGTCAAACTCCCAGAAATGCTTGATATGGAATTTTTTTTCTCGTCTATCTCAACAGTGAAAAACACCAAAGATTAGTTGTGCACGTGATGCACACAAACAAAATGCCAATATTTTGCAAGGGAGATAATTCGCAAAGACGTTGTGTCTGCTACTACTTAGAACCATTTTTATTTTAGATTTCAGGAAATATTACAGAAAGAGGCAAACAAAAATGAACGTTTGAAATTTTACTTTATTGAATGTGACGAGAAAAGATATGTTCCGGGATGAATATTCGGGGTTACTTGGCTGAATTAGAAATTCAACCTAACCACTAAATTACCAACTAAACCTAAATCCTAACCTACCTACCATCCCTTTTGAACATATATTTAGAAAAATATCGTTAACTGAATATCGGCAATAATGTAGTCACATTCGGCCATTAAAAATGGTCAACAATAGTTTTACAGTGTTAGCAGCTATAGCGTTTCCATGGATTGTCTCCTGCACCAAATATCGGCATTTTGTCAAAACATACATATTCTGAATAATCTTATTCTGTGTGGCAATTCCTTGACATATTTCTAATCTAGGGAGTTCAACTGATTTACAATGGCAAAAATATACGAGTGCACATTATACAGATAGGATAACTTGACTACATAACAGTTATAGCACCCTTTGTAAAAGCATCGTTCGCAATATAACGCGGACAGATGTTCGACCCGAAAATGTTTGTATATATACCCCAAAGTTTCTGCATATATATATATATATATATATATATATATATATATATATATATATATATATATATATATATGATGAAGATATGGAAAGAAAACCTGATATAAACATCGATTCACTCTATAATATATAAATAACTGTTCCTGTTTTCGGTATATTCGGAAGAGGCACTAGAAAAAATCTTATGTTTTTCCTGTGTAACATAAACTCGCATTTGAAAAACTTCTCGAACTCATATAGTTATTGAAATTAAATGAAAATGTCAAAATTCATCCGTTGATATTTTTATTTGTACATGAAAATAATGGCAATATGTGTTTATTTAGTTTTAGGACGTTGATAAATATCAAATGGTCAACAAAAGGCTGTTTACATCAATAGAACAAAATTCATACTTAAATGCATTGTTGATACATATTTGTACAAGAATTCATACAAGCAATAACATATCACACTGTATTGCTCATAATTTAGTGTAATTCGGCCATTTTTTTCCTCTTGTAGAAAGTTAATTTTCTTTTAGTGCAGTTTTTTTTAATTATTATTATTATTATTATTATTATTATTATTATTATTATTATTATTATTATTATTATTATTATTATTAGGAATCTCACACCAGTTGCCTGGTGGTAACCGCTGGAGTTTGAGTGACAGCAAGTCTCCTCAAGTCTCCAGCCCTCCTCTCCTAGTACTAGCAGGTCGCAGTAATTCTGCGATTTACAGTTTCACACCGGTTGCCCAGTGGTTATCGCTGAGGGCTGAGTGACAATAAGTCTCCTCAGGTCTTCAGCTAACGTCTCCTCCCTCTTTCGCATATCATGACAGAGCTACAATTCGTTGCAGTACTTATATCTCTAGCACCTTCCTCGGTACCCGTGCAGTTCCCAGTAGTGCTGTGGTCTGTACGGTCTCTATCCTCCCCCTAATCCCGATCTCCTCCAGTCTCTCCCTCAGCGTTCTGGGGACAGTTCCTAGTGCTCCCACTATGACTGGTACTACCCTGGTTTTCATGTTCCACATCTTCTTTAACTCCCTTGCTAGGTCCTGGTATTTTTCCCTTTTTTCACCCTCCTTCTTTTTTACTCTATGGTCTGCAGGCACAGCCACGTCTACTATTTGGCAGGCCTTCCTTTTTTTGTCTACTATTACTAAGTCCGGCCTTCTTGCCTGGATGAGGTGGTCAGTTTGGATGTCAAAGTCCCACAGTAGTTTGTGGTTGTCATTCTCCAAGACTGCCTCTGGCTTGTGCTGATACCACTTTTCCCCATGGTTGAATCCCATTTGTTTACTTAGTTCCCAGTGTATCATCGTTGCTACTCTATCGTGTCTATGCTTATACTCCTTCTGGGCGAGTTGACTACATTCACTAGTTATGTGGTTTACTGTCTCATCTCTTTCACCGCACATGCGGCATTTGCTGTTTGTCTGTGTTGTGTCGATTTTTGCTTTTATGTAGTTTGTCCTTATGCTTTTGTTTTGGGCTGCCATGATGAGCGATTCTGTTTCTCTCTTAAGGTTTCCCTTTCGTAACCACGTCCATGATTTCTCGTCTGCTATATCTTTTATCTGTCTTTTAAACTCGCAGTACAATTTTTTCCCTTCCCACTTTTCTTTTCTAGTTTGCTGTACCGTTCCATTGCTTTCTACTTTGTTTGTTGCACTATCCCTCGCGCTCTTTATGATTTCTTCACTATTTGTTTGCACATATCTATCTAGGACTACTTTAGCTCTCTGGACACAATCTTCTATGCTGATGAGCCCCCTACCACCTTCTTTTCTCTTAACGTATAGTCTATCTGTATCATCCCTAGGGTGTAATGCTTTATGCATCGTCATAAGTTTCCTTGTTCGCCTATCCATTGATTGGAGCTCTTCCTTTGTCCATCCTAGGAATGGTCCTGTATACCTAACTACTGACACAGCCCAGGTGTTCATTCCTTTTATTAGATTTCTGCTATTTAATTTGGTTTCTAATATTTTCCTTATCCTTCTAAGGTATTCCCTCTTAATTTTCTCCTTCATCTCTTCCCGTTTTATCGTGTCACATTCAAGGACACCTAGGTACTTGTATCGGTCTTGTGCAGTCAATGCCCTAATCTTGTTGTTGTCCGGAAGTTCAATTCCCTCAGTCATTGAAAGCCTTCCTTTGTGCATTACCATGATTGCGCATTTTTCTATCCCAAACTCCATTCCTATGTCCTCACTATATTCCCTTACTTCGTTGAACAGAGTCTCAAGCTCTCCCCTGTTTTTCGCAAACAATTTAATATCGTCCATGTACATTAAGTGGTTGACCTTTCCTTTTGTTTTAGAGAAGTGGTATCCTTTGCTGTTTTTCAGGATTCTGTTAAGCGGTATCATTGTTAGAACAAATAATAGTGGGGACAACGAGTCCCCTTGGAAGATCCCCCTTTTTATCCCTACCTCGGCTAGTTTGTCCCCTGCGGCTGTCAAATCTACTTTCCAGTCTTCCATTGAATTACCAATGAATTTAACCACCGGTTCGCTAATTTTGAACATTCTAAGGCATTCGAGTATCCAGCTATGTGGAATCATATCGTATGCCTTTTTGTAATCTATCCATCCCATTGCGATATTCTTTCTCCTTTTCCTTACTTCTTTTAAGATCATCTGGTCTATGTAGAGTAAATCGTTTGCCCCTTTGGTTCCTATCCTACACCCTTTCTGTTCTTCTGGTAGTAGCCCCCTTCTATCCATTGACATGTATATTCTCTCTGCTATTTGCCCGGTCAGGATTTTCCACATAAGTGGTAGGCAAGTGATTGGTCTATAGTTGCTTGCTATGTTCCCCTTTCCCGGGTCTTTTTGGATGAGGGTGGTTCTGCCTTTAGTCATCCATTCTGGTGCTTTGCCTTCATTCAGACAATTTTAGAGTAGGTGAGTGAGTCTGCCGTGTAACGTGGTAATTGCAATCTCACCCCAGTTGCCTGGTTTTTACCGCTGGAGGTTGAGTGACAGCAAGTCTTCTCAAGTCTCCAGTCTTCCTCTCCACATTTTCATGGACTACAGCAATACTGTGGTTACAGATTCACACAAGTTGCTGGATGGTCATCGTTGAAGGCTGAGTGACAGTAAGTCTCCTCAGGTCTTCAGCCCACATCTCTTCTCTTCCTCACCTATCACGCCAGTGCTGTGGTTCACATCTCCACTACCATTTTCCTTCCTCCTCTATTAAACCACTGCTTACATTTAGTGTCGTAGGCCTTACATATCTAGTACTTTCCTCAGTATCAGTGAGGTTCTCAACAGAGTTGTGGTCTATACAGTCTCAGTTCTTCCTTTTATCCCAAGCTCCCCCAGTCTCGCCCTCAATGTCTTTGGGACAGTTCCTAGTGCACCTATCATCATCATCATCATCATCATCATCATCATCATCGTTGTCGTTGTCGTCGTCGTCGTCGTCGTCGTCATTATTATTATTACTATTATTATCATTATTATTATTTGGAATCTCACACCTGTTCCCTGTGTTATTATTATTATTATCATTATTATCATTATTATTATTATTATTATTATTATTATTATTATTATTATTTCTTGATTTTCGAAAACACTCCGCTCGAACCAGTAAGTTGTATACATAATTATCGGATAATTTCCAACTCTACTGTCCACTGGTTCGAGGGAGTGTTTTCGTGCGATTACTAACAATCGTTAACTACCACAGCAATTGCTGATCTGAATTAATCACGTTTTCGCACGAGAATCAAAATCCACATCTGCAACAGCTTCTGCTGAACACACAATAGCAAACCCAAAAGTCAAACCATAGATTGCGTAGATATTTGCATGTGTAAAGACCTAGCAGGCGCAGTATGGCCAACGTTTATCCCCAAGTCGACATCCAACATTAAATCAAAGAACTAACACCTATTTTGGCCAAATTTTGATGTTTCCTCCTCACTACATCATTGTATACAATCGATATATTTTTGAATAGCATATAATTACAAGTCATTTGAGAAAGATATTTTACACTATTTAGATATACGGTATAACAAACTGAATGACGCCAACAGCATTTATATTTTTTTTATGAAAAAAACATTTCTATCACATAAACATTGTATATAGTATAAATTTAAAGTGAAAATATAGTATGGAAAATGTGAATAATGTATTTTTGTTGAATGTAAGATAAATGGATGTAGTATCACATATGAGATTTTTTAGTTGTAAGAACTTTTACTGTTATTTTTTCCAAAACAACATTTCCCAGATTCTAGTGAGCTTTCTTCCTTTTTTATGAATAGATTTTCATGAAACAAACGCCATTTTGTATGGGAATGTGTTGACAAGACACGTCGAAAAGTACCTCTCTGATTATTTTTTTTTATTTAGAAAAATCTTCTTGAAAAAATTCAAATTGTTGCTGATTTTTTTCAGTTTTCCGAACAATGTCTCCTGCCGATGTTTTTTTTTTCTCTTTCGATAAATGCTCACCAAAAAAAATCTACATACATGTTTGAATGATATTTCCGAAATTTAAATCTCTATTTTCACAGAGATTCAGAGTATGCTCATTCAAAAAAAAAAAATCAAATTATCTTGAATCGATAGATAAAATCATTGACTAAAATTTGAAAAATTGGGTATCAACTTATATCAAACATGATAGTAACAACAGTTGGAAATTACATGTGGCTATGACAAAAGGATTTCTTAGATGTGAGTCTCCACACCTTTAAAATTCCAAGAAGTCACTAAATTCTGAAATTATATATATATATATGAAATCTGGAAAACATATCAAATATCAGTATTAAATAAAATATGATTTTAATCTATAAAAAAAAATGATTGAAATAGGTAAAGTATCCGTTTATGTTTTTGGAGAGGTCAAAATCGGATAGTAAGCAGAAAAAATAGATCATTCTTTTAGGTGTGAGCACCGAACAAGGAAACCACAGCAAAGATTCATAGAGGGGTAAAAAGTAAGGATCCAGTTTACTATTATACCAACTGTGTGAAATGAACCATTCGTAGAAAATATGGAAATTGCAAGATTTTCCGAACACTGATTTGCTTAAAACATGCCTGGGCCATAAATGCACAAGAACCGTTCCTAAAACTTTTAACATCTGAAAACGAGCAACAAAACACTCGATTTTGGTCCCTTAAAGGGAAAGGTTTCTCCTTGATTCAGATCCCTATGATAGAAAAAGATATTTCCCTCATTTTTGACCCAAAAATGCAGAAAAGAACGCCCCGTTCTATGTCAACAGAGAAAGTGATGATAAATTTTGCCCTTTAATTTTGGCTAAAGAAAGCGACCCTCTCGATTTGAAAAAGAAGGAGTTCCTTTTTTTTTTCTGACCCCTATAAATGCAAAATAAATCTCCTCTCTACTTTGAACCTTACAATTTACGAACGTTCCACCTCGATTTCTATATCTAAAAGTCTAAAAAAAGAAATTCCCCCATAATTTTTTTTCACTTATAAAAGTGAACATAAAAATCCCACGTGGATTTTGAATCCTAAAAAATGAAAAAAAAAATATTCCCCCAGTATTTTGATCCCTGAAAATGGGGAAAATATTCCCAATCGATTCTGTCCCCCTGAGAGAGGAATAGAATTTCTTCTGGTGCAAAGAAAAAAAATATATCCCTCATTCTGATTCATCATAGTTGAAAAAGGTCCCCTCTCCCAATTTCGATCTCCTATGCTGGTGCATATAAAAGAAAAAAGATTTTGAAAAGTGTATGATTTTCACTCGGAGTCATGGCCTTTTCTTTCTGGAGCTCTGTCACCATATCGATCGTAAACCCGAGCTGGGAATGATCGAACTGTAAAGCATTGAAATTGAAACAGATATCATCGAGTATTATCAACAAACTCAATAACACTGAAACCAAGTTGCCAAAATATTTTTCCCGTCAGAAAATGAGTACAACCCAGCGATGAATATTTTTGGTAACCCATTTTCGAATATTAATGGGTGACACAATATATATATATATATATATATATATATATATATATATATATATATATATATATATATATATATATATATATATATATATATATATAAAGTAAAGGATTTGCTAAGACGTTTATGTTTCTCCACTGTTTGGAACTTTTTGCATAAAGAAGCCCAAACTGAGCAGATTTATTTGTGTGTAGTGATTCCTTTACTTCCTCACATTTTAAGCTTTACAGAAAATCAGATCTTTATTGTTGAAAATATCGAGCACTCTATCATATAAACTCATCAAACATCAGATATTGCATTATATTATGTCGTATTCCTGATATGCCTAGTACTATAATTTACACGCACGCACACACAAACACACACACACACACACACACATACACACATATGTATATATGCATCTGCTCGCACAAAAACACACATTTGAATAAAAGGATTTGCTAAACTTATTGAGGCACGAGTCAGCAACTGAATTGTATAATAATACAGTAATAATTGCCTGTCAGAGGATGTTACTTGACACCATTCTAAAGCAAAGTATCAGCTCAATTGCTTGGAAATTTGACCTAACGATAAATGTTAAGATACAAGATCGCCCATGAATTAGTGCAGTACAACCAATTTCTTTTTATCAACATTATCATTCAAATTCTCATCTATTATATATATAGTAGGATTTTAACTTTTTTAGTTCGACAGTAAAAGCTTTGACCTTTCAAGAACTATATTCAACATTACGTAATCTATATTTAGATAAGATTTAATTTAAACCCTAACGAACAAAAAAATGAATAACGTATTTTAAAACAAATAGACTTCTGATATAGAACGAAAAAAGATTTTTGGGGGAGATATACTCACTTTTGGACAGCAACATATTCTGGGCGATAGACTTTTGATGCTGTAGACTTTTGTTATAAAACTCATGATTGGTGATATCCATTTTGTTTGGTGAATTGAAAAAGAAACCCGAAAGACCTCAGCAACTGCAGACCAATGAGTATATTCAACTGAATCTACAAACTTTTCACAAAAATCAGCCCTAACCGAATCACCAAAATGTCAGAAGAAAATTAACCACAGGAGCAAGCTGGTTTCAGAAGAAACTACCTGTCCATGGGCCATCTTCATTCAATAGATCAACTAAAAAGAAAAGCAACATGATGCACAATGCCACTCACTTTAGCATTTATCGACTTCAACAAAGCCTTCAACTCGATGGAAATTTCCATGGTCATAACGGCTATCATTCTACAAAGTATAGATAGTGTATACGACGGAATACTGCAACATATATACAGTCACGACAGCTCCTTTATCAGGTTACATAAAGACTCGGAGCCCTTTCAGCTAAAAAAAAAAGGGTTGGATAAGTTGATACCAGCTCTCCTAAATTCTTCACTGCCTGCATCGAGATAATCTTCCAAAACGAAGACAGTAAGAATAAAATAATCACAACTGACAGCGAATATCCTTGCGACTTCAGATTTGCAGACGACATTTTTTCTACCTTGAGCCTGCGAGATCTCCGACAAAAGTTAGCAGAACTGACTAAAAATAGAAAGAAAATTGGCCTTCAGTAAAATGTAGGTGATGTGCAACAATCAACTATCAGACTTACCGGAGCGAAATGGAGAAAGTAAACCACTACATTTACTGTCGACCATGATTCTCCATGAAATCCTTGAAAGAAGAGGAAAATCAAACAAAAATCACTCTTGGATGCCAAATCTTCGGCAAAACGAGCCCACCCCTCAAGAACAAGAAAATCCCATTAGTCCAAAGAAAAAAAAAAGAGTACACAACGAATACATCCGGCTGATAGTCACCTATGGAGCTGAAACGTGGAACTCTCCCAAGAGTCTGACCCTCATACTAAGAACCATGCTATGCGCACTTGAAATGATGATGCACAACCTCACATGGAGTGATTAAAAGACAGCACAATATATCTTGGGGGAAAAACAGGGGCCTAAGACATATAGAGACCATTAGAAAATTCAGATGGCAACTGACTGATTATGTTTCAGGAATCGCAAGCACTGATGGGAAATCACTACATGGATCCCTGGAGATCATATGTGTAACCGAACCCGACAGAATACAATTCTTTCTGTATTTGTCAAGTTTTTCTCTCCAACTGGACAAATTCAGAAAGAAATAGCCCCACAACGTCCATGATAGAAGGGTGTGGCGCGTCCAAGGTGATGTTTATGTGCGACGATGGATATTAAAATGCTGCTGCTGCTGCTGCTGCTGCTGCTGCTGATGATGATGATGATGATGATGATAATGATGATGATGATTGCAATTTACAGCCCTCTTACTCCACTGACGTAGTCTGTACGCCTTATACACATATAGCTAGCCAGCCTACAAGAGCAATTATTTTAAAAATGAAATGACCAGTGCTGTGAGGCACTTTACGTCCTGCGTGTGCCGTGCGCTACAGATGTAAAAATATGCTGATATCAGTGAAGGGAAACAGAGGGTCTGAAGTATTTTGGGCACAATGTAGGAGAGGTGTTCACAATAGTGAAAATCATAGAAACAACGAAAAACAGAATGGTTGTATCCAATCAAAATTTCGTCTCATTTCTTTTCCATTTGTACACGGTTCTTAACATCGAATGAGTGAGAGCGTGACACTTTTTAATTTACAATCGGAACTACATTTTGTACATTTTACTTAAGGGGCTTCACATCCACGTTTTCGTACATGCCTAGAACAGAGCACATCGAAGATACACATCGCCAGACACCTCTGACGTGGACCAGCTTTAGTGACAGTATAGGTTGACGGTTCCTTCAAACTTCCAAAAAGTTTGCTAAAAAATAAATTAAATGCCAGTCGCGTGTGAGAAAGATTAATGCGATGTCATCACCAGTTGTCTGATCGTCTGCACTACTTAAGCAAATAGGTTTTGCCGTTCTTAATTTTTGTGGACGATTTGGTTGTCTCCTATTTACTATTTACAGATACCGTTCGTCATAAATTATTGAAAGGACTCTGAAGGTCAGACAAGGTCTATAATGTGTCATTTACTAAATTAAGAAACTTTACTTCGTTCATATCTTTTGATAAAACTCATATTGAAGTGTTTCTTTTTTATTGCCAGTTTAGAATGGAACGCCAGACTGCAGTTTGAAAGATATTAGTTTTTTTTTAGGAGACAGAAAAATTCATACTGGGAGAAGGCATGAGGAAAAAAATTGTGACTTTTGCTTCTGGCAGAGAAAAAGGCATGGGTAAAAAGTCACATTTAATTTATTTAATTGAATTTGACTTTTTTACTACATTTTACCATGTTTTTTCTAGTCAACGTCATCTGTTTTTTTCTGTCATTTCCTAATATCTTTCTTTTTTTTTTTGTAATCATCCTTTGGCAGCTTTCGGTTTGTTATTTATGTATTTACAATGATTGCATATATAGTCGAAGGACTATTTCACTTTTTCCAAATACTATGTGATCGACTCTTATCTCAAAAAAGTGGTTTTCAAACATTAAATACTTGGGTAAGTCTTTCTAATGATAAAATTTTCTCAGTCGCTTCTTCTTAGAATTATCCCAATCCATGTACGCATGTATATTTACATATGTATGTAACTATTGGGTTTTTGAATTATTTATTGAATTGTCTGAATTTGTTGTAACCATCATCGTCTTATATCTTCTATCGTTCGAGATAGACCGTATCTATGATTCGCCAGACCACTTTATGTAGGGCATTGGGGGACCAATGCTATCTGAGCGTGCATACTTCATCGGTCCATCTTGTATGCTGCTCTCTTCAGTTGTGTATGTGATCTTTGGGGATCCATGTGGTTGTTGAATTCGTTGATGTCGGTGTTTTTTTCATCTGGCTTGGTGGGAATTTTATAATTGTTGATTTTTTTTTTTTTTCTTCCAATTCCAGTTTGAAGAACCAAGTGAGCTATTTTGATACGTTCCATAGTTGCAATTTGGAGGGGATATTTTTTCTATGTTTTTTGTTGGTGTTTACTTGCATTTTACATGTTACCATTCCTACGTCAACCTGATTCAGGTCTTGAATATCTTTGATGATGTCACTTTCGTCCGGTAGGATACAGTCTATTTTGTCTTTGGTTTCGTGCTCCGGGCTCTTCCAAATCCATTTTCAATTGGGTTTCCTCTTGAAGAAGGTATACATGATTTTGGAACCCGTTTGTGGTTGCAGAGTTTACAAGATCTTCACCTCTGTAGTTCCCTACCTTATACTTGAACTCGCCAATGCAATGTTCATTTCCTTCACCTAACTTTACGTTGAAGTGACCCATGATGACATTGATGTTTTCTTGTAATCATGTCTGGAAAATATTGTTGTTCTTAGAAAATTACTCTAATGAATATTTTTTGCAATTATATTTGCAATGTAGGTTTATGCTAATTGATTCTCTTACTTTTGTGTCCGTCGTCATCTTTGCATGTTTTTTGTAATTCTAAATTTCTCCCCTAACTTTTGTCCTTTACAAAGGGACCATTCCCTTTAGGAAATTTAGATATTTTTAATGATCACCACTCAACAGAAGGTGATAGAAATAACTTTTTGATTTACACCCCTTTCACTGGATGTTTTTATGAACACCTACCATGATGTGCTACCAAAAGCTGTTTGTCACGAGAATTTTCCTGTTGAGTGACTAACCAGACCGGTCTTATTTATCTTTTCGGTTGCAATACGCTGATAACAGTAATTGATGTAGTTTACCGATGATTTGTCCGCTGATTATCAAATTTTAATTCAGATCTTGGCTAGGTTGATTATTCTATCTGATTATAAACGTGTTTAGACAAACTGAATACCTTCTCCACTGGGACTGGTTTCTGGTAGTACGTATGAATCGCAGGATATGAAGGAAAAAAGAAATAATCAGTCTTTACACTGATGAACGGATCTTTCAATGGGGGTCAAGAATTTTTGTCGGTACGGATGTTGGAAAACGTAGATAAATAAAAAATAGAATGCACAGTAGTGAACATTCAAAATAAGATTAGGGGGATGGTGAAAAAAAAATTGGGGGATGTTAAAAATAGTGCTGTTCGAAATAGGACGATATCAAAATATTTGAGTTGAGGAATGAACATACTTTCTTGCTATCCTTATCGTAAAGAGATAAACATGCATTCACTCTTTCCTTGGTCAGCTCGGGTGGTGTAATGGTTACTGCGCCTACCTCACTTACATAAGGATCCAAGAAGGAGTGTGGTGAACTACTCATTGGAACACTGCAGCTGAGTACATCTTTGTGGCTAATATGAAAGAAACGGATGGAGTCAGGCTGTCGCCTATTCGAAAGGATAGTAGCAAATTGGAGAACGAGGTTATTTGTTTTATATATATATATATATATATATATATATATATACATATATATATATATATATATATATATATATATATATATATATATATATATACCTGCGATGTATAAGTTTTTGAACTGAACTTGCATGCCTCGAATTGCATTCACTCATTGATCCCTAGTGTAAAGAGATATACAATTTATTTCTATTTCCATCGTAGAATATAAATATGCTTTTTTCTGGTTCACAGACAACTTTATATACATTTTTTGACTCCAAAATTCGAACGACGACTTCTCCGCGCACGACTGCTTGGTACGATGACAACACAACGCTTGGTAACTGTGCACATTGGGGACCAACGAGACAAACTATTGAATTAAAACTATTCTTTCTTTTTTTTTTAAATTCGCGTCTGTGTTGTATGATTTGATTGTTCTCCCAGAAATAATTTATATGGCACCACTCTGTGATGTCTTCAGTTGTCATCAGGATTCGAAATGGAGACAGGCTTTTGATTTCAGTATGATAGCAACATGATATGAATAACAACTGAACAATTTGTATGAATAGCTCTTAATGAAAAAAGTAATTTTTTTCAGACCCATTATGTGAACTTTGGTGTCTGTGTATGCTATCTGAACACCGCCGTAGGTTTATGTACGTCAAACAAAAGGTTACCAGACAAATAAATTACTAAACCAAAACGAGAACATCATAAAAAAGGGGGAAAACGAACTAGACAATAAATAAATGAATTGTCTAATTTTTAGAGAAAACCAATTATTATTCCAACTTTTGTTATTTGTTTTCTGTTCATGAGAGTAACACAAATAGGAAACACACAAACGTCAGGGATAAATAAGAAAATATTATAGTTTATTCCTGCAAACAATAAATTATCAAATTGAACAGCAAAGAAAATTATTTCACCAGAATAGTTCAACTCAAAAAATAATTCCAATTTTGTATATAAATAAATTGTTTTAAATACATACTTAACTTTTCTCAGCCCTCCATGTGCTGAGATTAGCAAAATTCTTGTACGCTTAGGAGATATTTCATCGGATGTCGATGCCAGATTGAGGTGCACGGAGATGCCAGGTCATGAATTCTCTATCTATCTATCTATCTATCTATATCTATCTATCTATCTATCTATATCTATCTATATCTATCTATATATATATATATATATATATATATATATATATATATATATATATATATATATATCAGTAGATGGAAAACACACACACACACATATATATATATATATATATATATATATATATATATATATATATATATATATATATATATATATATATATATATATATATATATATATATATGAATGAATGATTTTGGTTAAAATAATTTTTAAAATGATTTTGATATGTTCTAAAGGCAAGAGTAAGAAAAATGAAAAATGTAACGATGATCAGATTCGAACACTGTTTACTTTGCTTCAAAACCTTGGATTTTTCTTTCTTTTGTTATTGGCCCTGAAAAGAAAGCATTATTTCAAAATGATTATGACACACTGCATTCAGATATCACGTAGATAATGATAATAATTGATATCAGCTTAACCTGAGACTTTGCTTTTTGGACAAGATCGAAACTTTTGCACAACAATCTTGAAATTAGCGTAGACATACCTAGAATGAAAATAAGTCTTCAAAAACCTACCTTTCATCTGAATACATTTGCCAATCGTTGCAACACTAGGAAATATACCCACATCCAATTAAGAAGAAAGTCTCGATCTTCACATATTTTCTTATTTTTATCTCACTGATGCTGGCAATGAATCCACAGCCATATCATTGAAAAAGCATTGCTACTCAACAAATCGTTTCCCCCCAAGGTCATTCCATCCAAATCCACGCAGATTAGTGGGTAATAATAATCATATATGTCAAATAATCTGCAATGAGATTTTTAGATTGAAAATCTGTTGAAAATTAGTTTTGTGCCAAAGGAATTACGATTATGTGTGTTAAATTGAACGTTGATTCTCATTTTTTGAATAAACTCTCCTTCACATATGCACGTCATGCAGATGACCCTGAATGAGAAACAAAATAGGTTGCATATCATGCGAATGACTCGCCAGAAATTGAACGATTTAGGCTATTAAATCTTACTTTAATTCATTTCACTAGGACCAACTACAGTTCTTTCAAGTATTTCAATCACTTCCTGCAAGGGAGGGTTTTCAACAACTACGCTCTGGCTTAAACCAAACCCCAGGATTTAATGTTTTTTGAGAAAATAGATTTGCTTGAAGTTGTCAAACACGTGTTGTTTATTAAAGTCCTTATCTTGGTTGATAAATTTCATTCTAAGCTGAGGTATACTGTTTCAAATTTGTTCGAGAAAAATCACAATAATTTTTGCACCAACGTAATAACCACGAGTCGGGCAATAGACTTAGATCATATATATTCCATCTGTTGCCCCCCTGGAAAATAGGTTGAAATGATAAATGGCAAATTTAGTTGAATAAAAAATGATTCAAGCATCTATACTGCTATTCAACCTCAGAGAACTTGATATCAATTATTGGGGAGTCTTTTTCCCCACTCTCAAGAGACGGAGCCGCAAATTGAGAATCATACAACGTGCTCATGGAAGAATTATGCTGGGCTTCACATGGAGAGACCACAAGATAGCACAGTACATCTGGGAAATGACAAGAGTCAGGGACATCATAGAATCCATTAAAATCTCAAATGGTTGTGGGCTGGCCATGTTGCAAGAATGGCAGACAACTGATGGATATCAGGACTCATGACATGGATCCCAAGAGAGGCCGGTAGAATATTAAATGGAGAGACGAGCTTGACAAATTCAGAAAGTACTGGCTCAGCGACACCCACGATAGAGAAGTGCAGCGAATCCTATGGAATGTCTATGTCTAATGACGGAAGTTATAAGACTGATGATGATGAAACCCCACCTATGGTGACGACACTGATGACAGGATAGACGTACGAAATAACAGCAGGGATGTTGCAGAATCCCAAGCAACATATAGACGACGTTATGTTCCCACCTGCAGGTCAATCCATGGTTGTCACGCTAAGTTTATCAAAACTAGTTCTGGCTATGATGACGCAGTCCCAAAACCACGCGATCTGAGAAGAATTCGAACGCACTTTAACATGCTCACCGGATTCAACATGGTCGTAATGTCTGTTCGTGGGGTTTCATCGAGAGTATGGTTTATTTGACAAGACCAGGAGACCTTTATGAATTCGAGGCAAGGATATTCAAGGCTAATATCAAAGATGACTATGTTAATCATCAGCTCGACTGAGATGCTTCAAAAGAATTGTCTCACACATAGGAATAAGATTATATTCATAGGAATAAGATTATATAATCCTAAAACATTTTAGTTTGAATGTACAAAAATATTCTCAAAAGTTTTGTTTTATCGGATTTGTTTCGGTAATATTGAGAAATGAGGGCTCACTGACTTTTGAAACAACCACCACATGTAAAAATATACAATTATTTACACACACTCTTTTTGCCTGGCACCTTTTTCCTCATCCATACCTGCACTAGCGTTTTTACCCTCTGTGTGTGTGTGTGTATATATATATATATATATATGTCCGTCTACGTGTGTGTGTTCGTGTGCGTGTGTTCGTGTGTGTGTGTGTGTGTGTGTGTGTGTGTGTGTGTGTGTGTGTGTGTGTGTATGTTCCGCTATCTTCAAAGCATGTCCAGTGGTTCCGTTAAATGGATTAAAAGAATCAGAGATGGATTTGAAGTTCGTTGCCAGATATGCTGTAGGCGCTGCAATTTAGGACGCCTTTGGGAACCATTTGCCAAGTTGAGGTTGTGCGCTGACGGGTCTGGAATATAAAGTAGGTACACACAAGAAACGATATAAACAAGGGAAGGAATGAAGGCCCAAGCTCAGATATGAAAAAGAAAAAAGAAAAAAGAGGGAAAGGAAAAGCCTTTCAACTGCAAGACCAAATTCCAACCCTGCTACTATTCCAAATGAAATATTTTGCACAAACTTTTCTATAGTATGTTTAATAAACAAATTCATACATACATACACACACACACACATATATATATATATATATATATATATATATATATATATATATATATATATATATATATATATATATATATATATATATATATATATATATAAAAGTTTGGCTTGTTTTTTTTCAGAGAGTCGCCTACAAATCACTCGGTCTGTGATTTCAAATCAAAGTAGGGGAATGTTGATTCTATAAATCTGCTTGGTTTATCGTGGTGTGATGGACAAACAGTAATACCCCCATGAGTTAGATGAGGGTAGTTTCAAATTCATCCCAAAAAGTTTATCAAAAATGAAGATAAAAAATAAGAGATTGAGGAACGAATAGACAGCGGGACCATTAAAAAAATGGCCAATTCCAAAAAGATCTGTTTAAAAATGTTTGTGTGATTTGGTATACTGACAGCGTATTATCATAATCATAATCAGAAATTTAAGATTGGTTGTTGGACATCAACTTTCTCCAATATTCGCCAGACCTCCTGTTCATGGACGTAGCGAAGCCAATACTTTCTGAAATAGTCAAGATCAAAATTTTTTTTTCATTTTTGTCGTTTTTTTGGGGGGGTGGAGGAGATATAAAAGAACGGACTGCTCTGATATGATAATCTTGACTTTTATAGATAGAAAAAACCTTTGAAGATATTGACTCCCCGGTCAAATCATAAATGATCCCTCTCACTCTAATAAAAGTTTCCCACGCTGCTTTGAGAGCAGAAGCCCCCACTACTTGCTCACGTTGTTTGAAACCTGTGCCTTTGTGTCATCTTAAGCTGCTTGTTTGGAATAGGTTCAACAAAACATTATACCGATATTTTGCAAGGAATAAAAAGATAAGAATGGACGTGGTACTGGATGAAGGCTTAAATTACATTGATATTTTGGCTCGAATCAAATGCCTCTTCCGTTGTATTCACACGAGTTCGTGTGGAGAAACAAAAAAAAAACGAAAAAATATTCAGTCATTTTTATTATTAATTCCTAATAATTATTCCTTTTAGGGTTACAAATATGAAAAAAAATTCAATTCTTTTTCATGATGTTAATTGCAACCTCGATTATAAGACTAACCGTAAATAATCAAGCTGAAACTAATGCAACACTTACCCTGAATGATATTCTTTGTAGTTCAATTTAATAATTACAGTTTCAAATTTTTAGAGTTATCTGCTTCCATTTTCCTTAGTAGTTTGAGAGCAGTAGCAACAGCTAATCAACGCCTGCTTAGAAGTTATCTCCCCTTGCAAAATATCTGAATAATATTTCTCTGGACTTATTCGAAACAATTACTCCCCTTGCGTCTTACTTTCCTAAATTGAAGGTTGTAGAACGAGTGATTTCTAGGTAAATTCAGGTCTTTGCAATGAGTCTATATGACATGAAAATATGCATAGGTACCGGAGGCATTTAGAGATTACAAAAAGAAAACGATAAATTTATTTCTCTCACCTGCAATAACATAACAAATGGAAATGTGGTAAGGTATTCAGTTGCTAGATGTCTCAGTCTGATATTTCCCAAATCGGCAATAGTATATTTATGACATCAAAACAATGGAAGTGTAGAGAGGAAGACTGGAGACTTGAGGAGACTTGTTATCATTCAACATCAAGTGGTAACCACCAGTCAACTGGTGTGAAATTATTATTATTGATATCATCATCATCATCATCATCATCATCATCATCATCATTATTATTATTATTATTATTATTATTATTATTATTATTATTATTATTATTATTATTATTATTATTGGGACTAGGAAACTAAGCAGACCACAGTAGAACTAGGATCAGTGCGGATACTGAAGAGAGTGCTAGAAGTGTGAGATCTACGACTTTCAGTTGTCAGCTATGGTCTAACAACTAGGATGAGAAAGGTATGGCCAAGACGGTACTAACCACAGCACTGCTGTGATAGGTGAAGACCAAATAATGGACTGGTACTGGTGACCTGGAGGGACTAAGTGTTACTCAGCCTTCAGCAATAACCAGCGGACAAGAAGTTGGAACAGTTAAGCACAGCGCTGCTGTGGACTTTGATTCTGTGAGGGACAGGGTTGGAGAGCTGTGAAGACTTGCTGTCACTCAGTCTTCAGCTTGGACCAGCAAGCAACTAATGAAAATGAAATGATAATAATAATAATAATAATAATAATAATAATAATAATAATAATAATAATAATAATAAGAAGAAGAAGAAGAAGAAGAAGAAGAAGAAGAAGAAGAAGAAGAAGAAGAAGAAGGAGAAGAAGAAGAATGATAATAACGACAAAAACAATGCTAACAATAATCATGACAACAACAACAATGATAATCATAATAACAACAACAACCATGATAATGATAATAACTAGGTTGACCAGTGTGGTCTCCATTAGTCTTGATAACTAGGATCCTCTGATATCTAATGTCTCTGCTTTATTTCACTCTCTGCCTGTACCACATTTTATTCCTTATCATTTCCGATATTTAATCTTAAAAGAATGTGGAGCTATTTCATTTTTTCTCTCTGAATTTAAAAATCTCCCAATAGACTTTCTTCCTCCCCTTTTCCTACCCTCTTATCCATCTCCACCTCTCCATCTTCCTCTTCTCCCTAGTCTTCTGAACTACTGGCTTACTTCTTTCCCTTTTCTTCCTATCAATTTAATGATCCCCGTAAGTCAAACTTATAGTGAAACCTCCATTTAAACTAATAAGTAACGATTCGACTTACTTAATAAGCAAATACAAATAATGGGTGATGCACATGGCGAAACAAAAAAGAAAACCATCGTTGTTTGCTCCATTTGAATTGCTTTTTGAAATTCTTTTTTGATAGGTAAACTTCTGATGAATTGACCAATCACATCGTGACAGACGTCATTGTTACGAAGAAAATTACAGTACAGATCATTCAGCGTTGAGAGCCAATAACTGGGAGTTTTGAGATTTCTATTTCAATTAACCCCTTGGCAGACATCGCTCGGAGATATTTTCGCCAATCTCAAGGAACAAAAAAGTTTTTCAATTAGTATATTTTAGAAAGCAGGACGAGTGTTTGACAGATAAATAGATAATCTTTCACAAAGAAGGATACTGGGAGAATGCTTGCCGAAGATTTTTGTGTACTAAACACTTTCGTTTGACAAAATGTCTGTGCTTATGACAGTTCATACATGAATGAGGTAAGGGCAGTAGTAGAAGACAACAGTTCAAAATGAAATTTGAAAAAAAAAAAATACTTACACAATCACAAATTATCAAGTATTGTTCAGAACTTTGTGTGGAGCATCAAAGGTTTTTATATTTCCAATTCGATTTTCCTCTTGAAAGTTAATAGATGTTGCAATGTGCTTAGAGCAAAATACTAAAGGCTGTGAGATTTCTAAATCATCCCCATTCTTGAAAGGCATAAACTGGTCTGGCTTTCTGGTAGGAGCAAAACACTGCAGGCTGTGAAGTCTCCAATTCATTTCTTCTTTCGAAAGACAGTCATCAGTGTGGTTCAGAAGATTTGGTGGTCATAGCTTCATCAGTTGCAATATGAAATAGTTTTCTTGGACAAGAAAAAGCAATATACTACTGTCCAAGACAAAACAATGATTGGGGGGAGTGGATTCTGACCTCACTGATGGCTTGTGCCTATGGTTTATTCATTGTCATAGCATATAACAATCACAGAAGAAATTAGGTTCTTCGTGGAGTAAAGGCTAATTTGCATCACTTTTCACCAGTTTAAATCTTGGTATCAAAACGTGCCTTCCTACAACTGCGACACTTATTATAAAGGTGGCAGTACAGTTGTTATGTAGGGTGACAATTTCAACTCCAGTCTCGTTGCAAAGACCCGGCTGAAATTATATATTCTGGAGATATATTACAACTGACTAGATATTGAGATTCAACATGTGTGGTGGCATGGATTCATTGGAGTGAATAAGTTCAATAATTCTATTTGGTAAAGTCTGAAATCACCTTGGTCATCACTCACAATTCTACCTCCACTAAAATAAATAAGAAATATTTCTTCAGAGTATGTTTAGAACATCTTCATTCAGGGAAAGGTAGTCTGAGTTTTTACTTGAAAGCATGACGCATGATCGTGCCCTTTTTTTATTTGTATCATCGAAAATCAGTTAACCTAGGACCATTGATGGCAGCGGTAGTTCTATATAATCTGGAGTTGATGGTTGAGTAATTCTGAGAGTTTTTCCACTTTCAAGTTGAAGAAGCCAACTTACAAAATCCCTCGTATATTTTGAGTCAGTTGATAGCGTCTGGAATTCAGCCAGAGATGAAAACGCTTGAGGCAAATATCAAGAATAGCTGTCCATGTGGACCATAGAAGGATCAGTGAGATTTGTCTGTGGTGTCCTCCCAGTAGAATAATCCTACCACCCGAAATACTCAGCACTCGTGTATCTTGAAAGCATTCACCGATTGGATCAAGAGCTTCATCGATGCTTCATCATTGATCATCAAAAATTGACCCCTTAGAAAATGGCCTTGGTCTTAGTTGGAGGATATGCCACACGTACATGAGTTAATCAATGTTACAGACAGTTTGAATGAGCGACAGAATGTCTTAACACCAGACAGCAATATAGCTGCCACGCCTGTTACCAAGCATATGATACCTGGTGACATATCCGCAAATTGATAACCATGCAACGTACACATGAAAGAATTATGCTGGGCTTCACATGTAGAGACCATAAGACAGCACGAGAAAAGACATGAGTCAGGGACATCATAGAATGCATTAAAAAATCTCAAATGGTGGTGGGCTCGCCATATTGCAATAATGGCGGACAATCGATGGACATCAGGATTCCATCGAGATCACGTGCGCAACTGAGGCTGGCAGAATATTAGAGGGAGAGACAAGCTAGACAATTTCAGAAAGTACTGGTTCTGCGACGTCCATGATAGAAACGTGTGGCGACTCCGGGGGAAAGTATATGTCCAACGACAGACGTTAAAAGAATGATGATAATGTTGATGATGATTGTTCGTGCTAAGATGAGAAAGGATTACGATGAATGGATACGTTTTGCTACATCTTTCTGGGGCATTAATATTTCATTGTGTGAAGAGCTACATTTTCTGCTTGGACTATGTTGTATCCTTGATGCAAAAAGTCTTGGAAGTATTCCCAAAGATACATGATGTTTACTGGATAGCAATAAGCACAATGCTTGGCAAATATAATGCCAAGCTCTGGTTGCATTCTTAATGGCAAAGCTTCCTCAAGACTGTTTTCTAATTTTTGGTCATTTTCCATGAGTTTTAGTCGGATACACGCCCATTTGAAAGTCAACATAATTCCTTCTCCAGCTGTTCTAAGTTTTCTGGTTCTTCGAGCATGGAAGAGCAATAGGTGGATATTATACAATTCAACATATCTGTATCTCACTGAATACATAGCCGATGATTTGATGATAACTCCTCCTGGCTGTCCATTTTCAGTAACGTTCACGTAATCCGTAGGGATTTCACAATAAGTGAATTTGACAAATAAACTTTTGATAATATACATGAACATATAAATCAATGCAAAACAAAAATATTTCAATGGAGTTTCACAAAATTCAATGACTTCAATTTATTGTCTTATATATTTTTTGATTAGAAATTTGAATTATTAGATAATAATAGAAAAAATACCGTTGGGTTTGATTTGAAATCACAGAATCAAATTGGCAAACAAACAGTTGAAAAATATACATCAATATGAATTTACACGAAATGAAAATATTTCCAAGAATTTTTACTGAATTCGATGACTTTAATCTATTGCGTTTTTAGATTTTTGATTGAGTTCATAAATGGCAACAGCGAATATTTGATGAGTTTCTGTCCAAAAAAGAGTTGTCAGGTGCTGAAAATGGACAAAAAATTGTCAAAATGGGAGAAAATGTTTAAGCATTTCCCGTTAATTTAGCCATTTCTGCGTAGCCAGATTTTGCTTGTCAAAGATGGAATTACATGCGAAGACATCTTCGTGAAAACGGTGATGGATATGTAATGTACTGTGCAAAATCGATCTCTAACTTCCTGTATGGCACTACGACATCCTGTGTTTGATATTCAATATATCAACATCATTATCATCATTCCAAGGATTCGCCACAATTCTCTATCATGGGCGTTGCAGAGCCAGTATTCCTGGAATTTATCTAGTGGGTTTTCAGGCTGCTTTTTTTCCAGAAGAAACCTCAATGTTAAGTTTTGTTTTACGTGAGGGACAGGGGTACGGTTAATTTTTGGATTAATGTTACGGTTGGGGTTAGGAATAGGGTCACGTTTTGGGTTGGAGTCAAGGTTGGTATGGTCAAGACATCCGTGTATGAATCTAAGTAAGTATAAACTGGAAGAGATCTGTTTATATCTCAATGGATGAAAGGCAGTCATGATTTCACTCAGAAAGGGAGGCCGGATTTAGGAAATGAAAAAGTACTTCCACCGATGTTTTATCATAAAAGGAAAATATTTTGATTAATTCTTACTGGATTCGATGACTTTGAGTTATTAGTTTAATTTATTTTTGTCGTGTAAATAAATCAGAACAGAGAGTTTTGGCAATATCCAGACAAAAAATGCCCAAAAGTTTTTAAAAAATGACTTATGCTCTGATACAGAATGAGAATATTCCATATATTCAATGAAACTCATTTCATTCGATAACAGAAAATTTTTGTCAAGTGTCCGGGCGCAAAATAAAAAGATTCTTAAAATGGTGAAGGATTTGTTAGAACTGATTAGGAAATAGTCAAAGCTAGTCAAAGGGACTGAGTCAAGTTTTGGTTTTGGGTTAGGGTTTATATGGTCAGGATACAAATCCAAGTCGGTAGGAACTGGAAAAAAATAGATTTGAATATAATATGACCTTAAAAGTTCTGTCAGTGGGAGTATTTTTCTCTATTTTTTTAATGATTGTGAAGCTAACATCTGTGGCAAAATTGTGTCCGGGGATGCAAAGTGTGGTTTTACGGGAAGTGGACTGGGATAGTTTTGTGATTTAATTCTGTGTCTGTAGTCGTTTAGTCTAATGTTAAATGACCTCTCGGACTTGCCTATGTATTGTAAATTGCATCTATTACATTCTAGGAGGTACATGTTTTTGCTACGGTTGTTAGTACTATGGTATGTGTAGAAACTCGCTTTCGTGCTATTTTGAAGTGTATGGGACAATCTGAAAATTATTTCTGCACTAATCAAAGTGCATATGTCTATGTTGCATTGGAATGGGATTGTCACGTTTTCACTCGGGAAACCAAGGCCTAGTTTAGGAAATATTTGAATTGAGGATTGAGCATCGTATATCGCTGATTTTGACAAAAAAATCAGGTTCCACATTTGAATGGTACATACATTGTGGATCAATAACCCACTTTCGGGAGGATTAGCTGCTGCCCCTAAATAGTAATAGTTTTTTTTCTCACCCACCACAAAAATGGGCTCAAAAAATTATGCTTAGATTAATTCTGCTGAGGGGGAATGATTTTATGCAACAATTTCATTGAGTTTGTTTAATGAATCTTGATCACCCTACTTTAATCCGTCGTTTGTATTCATTCTCGATTGTGCAATTCAACATCAAGAGAGAATTTTCGTTGAATATCATTTAAAACCACACAATCGAATTGGGAAATCGGATTGTAAATCATACATCAATTTGGATTGGAATTATCATGATCAGAAATTATTTCAATGGTTTTCTTTAAAAAATTGATGACTTGAAATTATGGTCCTTACATATTCTTAATTGTGTGAAAAAATAAATCTGCACAAAATACTTTCAGTGAGTGACAAGTAAACAAAAAAAAACAAAAAAAAAACAACTGAATGTGGGTTCTACTCAGATTTAGGTGGAAATAATAAATCTGCAAAAATGCACAGGTCTGGAAAAGTAACCATGTTTATTTACGAACATTCAGAGGAACCAAAGTTTCCCTGATTGCAATCCAAAGTCAATATCTTTCTCTTGCGATTGTCTATTTTTGGTGTGAATCAATCGATGAATATTCCTTGATGGTGTGACAAGATTACTAATACAGCTGATGATGATAATAATGATATTTTTATTATAATTATTATAACTTTTTTTTAATCATTTTTATAATTATTGTTGCTGTTGTTGTTTTTGTTGTCGTTGTTATTATTATTATTGTCATTATTGATAATCGTCATCATCAACAACATCATCACCATCATCATCAGAAGAAGAACAAAAACAAGAACAAGAATATGAAGAAGAAGAAGTGTTCTAAAAACTGTCCCAAAGACACTGAGGGCAAGACATAAGGAGCTCAGGATAAAAGGAAAGATTGAGACAGCACTGCTAGGAACCGCACTGACACTGAGTAAAGTGCTAGAAATATATATTCTTTGACACAAAATCTTAGCAGTGGCCTAACAAAGGAAGGAAAATGAAAGCAGAGATCTGAACCACAGTACTGACATTATAGGCGGAGGAGAGATGAGATGTGGTCTGAAGACCTGAGGAGACTTATTGTCACTCAGCCCTCAGCAATGACCACCAGGCAACTAGTCTGAAACTGTACACCACTGTATTGCTATTGCCTATGAGAATGTAAAGAATAGGGGGGAGACCTGAGGAGACTTGCTATTCTCTCAACCTCCAGAGGTAACCACCATGCAACCAGTGTGAGATTGCAAATTGTGTCATTACCAATCCACAGTAGGAGTTTTTCTCAACAGCATTTTAAAAAAATAGTTTTGAATTTTCTATATTCAT
>OY735218.1:16510052-16625052 GCA_963457665.1 Thysanoteuthis rhombus
GGGAAACAAGATTACAAAAGAGAAATCTCTCCACTCCTGCAAAATGAAGTATTACTGAGTAATGCACCCCATATGAATAGACCTCGTGTAAGACTAAGAGACAAATATAAAGCAAGACAATAAGGTATCTCTATGGCAATAGAAGAGATACATCAGAGGCAACTAATCAAAGAGACAAGACTAAAGAGATATAGGCAAAGGACAGCCCAATATACACAGAACTGCAAGTTCCAAAACAACAAAGGGAAGTTTTACCAGGATCTAAACGGAGAAAGTAGACAAAACATGAAGCCGGGTGACATTGAAACAAAGAACTGGAACAGCATATGGGGATACCCGAAAAGACATAACGAACCCCTGGGATGAAATGAAAGGGAACTAAAGGATATATACAATGGAGAAGCAACGGTATTGAAAGAAACCATTTGGGGACACGCTCCCAGGAAAATAGCCAACTCGAGAGCACCAGGACTTGATTGGCTTCACGGATATAAAATACACCACATTACACGAAAGGCTAACTCACTAACTTCAAAATGGCTTAAAGGAAGCTGAGGTACCAGAATGGATAACCAGAGGCAGAACTAACCTTGAGCAGAAGGACCCTGATAAAAAAAGAACCAGGCTAGTATTTATAGACCGATCACGTGCTTACCAGTCATATGGAAAATCTTGACCGAGCAAATAGTGGAGAGAATATAAATATCCATGAAAATAAGGGGACTATTACAAGAAAACAGAAAAGATGCAGGAGAGGAACCAAGGAGCAAAAGACTTGCCCTTCATCGACCAGATGATCTTGAAAGAAGTAAGAAAAAGAGAGAACCTAGCGATGGGATGGATAGACTATTAACAAAAACATACGACATGATTCCACACAGCTGGATACTCGAATGACTCAGAATGTTCAAAATCAGCGAAGCAGTGGTGAGATTCGTTGCTAACTATACGAAAAACTGGAAATAGACTAGACGGCCACGGGAGAAAATTTAGCAGAATTGGTAATAAAAAGGGGAATATTCCAGGGAGACAGGCTGTCTCCATTGCTATTTGTTCCCATGATACCGCTCAGCAGAATCCTGAAGAACAGCAAAGGATACAATTTCCCCAAAACAAGAGAAAACATCAATGTACTGGGGAGAACTCGAAAAGCTGTTAAACAAAGTTAAAGAAAACAGTGATTTTATTGGGATGGAGTTTGGAAGAGTAAATGCGTATTCATGGTAATGCACAAAATAAGGCTTGTTGCAGCAGGAACATTGAAGCACACAACACCAATACAGATACCTATTTTCTCAAATGTGACGCAATAAAACGGGAATGAATGAAAGAAAATTGAAAAAAAAAGTTCTTTACCGGTATAAGACAAATATTACAGACCAAACTAACTCCTGGGAATCTTATAAAAGGGGTGAGCATGTAGGTAGTATCAATAGTAGGATACTCCTAGCCATTTCCTGGATGGACAAAGGGAAAACTCCAATCATTGGATCGGCGAAACAAGAAAAAACTATGACTATGCACAAGGCCTTACACCACAGAAATGACACTGATATCGCATGTAATGAGGAAAAAAGGTAATAGACGACTCTCAGTGTAGTATCCAGTGTCCAAAATGCAAAAACAAGACTAGAAATGTACGTGCAAGCAAGTAGGGAATACGTGGCCAAAACGTGGCCAACAAAGGAGCAGCACACGTTGAGACGGCTACCAATTAGTTAGCCGCCGTAGCACAGGGATGCACTTACAATTGAGCTAAACATCCGCCGTTAATGCAAAGGCCAAAATGAATGCTTTGAACTTGAATTTCCATCTCGTTTGTTCGCGATTCATCTGCTTCATTCAACGCGACAATCATGTATTTATAATCATTATGTCGTTTCATATATATTCTTTTTTTGATTATTGAAAATATATATATATATATATAGATATATATATATATATATATATATGTATGTATGTATGTATGTTGTGTCATCCACAGACAGCTGTTCCGTTGTATTACAACTCTTCAGTGTGGCTGTAAACAATCCATTCCATTATCCCATCCAGTGCCACTTCGTTTCGCTTCAGACCCAGAGGCCAGTATCCTACCGCTGAGCCACGGAACTGAACGGTCAGTAAGGCTGAATTTAAACGATATATTCTATTTTAGCTTAAATCCCCCATCCACCAGGGTGCTTTATTCCTATGGAAGAGCATATAGTGAATGAAAAGATTTAAGAACACAAGCATGCTTATGACTGCTTTTCGGACTTCTCTAAGCAAATTATGCAATTTATCTTTAAAACTGTTCTTGGGATATTTTAGCGTTGATCGTATTTGGCGGAAAGCCCCGGCTTGTAATACTCCTACGTCACTTTTCCATTTTTCTAAACTCAATAAGTGAGTAAAAATTGTTGATTATATTATGTCTAACTCAAGTTATTCACACTTGAGTAATGGATATTAGTTTGACGGTGTAATGACTCATGTTCAGCGATGTTGGTACATTTTTCCTCTCCTACTATAGTATCAATTTACCTCATGAACTAGAAGTATTTCCTGTGGATAAAATTAATGCCTTAATCATATTAGCCAATTTATCCGTATCATCCCCGGGTTTTATAATTTGAACGTTTCTTCAAAATTAAATTTCGCACATTCCAACGAATACTTAGAAAAACAAATTATAAATGAATAGGAATATAACCTCAATTCATTTTTAAGACTCTTAAGTTTTTACACACCTATTAGTCAATTTGATCAATTATTAAATTCCAATTTTCTAATTTATCAGTACCTTTTTATTTCATTTTTTTGTAGTTAGTTGAAAATTTCATCTTAAAAGAGATCCATCTACATACGGTGTTGGTATTGGTTCTGTCTTATTTTATTTTTATACACGAGAATTAATAGAATTACTGCGGGAGGCTTTTCAATTTCAAAACGATATCCAAAATTATTTATTTCCTTAAGTTATATTGATTTTTAGATTTATACTTGGAGAGAAGAATATTTCATTCTTTTGCATGAATGTCAATCCCAAACATTTTTGTTTTTTATTTTCTGTTTATTTAACTTGAAATATAAAACTGCTTTTATTTTAACGATCGTATTTTGTTTTTTATATAAAGATTCATAATTTTTTTTAAAACTTTCATTTCAAACTTTTCTTTGTGGTGACACTTCGCCAAGACTGCCCGTTTGATTAAATTATTTGATTCATTTATAAATATTTAAATTATAATTTTTCCTTTTAGACATATACCACATTTACTATTAAAGTAGTTGATTCGTTTGTGTTATGTGAAACATTCTATTTCATTTTTGGATTCAAACAGCTGTGTTAGTAAAATCCTAATTTCTGACCTAGCATATATGATCCAGTATAGAAGATTTTTACACTTCGATCTTCTTAGAAGGAACAGTTGTTACGTATACATTGGGTTTCTTTTTTTTCATAAATATTAATTGTTTAAACGGCATACATCTTTGTTTCTGCTAAAAAAACACATCTTAATAATCAGTTTGGAATCTGGCAAACTCAGGAGTAAAAGTATATGGAGTCTTTATTTGTTAATTATTCAATTCATAAATTAATTAATTAATTAGTATGTTGTATATGTTTCAGGAAGGGTTCTCATTTTCAGTAGCATGTGTTTACTCCTTAGTGGTTGAAAGTTTTCTACGGCATCAGAAGTTCTGCTTTGGGAACAAAAACAGAAATTAAAAATGACAATTCCTAGGTGATCAAAATGTTGAGTCCAGCTGTATTGTATCAGTGAAGAATCAGTGGCAGTATATTTTATTAGAAATAGTAGCAGCAGTTATGGGTACTTTATTGATTTTGCTAGTCAGAGGGGATGGCCATTCTTGGGCATCGGTCGTCATGGATACTTGAGGTGCTGTATAGTAGCTAAATGCTAGACTGTTTGGGTACTTGGTGAGTTAAGGGTGAGGCTATTGCTTGCGTTAATCAAAATAATAGGGTAAGGGGATCCTTGTTATGTATGATAGGATATCCTTAGTGGAAATGTATGTTCTGCGTTCTTGATGGTCATTGTAGATGTCCTAAGACGTCGGATGGCTCTGAGTAGTACTCATGCAATGAGCCATACATAAGTTTCTTAAGGTAGGGATATAGGTAACTGCGTGAAGCTGCCAATTTTGGATATACATAAAAAGGAGGGTTTGGGTATGGATAGGGTAAGAGGGGTTTGTTACATTAATTATATGTTGGTGGAAATCTAAGTTTTAAATGTGGGGGAATAAGAGTACGTAAATATTAAGGGATGTTTTGGCTCGGCTAGAAGTATAGTCTAATGAATAGTCTGAACATAGTGATTTGGTTGATATAGAGTAATTCGGAGGGAAAAGATTATGGTGTTAGGGATTGGTGAGGTTATAGTGGATAATTTTGGTGTCGTATCTGTTATAGGAGGCGGTTTAAGTTTGTTGATCAACTGATTTTCATTTAGTTCTAAATTTTTAGTCTTGTCGGGAGGTATATTCTTTTTCACTTCTTTAATGATTTTGAAGGTAGAGTCCGTGCCAAAATTGTGACTGGAGGGTCAAGTTTAGTTTTACTGGGAGTAGGTTGGGAATATCAGGTGACAATGCCTCTCAGACTTGACTCTATATTGCAGTATATTCATTGTTTCGTAGAAACAAGATGTCATTTTTGCCTTTGCAGTTAGAATCATGGTAGATGTAGAAGTCTCGATAGAGGTAAAACTAGTGAAGGTGTTGGTGTGCTTAAAGAGGTTACAGCATAAACTATTCCTTCTATGGCAGGGTGGTAAGAATGTAACATTTCTTGGGATGATTTTCGAAGAGACCTTTTTTTATTTATCATAGTGTTACCAATAATCACATCCTTGAAGTTTTGGGTCTGCAGTAGGCAATGGTACATGGTTCTATGAATATTTCTTTGAATTATATTTTGAGAGTAAATATATTCCACTCCTTTTTGATTATTTGTGACAGAGTTGAGAGTGTTTTGTAGAAAGTGGTTGTAAGTGGTATGCAGTCGGGTTTATCTTTGTTAAAGAGTGGGAGGGTTTTCCTACGGGTATTGTAATTAATATATTCGTTCAGTAAAGTGTTGTAGTAACTCATTGTTCTGTTTCACTATATATAGAGCAGATTCTCCTAATTCTAAGAGTGTGTGAAAATGCTGTTTTTTTTTCTGTTGTTTTTTTTCTCAAGTGTTTGGGTAGGCTGATTTAGAGTGAAGGAAGTTGTGAGTGTCCATGGGCTAAGTACTGGAGGTGCTCTGGAGGTTTCTATAAATACTTATGTATATAAAGGTTTCTAGAAGGGCAATGGAGTCAGCCGATTTCTAGTCGTCAAATCTAATCGAGTCATGTGTAGAGTTTGCGTGGAGATATCTGTTGTCCGGCTCCAACTCCTATGTATATAGAAAGAGTATCAGTTATATATCTGACAGAGGATGCAGTCTTTGTCTATCTGTGGGTAGTTGTAGGTCTTTTCAAAATTGTCAATGAAGATGTTAGCATAAGAGGGGACTGCTACTGAGTCAATGGCACCGCCTTTCATCTCGGGGAGGTGCATATTAATAAAGTTGAAACTATTAAATGGAGGAATATGCTGTATATATATGGTTATCGTTTTCGTTTTGGGGTTCTTTAAATTGTTCTTTTATTAAAGACTTATTCGTCTGTAATGTTTTTTATATAGGGATCCAACGTCCATGGTAACTAGAGGTACCTTTTCTGAGATAGATTTTGTGGATTTTTGGTGGTCTCTTGTATGTACCGTCTAACTTGCGATGCTACAGGTCAGATGTTGTGGTCTGCATATTTCGATAGTTCGTTGGTGTGGCAATTAGAGGAAAAAATAACTGTTCTACCGAGATTATTTAATTTGTGGATATCCGGAAGTTAGTAGAATCTAGCATATTTTGTGGAAGTGGGTCAGGTGTAGTCTCCTTTTATTGTTATCGTGGTTTACGTTATTGTAGTGCATCTCTGTTAAGGAATGAGTTATAATGTGTTATATGCAGTGAAGGGATCATTAAGGTGTTCTGTGTTATATATAGAGAGAGGGAAATTGGTAAAAGATATTTTTTTTTTTGCTATTTAAGAGGCGTGCTTTGAGCAATCTTCAGGCGATATGTATTCAATTTTGTTTTCCTTCCATCTGTTTTCCTTGTCTGGTGTCTAGGTGATAATTAGGTTACATGGCCTGGCCATGGTCTTATTGGGTGTTGTCTCTGTTATTTTGCGTTAATATGTTTCTCTTGCTTACTCAAAGAGTTAGTTTGTGTTCGTATGCTGATCTTTCTCTCCGTCAGTGTGCTTTCAATCATTAATGCGTTAGCATGTGCTTATTGTTTACATTAGCCTGTGTCTTCATCCTAATCTTCCTATGTGTTTTATCTTTATTTCTTTTTTCTTCGTTGCGCTTGATTACAGTGTTGTGTGATATTTTTGTATGGTCGTTTATTTATTTGTTTTGTAAAAATAAAATTAAAACTGAAATTAAATTGAAAATATTATTTTGTGTTCTTTATTAAGATAGAAATTCAACCTTTTTTTTTTTCGATTATCCGTGTATTCGTCTCATTCGGCTTATTTTCTGTTTTTATGTTTTTCTCCATTCTTCCTTTTTTGTTTTTTTCTTGTTAAATTCGTTTCTTTGAATGTGTGCATATTATTTCAAATTGATTTGGTAATTTGTATTGTCTTTTTTAAAACATGTTAGAATTGGGTGTGTGCGTGTGTATTGGCTGCTTCCAGTAAATTTTATTTTATTTTACTTTATTTTTGTATTGCCATTTCCTGTATTTGTCATTGCATCATCGTGTCTATGTTATCGATTTATTTTATCATTATTGGTTAGTCCTGTACATTATTTCAATATCGTTCAGTTATATCAAATCAGGGTTAGGCTATATTTTCATTTGTTTTTGTCATACCTTCATATGTCCTGTATATCTTTTATGGACTATCTTAATTATTATGACTCAGTGTATATAATATGTATTTAGTTATATTAGGATGTTATTTATATACTTTGTGCTTTGATATATGTAATGTTTGTCCTCATATATATCAATGTTTATGTTGGTGGTCAATTTCTCCTAGTATTTTCTTATATATGTTCGGTTGCGTGCCTTGTTGCATATTATCTGTATATAAGTGTTAGTTCTTACACTCCTTGTTATTAATATGTAGTTGTTTTAAGTGTGAATATTTCTTTTGCTATCTGTAGTTTACCATGAGATCGACTCTTATGTTTGATAGTTTGTTATTGTCTCCGTGTGATATTATGGGCAGCTTTTCTTTCACGCCAAGCTTGTATTTTTCATGCTGTTATACACTACTTTATTTTGCATTTTCAATATACTTAAGTGCTTTCATTTTTCATTTTATTTTCCAGGTGTACATAGATAGCCCAGTTTATCATGTTCATGATTTTCTCTGTTGAATGATTGTTTGTGGTTGGTACATCTGTCCTTCAAGGATGTCTTAGCGAATTGTTGTTATTTATAGCGTGTTTCCTTTCCTGCAGCCAGAAATATCAGACATACGGTTTCATTTCTGCAGTTTTTCTTGTTGGTTGCAGTTGTTTTTTGTTGTTACTTGTTATTTTGATGTTATATTTTTTCATCATTTCTTTTTACTTGTTTGTACAGCTGCTATTCATTTTTAGTGTTATCAGTAGTTTCTGTTCTGGAGGGTGTTTGTCTATGAGTTTCCGTAATATATGTCCTATTTTGATGTTAGTGTTTTCAACAAATTGTGGATCGAACCAAGATATCTTTCTTGTTCTCTCATTTGTTTTGTTTGAGGATTATGTTAGTTTTGTTTTGAATCCACTGTTTTTCAGCGTCACTTCATATAGTAATTATTCGCTATTTAATATTGTTTCTCTCACCAAGTTATCTGTTTGTCTTCTGCTAATTCCTATGGGTATTTGGTAATTATAGACGGCGAGTGATTGTATGACGTTTGTAAATATATTGATGGATTATTTCTTTTACATGAAAATTTTCCTAAATCCAATCTTAGCATTAGACATCACGTGTACTGTGCATTACTAAGTTATATTTCCCAAGATTTATACATATATCCATCTATAAAAGGTAGTTTTAGAACAGGTAAACCCTCTCTCTGTGTCTGTCTGGCTCTTTCTCTCTCTCACTATATATAGTAAGGTAGATTGAGAGAGTCAGAAACATAGAAAGAGGCTATACCTGTGATAAAATAGTATTTTAGAGATAAAGATACGTATAAATTTTAGGTATTATAACTTATTAATGTTCATGAATATGAAAAGTTATCCGAATACAGTTACGAATTAAGGACTCACTCGATCACACCCAACAAAAAAAACTCAATATAAGTAATTACGAGAACTAATAAACTGCACTTTCATTAGACGGACGGACGGCCGTGCCGCGAACTGAGGTTGATGGTCTACTTCAGTTTCTGATACCTTCTGAAAAGAATCTTCTATCCCCATAAACCCCTTCCTTTTTTCCCCAAAACTTACAATTTCACATATGTATGGGTGGTCTTATTGATCAAAAGCGGTGCCAATTTCTACTGGACGATTCTCCCTTCAATTTCAGGATCAATTCGCCCCTTCAAAGCTGTTGATAATGTCAATAAATGTTCACGTCCCATCAATTTCATCTGAGGTTTTATTGGAAAGCAACTGGAACCTTTCGATACGAGGAGGCCACTGTTGGTCGATAGGATATAATCTATCAGTCAAATTGTTACCATGAAATAGAAGAGTCCATTTTCTCAGACATAGGAGCAAATAGTAAAAGTTGCACTGATCGTTATATTATCAAATTTTGAGCTGATCCCTGGATTAAAAATTTGTAAATGAATTTAAAAAAATATATATTTCAACAGTTTATGTAAGTAGATTAGTTTCGGGCTACTGGTTGGAACATTTAACAAATTTCCGAGCAATTGATTTTAAGAGAGGCATGTGTTTCAATCCAAGTGAAAGATGATAAATGTACATTTAGAAAAAAACAATGTTATTCCATAGCACGAGCCGAGTATATTATTACATAACCTCTACTCGACTCCCTAGATATCATGCAATAAATGTGCTCTTTCCTGCAGCAACTAAAAAGATATCTTGCAAGAAATATCTTCTTCCATAGATATTTTTACTTTGGCAGAGTATTAGATTGTAATCCAAGGCAATAAAGACGGTGAAAGCGTTTACTGAACTACTCCGTATGACGAGATAATTCGAAGGCATGTTTTCCCTCCTTTAACTTTTTACTTGTTGATCGGATTGTGGTTGAATATGATTTCTAATTGTAGGTTAAAACAGTGAACACATTGATTAAATTGGCTGACAAGATATTTTTAATCGCATAATTTCATTAAAATCCAGCCAGTTGAGATATGAATAAATTGACTATTTTTAGTTCACGCTTCTTTTTTTATCTTTTTAATACAGTCAAGCAAGAGAGAAAAGACAAAAGAAACTGAAGAGGAGAACTGCATCGGACATATTCAAAATTAGAAATGTCTGGAAGAGGTCTTGTTAAAACAGTCTCAATGGTAAGGAATATTGCTCTTACTTTTCATATCAATACTAAATATGAAAGTCAGTAGAAGAAAGAAGAAGATTAAACTTTGTCAAGGCTGACCTAGGAGGGGGTAACAGCTTTTACCAGGCACCGACCGAGCATGTAAAAATTTTGCATTGCCGAGAGTGAATGTATTCTCTGTCATTCTCAATGTCATTTGTGTGGAGTAAACGTAAACCCCGTCGATTGGAATTCGAGGTCGATGGCCCACAACTGATTTGCAAGCTTGCACCTCAAGGGAGATATATTTAATCGGTGTTGTTTCGCTGGTATCAGCTTTTCTGTTTTTAGTAATAAGATAGAGAGATTTGTCCAACCGTAATCACCGATAGGAACACCACCTACTGGATACTGAGATGGTTAAAATGGCTTCAGATTCTTGAAGCTTCATAAATGGAAAATCAATCCAAAGTCTGATCTTCATTCAGGTTCTGTGTTTTTTAATGAGACAATAACTTACTGATCGATGTTTTCTAACTAGAAAAAAAGACATCACTATTCAGTTTCTGCTGTTGTGATGTCATCATAATTACCCAACACCTTTATGTCGACATTTGGAAAAAAATATTAAAACCAACTAACATCTAAAAAAAATCGACAGTTTTCACACGCAAGAACTGCTTACCTGTGTCTACTTGTATGGAAACAAGTAAATATGTCAAAAACTAAAAAGTTTCCCTCCTCTATGGCTTTCAACCAAAAATATATCACTTAAAGATGGCTGCTTACCCTAAAAATCAAATTTCAAATAGGCTTGACACGTAAAGTATGCAACCAATGCAACAATAACACATATGATACATAGACTTCGGAAAAAACCCTTTTGAAACAAGCTCAAAATAAAGCAGACGGCTATGGGAAGAGAAATGCCAAAGAATAACTCTTAGCGATAAAAAGAAATCAACATGGATCCATGAGAGAGCAAAAATGTGAGATATTCTATCTTAGTATTTAGATAACAAAAATGGAGATAGGCAGGATACAAAGCAAGAAGAATGAACAAAAAATGGAGCAAATCGCTATCTGGTTGATGCCAAAAGACAATAAATCTCGTAGAAAAATATCAGTCACAAGATAGAGAGACTACATGAAAAAAAAAGTATGCCAGTAGGGCATTGCAGAGATTAGCTTGATCACGCTCGTCATGGAAAGGTATTGATAAGGCCTTCGTCGAACCGTCAGTTTATAACAGTGCTCTATAAAAGCACTACAACTAAAGAAAATAGATCTCTCGTCTTCTCTGATTTATCACTATTTCGTGTTTCCTCAAACAGAGATTACAATTATTCATTGATCTCCGTTCTTGTATCGACTGCTCGCTCGTCTTAGTTTCACTGACAGCCATTTCTCATTTCTATGGGGCTCTATTACAGCGCCAGGATCCCAGCTTACATATCCTTTCCCTTCTCTGACTTATTGCTATATTTTCCTTTCCTTTGACAGGTTATTGGTTCTGCACTGCTAGCCGTTCTTGTATTGTTTGGAGCAGTGGTCCCCGTTTCATCGATTGACAATTCTGATCAACTTAACGAAGTACTCAGACGTCTTGATAGAGAAGACAAACATCCAATCTACACGGAATTTTGTCAAAATAAGAAGTGCGTCAATATCAACGTTAATACGGTGCTCCAACTCTATCCCCATCTGTTAGTGCAGACAGCGGAAGTCTACAGACCTTGGTCCATTTTCGCTTTTGCAATGAGAGAGAATTTGAAATCTAATTCAGATTCAGATGTCTGTTGCCCTACGTAAGTAATACTTTCTCTCGCTAACACTTCTTCTTGTTTATCTCTCCTCTCTCTCCCCCTTTCTCTCTCTCCCCCCTCTCTCTCTCTCTCTCTCTCTCTCTCTATCTATCTATCTATCAATCTGCCTTGCTGCTAGCATATATATATATATATATATATATATATATATACGTATATACAAAATATCTACTAGCAGCAAGGCAGATAGAGGGAGACAGAGGGATGCAATGCTTTTCCATAGGAGTAGAGCACTCTGGTGGATAGGGAATTTAAGCTAAATAGATACATCATTTGAATTCAGCCTTACCGTCAGGTTCCGTGGCCCAACAATAGGATACCGTACTACGGGTCTGAAGCGATGGTTTCAATCCTGCCTCGTGGTACTGGATAGGAAAATGGATTGTCTATAGCCACACTGAAGAGTTGTAATACAACGAAACAGCAGTCCATGGATGACACGATATATATATATATATATATATATATATATATATATATATATATATATACACACACACACACACACACTTTGTCTGTTCCTGCAGTCATTGTAGAGACTATATCGCTATAGGCAACTCCCACAGACGCACGCTTGACGAACCTTGTGGTTTCAGGCAAATCGTCGTGGTGTTGAGCAGCTTTACGATCTATATAATTGTTAACCAGGCTATCATAGGAAGATAGGCTCTAAAGTATAAGAAATATTAATTCAAACTTGCCTGATTTAACAGTCGTGAAATAACAATTTGATCATTGCAATGGAAAAGCAAAAAAAATCGGATGAAAGAGAAATTATTAAATCATTCATACGTATAAGTACTAATATATATATATATATATATATATATATATATATATATATATATATAAGAAAGTAAATTTGCTACACACACACAAGTTTATGTTTCCACCCTCTCTGGGCCTCATCAGGCGAATGATTGTATGTGTTAATGTATGTTAATAACTTTAATTACTAACAAACATAATATAGCAATCCACTCATTAGTAACTTAAAGATAACAAAGACAGTTCATTCATATACATATAATCCTTAAAGCTTTCAATCAACATGACCTACTCCCTTACATGTCCAAGTAAAGTAAATTAAGAATAATTCAATCCACTGCAGTCATAAAGGATACCTACATAGGCAATAAATCCAATGCCAAATATTAAGTTCAAGACTAAAACATCCCTCAGAACACAATTCTGCATCCACTTACAGATAACTCTTACAGCTAGCTCACACCCTTTGACATCTTACTTACAACCACAGTATGAAATTAAATCCATCACATATAAGGTATTGCTTCATGTTACATCATATGCTAAATTACAAACCTGATCCGTACTATATATATATATATATATATATATATATATATATATATATATATATATATATATATATATATATATATATATAATTCACAAAATCACTACATACAATAATCCCAACCTACACCTATCCCCCTAAGATACATTCAATACTGGGAACTTCTAAGTTTCTCAGACCCATAGCCAAATCTTACTCAGCCTGTCATATCACATATTCAAATTATAGCCAACATATTTTTGATGACTTGTAAGGTTGAAACCTGTGTAGTTCCCTAACCTCATCACCCCTCCATCAACACTATCCATAACATACCCACAAAATCTAACCCCACATCACTTCCATCCTACCCTGACTCATTTTGCCCTCTCCAAGACCAGCTGCTGCTGTTGAATCATAGACTTCATCACTGGCTGCATTTCCTCTCATACAGCAAGATGACTCCAGCAGCCTGTATACAATTTTTTACTCACAAGGCAAAGATCCCGATGGTGGACTCAGATATTACATCGAACTTTCAACCCCTAAAAGCACATACTCACACAATGCACACCACTGAAGATGGGAATACATCCCGAAACATTTTTGCACCATTAACAACAACAACAAAAATCCATGCATAAAAAAACTTCACTTAAAAACACTTTACTCCTGAGTCTGTCTCACTCTTTACAGTTCATATACTGACCTCCATATATATATATATATATATATGTGTGTGTGTGTGTGTGTGTGTGTGTATATATATATATATATATATATATATATATATATATATATATATATAATTATATCGAGGCTGGTATGCTCTATCTGAGGCTATAACTTGAACATTTCATATCGATTGTTCATTCTTTTCTCATTTTCAGAGCACGCTCATTCAACAATCCGAAAACTATGAAAAATATTCATGGAGATAAACGAGAGATTTACCATACAGCTGAATTCAGTCAAGTGCTCCCAGTGGGAAGTTGCCTGCCGTAAGTTTCAGTCAAAATTTGATACTTGATCATTGCCCGAATTCTTGGCTCTCCTAATTTAATCGTCGGAGTGATATAAAATTATCGTCCTAAAATATCACACCATGTGTACTAGATCGTAACAACGAGGACTGTTGCCAAAACTCTCAACGTAGCTTTCTCTTCCTATTGGAGTTGGGTTGACGATGTATTTATTTGAAAGATTTGAACATTCACTCATTGTGTCTACAACATTGTTCTATTTTAGGGTTCTTCTTAATACCTCTTCCGGCAGGTTTGTGTGTGTTTTTGTATGGTACAACCATTTCCAATGCATTTGCATGGTAAATATTTATGCATACGAGGCTGGATCAATAAGATCGTAGATTGAGACTGTCATTGGTATCGCAGTTGATGTTTGCTATGACATCCCTCCAATGAGCAGTTGAACAACATTAAGTAGAGGCTTCGTACATCTACGAAAATCAGTTTATATATCACAACACCTATGACATTATCCTTTTTTAATCTGAACAACACTTCCCTATGTATAATGCAATAGACATTTTAAGATTAGTGATTTGAGTCCACAGCTAAAAGTGTGCCCCTTAATCTTGTAGCAAACCCAGCTGTTTTACCAGTCATTTTCTTGTGTGTAATATGCTCGAGGACTGAGCCCAGTTTGTGCTGTTCTCCTGTTCGATGTATATTTTCATCTATGTAGCGTACAATGACTGTAAATTGTGCTACATTACTTATATTCGCACTTCCGTCAACTGAAACAGAAAATCCTTCGAGAGACTCACTGTTGCCTTTGACTTGACTGTTCAAATACTGTGATAATTAATTGATTCTATCTGTAATTGTATTTCTCGGCAAACGCTTGCCAGTTGTGCTTCTGCGATCTTCAATATGCATTCTTCCATGAAGTTTCCCTCAGAAAATAGCTTCAATGATACAGGTATTAGTCTTATCATCATCATCGTCAGTCTTTTAACGTCCGTAGTTGCACGTAGACCTTCCCTAAGATTAGCAACATTTCTCTATTGTGGGCCTCGCTGGGCCAGCACTTATTTGATTTGTTAGGCTTGTCTCTCCATTGAGCTCTCTGCTGTTGTCGGTTGTGCATGTGATCTCTTGGGATCAAGGTCGTGAGTTGTGATGTCCATCGTTCGTCCGCCATTCTTGCAGCATGGCCAGCCCATCGCTATTTGAAGTTTTTAATGGATTCTGTGCTGTCCCTGATTCCTGTCTTCTCTTGGATATATTGTGCAGTCTTGTGGTCTCACTATGTGCGTCTGGGCATATTTTTCCCCATATGCACTGTGTATTGTTCTCTATTTGCGGATAGTTTTCTTGGTTACGTTCATGTTTCAGCTCCATAAGCGACCGTTGGGAGGATGCATTAGTTGTATATCCTATCTTTTGGGTAATAATGGGATCCTCTTGTTTTTGAAAGTTGAGCTTGCTCAGCCAAAGGCTTGCCATCCTAAGGGTAGTTTTTTGTCTGATTTCTTCTTCTTTTAAGGGTCACATGGAGATTCGTTGCCCTAGGTAAATGTAGTGAATTATTTTCTCCACTTCTGTGTTCTCAATTTTGTTCTTAGTGTTCTTAAAGTTTCTTTAATTCTACTTCATAAACATGTTTAGATACTGACGTTGGTTCCTAATGACAGCTCGATGTGTACATTCGTATATCCAGGTAAAAAACCCGCATTTTTCATCATCCTCTTAAGTATGAGTAGTACCATAATGCTTTGAATGTTATATTAGACAATGGTTAATTGTAAATTCGTCAGATCATCGTGTTACGAGCAACCATATATTTTTTCATTTTGTTCTTCATACTGCAAATAGAGGAGAAAATTAAGTCGTCAATTTTTATTGCCAGTGACACCAAGGATATTTGATATGCACATACTGTAAAGACGAAAAACATCTGTTTTATGGACTCCTAAGGTGAATACTCGTATATAAGGATAACTTGACTCCAGTATGAACATTGAATATGCAGCAACGATATCTGATGACATCTCGAGATCAGTTTTCAGTCAATTAAATCATTGAATTTTCAAATCTAACGCAGACAGTTGCAATTTTGTCTAGAATGGAAACTTCACTGAATTCTGAGCATAAGATCTGTGGTGCTGGCATCTGGTGTCCATGAAAGGACTATTCAAGATCAGGCCAATTCTAGTCAGGTGGAATTTAGTCTTCCAGCCTTTTTAAAACCAACGCTCGCAGCAGTACCCCGAAGGCTGCACATTTTGTGTGGAAGGATAACCTTGCAAGGATGAACCTGAGTCAGGTCATGTTGATCTATGATGATCATCAAAATTCAGCTAAGTGATGACAGGCATTTTTGAACATAATAGGCTCAGCAGTACCCTACGCCCTGCAAATTAGTAATGAGTGTAACTCGACCCTCGGAAGAACATGGATTATACTGCAAGGACTTTCTGGTGACGCCTGAAGGATAATTCCAGATCGAGGCAGTTTTGGAATTTTCAAATTGAACCATGACGGCTGCACCCCACAAGATGTAATTATGTGTACAAGGCGAACTTGACCTGAAGATGAACATAGCATATGTGGTACTGAGCTCTCTGGGTCAGGGCAATTTCAGCATTTTCAGAAAGGTCGTTTTTAGCATTTTCGACGCGAAGAATTGAGAGAGAGAGAAGAGAGAGAGTACAAGGATTGTTGCTTTGGGCAACACACTAATCTTATGGGAGAAAGAGAGAGGGAGAGAGAATGGTACTGCAGTCCAATATCCAATAAGAAGAACAAATGCGTTTCTGAAAAATCTTTCCGTCCCGAGTGCATATGAGGAATGGTTTTTAAATCAAGCGAAATTTATTTGGAACTCAATGATAAAAATTGAATGCAGTATGCTGTTTGTCTGAGTGACAAAGTAATGTCTCTGGAATCTTCAACTGGACAGCGTAAAAGAGTTTGTCAAGCTCTCCCATGTTCATGGTCAACAAAATTATGCTCGTTACGCATCACTGTGCGTGTCACAAATGTTCGAATTACAGGCAAATGACCTGCCCTCATGGGAATTTTCGGTCAATGGAAACGTTCCAGTAGTCAATACAAAAATTCCATTCAATGCAATAAGTACGGTTTATGCAGTAGAATAAGAGGACTCAAGCATGAAGGTTCTTGCGGGAATCCATCGAATAGATAATGACCAATCAGTTCAAGACTGACATTTTCTGATTTCCCCAGGAGTTAATGTAATTATCAATGCATCCCATGCACTCTTCCAGCTAAACATGCATCACCGGCGGTGACAAGCTGATTGGATCAACAAGTTCACGAATCAAATCAAATATCTGCAAGCTGGTTTTCCGTGATCATGAGGTGCATTTCGGGGAGTTGAGATCGGTGCATAATATCGTGTTAAAATCTGTTTGAAATGGATGCCATAACAGAGGAATTCTCAAACCACACGACTGACGGATATATGCTTTATGACGCATCTCATAAAGAGATGCTTGAGAGTGAAAGATTAAAAAAATCAATATTGGACAAGATGGAGAAAAAAAGTTTACCACATTAGGATTCAACATCAATTAGTAATCTTGAAAGAAGTATTTAGGCAGTTACTAATTTTCAGTGGTTCTACATTAATTTCTTTCCAGCGATGGCCATTTAATATTGGGAAGTGATAGAGAGCTATTGTTATACATAGAATTGAAGATAATATTGCCCGAAGAGCATAATCTGTTTGATTACCAGAGATCAAGTGGAACTGCTTGATTGAATGGTAACAGTTAGCCAAAAAAAGTCTAACAGAGTAATATCGAGAGCTTTCAGAAGCTTTCTTCAAAATGATCCAGGATCAATTTTCCGATTCTCAAGAATGCAAGTTATCTTCGGTCACTACATTGATAATTCTTTGAAGGGTACATTTCGTAAAAAGTAAATCATAAACATTCCATCACATTGCAAAATACGCTATGATACCTAATTGGAAAAATTGACTCTGAAAAAACTGTTGTCACATTTACTAACTGACCAAAGCTTGGATATCTATCTAGGGAGGTTCTTGATGGAAACATTCGGTGAGACACATCATCAAATTGATCGACAACTAGAAGGAAACGTTCATGAAGAAGCAGACACTCTCTTGATTCTTCATACAAAGCATAATCTATTCTGACATCTTTGGTGTATCCAGACGCATACGTCCTCTAATTTTCCATAGAATTTCTTTGAAATTCCTGCACAAGGAAGTTTCATCGCTGGAGGGGGCATAACTAGTGATTAATTGAAAGAGCACAAAACGCCCTTAGAACAGATGATTGCGCTGAATGGCCTGGTTTCCATATCTGTTCTGGCTGTGACCAAAGAAACAAGATTTGTCCAAATTAAAGTTTTGGAAAGTATGTATAGAAGCATATATAAACATAATTGAATCTTTTTTATTAACTTGGTCAAAGCAAAGATTTCGAAGATTTGTTGATCAATGGACTCGTCCATTTAGCTGTTGAATTATTTTGTTGCCTGCTGGTAAAAGATAGAATAACGCTGACTGAAGCAAGATGTCATCTCTACAGTAAGATATGGCATTTGGATGAAATCCCTCCAAAAGCAACTTCATTAAATTATAAGATGATTTTAGCTCAACTGATGTGCTTGATCTGGATATCATTAGATGTCCCGCAACAATTGTCATCTGATCCAGAAGAGTACGACTGGGAATTAAAGATAGCTCATTGATACCGACACTGGCAGATCAGCTACTGGTACCCGAGGGAGTAATCGAGATGGATATTTGTAAAGGTGAGACAGGATGTAACACAAGAGCCACTCGAACAAATTGGAATGTATCGAGAGATGTACATCCATGAACCATGAAAATATCAAGAATGGCACAAATCATTTTTTTGGAGTGATGATGATTACGTATTGTCTATTCTCGTTTTTTTTTTTAAACCATTTTATCATCAGACGATGATGCTGAATTACATTTCTGAAAAGAAATCCTTTTCAGTTGGTTAAAATTCCTATTCATTGGGATTTTACACAAATAACGGTCAAACAATGTTCTTGTTACGACATCAATCTTGTATCCTGACGATAAATTACTATGATCGCTCTCAAAGATACCTTATAATGAGCTGTGATGCATTTTGCTGTTCAAATTCATTGTTCATATGTGTTGTTGATGTTTAGTATTTGCATATAGTTTGCTCCTAAAGAGTACTACTACAGACGGTCCAGTCTTTTCTCTTAGAAATAGTACTCTTAACATGAAAAGCAACAATTTTGAAGAATATTGTCCTTTTATTTGTGAATATGTACCTTTGTTAGCACTGAGCTTGCAAACAGAAATGAATGTGCATTTTACTAATATTTCTGGTGTGATATATAGAAAATATTGAAGGGTCGCCTTTTCTTTTAGTCTAATTCAAGTCGGATCTATAAAATCATATATTGGGAGAAAGTTTTTCCCTATCCTATTCATGAATAAGATCCATAGACAAATTACTTCATGTTTGAAACCCAGAAATCTAACCAATATCTCTGTTCCTACATTTTAGCCCATACTAATTCTTTTGCCACAGCCTCATGTTGCATACAAAATAAATTTGTTAGTTAATCATTAACCTCAACCGAATTACAGGTTTTACAACTTTCTCTGTGACACAATACTTCAGCCCCTGTTCTCTTCGAAAACACTACGAAGAGATTAAACATGAAATCAATCAATTGTTTCGACAGACAACTCAAGACTAGTACTGCTGTATTCAAATGCCTTGAGGCAATAATGATTGCGTCGGAGTTTTCATGTCTAATGACTACACTGGTTGTAGTAGACACGACTCCAAGCCCCACTTTATGATAAATTTAGTAACAAATAAAACTTTTGGTTATTGACTTGATTTATTGTTCTCCCACAGGTAGAATTCTGCTAAATATTTTATTTGAAAGAATCGGGCCATTTTATTCCTGTTTATCTTTGACAGTCGAATTATTAGGTGATTTTTTGCCTGATCTTAAACTCGGCTCAATTTAGCTTACACACACACACACACACACACATATATATATATATATATATATATATATATATATATATATATATATATATATATATATATTGAATATCTTTTATCTGATCTATGCAAACTTTTCAATTCATGATAATTTTTCATTTTTTTGACTGAAAAAAATTTCTTCCATCATAAATCATGATCAAATCTGTAAACGTGTTACAGGCCACTGGTCTTGAAACAATGAAAGAAATGAACCCTAACTTTATAGATCTTTTTACTACTACAAAACTGCCACGGCATCGACAGCCAGCCAGTTACCTGCTGGCTGATAAGGAGGAGAATACCTCTAATGACCTTGTCCAACTGACTACCAAAATTCCGATTTCTGCTGACGCTGTGTCTCTTATTTAAATAGTTAACCAATGAGAAGAGTTATTTTCCAAGTCGTACGCTGATTGGCTGGGCGAGTAAAAACTCGCTGTGTCAGAGATTGTGACTGGGCGGTCAACCTGGAGCCAATTCCTACTAAATCTCCCTCATTTTGATGGGCAACCACCTCTTTAGCTACACAATATTTTTTGTGGGGATTAAAAGTAAATAGTGTAATTTGGTGGTAGGTGCATCGTACATCCGTGTGTGTGCATCATGTGTGTGTGTGTGTGTGTGTATCATGTGTGTGTGTGTGTGTGTGTGTGTCTATTTGAGTGTGTGTCTATATGTATGCGTTCTGAATGTCCAGAAAGGGACATTTTCTCAAATCTTTCTTTCTTTTTTGCAGCGGTGGGGCATGTGGAAAATGCGATGTCAAGACACGAACTATGACGATTCTGGTTGTTGATTTTAACGAAGAGCGTTTTCCTCCAGTGGAATTCGATCAGTTTAACGTGCCAATGTATTGTACATGTTCTGACAAAGGTACATCATATAGACTAACGCAAATATAGATTATTTGGGAAGGTTGTACAATATGAACAACTGACAATTTTCCCTCCGTTTAATTTTTCCCATGATTATTTTGAAATCGTTTCATCATCATCATCATCATCATTATCAGCAGCAGCAGCCGAGTTGCACCTGCCCTTAAATATAAACCCTTCCTAGGATTCACCAGACCTGTCTATCATCAAAGGGTCAATACCGTCTCAACTTGTCTAGTTTGTTGTGCCATTTTTTTTTTTTGGTCACGGTTTTGCTTATGATATCTAGGGGTCCATTCTTTGAGTCGTAATGCCCTGAACTTACCTGACATTCTTGCAACATAAGCATTGTCGTATACATATATATATATATATATATATATATATATATATATATATATGTGTGTGTGTGTGTGTGTGTGTGTGTGTGCGTGTGTGTGTGTGTGTGTGTGTTAGTGTGTACACACACACGCACAGAAAGAATGAAAGGGGTGGGAAGAGAGATTTGAGGGATAATCATAAAGATTTGGGGGGGCACTGTGTTAGCGAGGAGCAGAAAGTACAGCCCCTGATTTCAATTCTGTTTCCCCTAAACAGCATATCATGGTTAGAGGAACATAGTCAGGTACCCCAAAAATGTCTTTGATTAGGAAGTGCAATATAAAATGTGGATGATATAAGAGGATCTCAAAGGAGGGTTCTATTAACCATTTAACAATGATGATGTTTGTGACTTTTTCCAACCAACGGATACAATGTCACAATAATGTCATAGTTGAACATTTTTTTCTTTAGAAGATCTTTCATTATACCATACTATGACAACAGTACTTGTGTATTTTTTTTTCCAATTATATCAATCATTTTCCCATAAAACGAGAAATTTCTTTGGTGCTGTATGGGGTCAGGGACCTGTTTACAATGTAACCCAACTTACAATTTAGAGACAGATAAATTTTTGAGAACGCAGATTTCGACGATTGAAGCTTATGAAGCTTACATGTTAGATTTTGTTTTTCACTTCTAGGATGAGAAAAAATGATACGTAAAATAGTGAAACGAAAAAACTGCAGAAAATTATATAAATTGACGGACATTTGCAAATAAGTAACTGATGTGACACGAAATAATCTGAATAAGTTTTTAATGTTTTGTCACTATATATATATATATATATATATATATATATATATATATATATACATATATATATATATATATATATATATATACATGCACATATGTATGAATATATGGAGTGTTCATGTCCTGTTGTCTGATGTCAGGCATACAGTTAGACCACTCCCACTCCCAGCTCAGGTGTCTGCCAGACAGAAGAAACACATGTGAAACCTTCGACTGAGGGGTTTCATTTATACACATGCAATTTCTGTGGGTTATAGGATACAAACCCTAGGTCCAAAGAGTTTGGCCGGTCTGCACTTCATCAATGAAGTGGCTGGAAGAATATTCTGCCAACATCAGCCATTAGGCGTCAAACGATGGACTCTTTGCAAAATTTGACAGACTTCTCTATCATTGCGTTGCAGGGCCAGTACTTTTTGTGTTTGTCTAGCTCGTCACGTGATCTTACTCCCTTTTGGTCACGATTTCGAAGATGATTCTTAGGAATCCATGTCGTGAGTTTTGATGTCAACTGGTTGTCTGACTTTATTGTAGCATGTCCAGCCCATTGCAATTTCCAGTGTAGTTTTCAGAAGATCATCTCTCGGCAGGCCATAGAGAGTTCGGGTAAGCTGGTATCACTTTGTCTCATTCATTTTTTTTGTTAAAAAGGCTCAGAGTCCTTAATTAGTCAACTGGAATGACTGCTCGGTCGGTATATACTTTGCAGTACTGTTACATATGCTGCATATGTTGTACGATAACATCAATGCATCGTTTCCACCGCGTGAAAGGTCTTTTAAAAGTAAAATTCTGCGTACTGGCCTCGCCATCTAATATTTTCGAATCATGAGAAACCCTCTGCAAAACTGTTCATAATAATATAATCGTGAACATAAATTGATTGTGAATGTACAAAAATGATATATTTTTTTGGGCCTTTGTCTTACCAGAGGCCATTTAGCACACTAGGGAGAGCCAAGATCTGTTGAAGCGGCAGCCTTATCCATTGAAGGTTTGATTCCTGCAACAGCCCGATTTTCTTACATTGTTTATTCAATTTATGTTGTCTAGAACAAATGATCAATTCACTGTTTAATAAAATGAGATCATTTTAGATACAGTTTCATTCTGATTTAATGCTGGACGAACTAGATAATGCAAGTAAGAAAGTTGGTCTCCTCGCGAACTTCAGCAAAACAATTGCCATGTACAGCAAAGATGTTGAGGACAATGACACAACGATCAAAATCAAAAACGCTGAGCTTGAGAAACCACTGCATCTACCTTGGACCGGGAGCCACTATGTACTTCTCAGAAAAAAAGAGATAAAAAGCAAAGAATCACAGTAGGTTGGCCAGTTTTCAGTAAGAGAAGTTTGACTTTCGAGAACATATGACCCAATTAGTCTTAAAACAGGGGGTTATACAACCAATGCATTCCACCGATGGACGCTGATGGAGCTGAAACATCGACCAACCAAAAGATTCACCCTGAAACTGAGACTCATGCAACGTGGACATGAGAAAACCATGCCCAACCTCACTTTGAGAGATCATAGAACAGTGCAGTGAATCAAGAGAGGGCAGGAATCTGAGATATCATAGGAACTCTTGACTATGGGCAAGACATGTTGCAAAAATGTTGGACGACTGCTGTATATCGTGATTCACAACGTGGCTCTCTAGCGATCATATTCGAAATAATGGCCAACAGAAAATAAGATAGCGTGACGATCCAGATAAATTTAGAAAGCACTGGCTCTGCGATACCCATGATAGAGAGGTATGGCGTGTCTTGAGATATGTCTATATCCAACGACAGACATTAAAAAGCAGCCGCTGCTGCTGCTGCTGCTGCTGATGATGATGATGATGATGATGATACACAATCTGTAATTGTTCTGTCGGATCATACTTATATTTCTTAATAATAAAAATGCATTGTGAGCTTGTGTGTATGCTTGGTTAATTTTTGGATATAAAATCCGACAATATCGTACGAAGCAGAGAAAAATGTCGAAATCCGAAAAATGTGTCCAAAAACAGCATGAATGTAGAACGTGAATTAAAAGTTATTTCATGAAACTTTTGTTTTTCACCAAATAAGCAAATCAAGTACAATAATTTTCTGTAAATGTTATAACATTATATATATATATATATATATATATATATATATATATATATATATATATATATATATATATATATATATATATATACATATTAGTAATCTTATTTTTTTCTTTCCATCCAGCTTTTCTGCGATCACCAGTTGCCAAAGCTGACTTTGCTAGAGCTGACCATAAAGAAAAAGTTGCCGTCCTGGATACCTGAGGCTTCCATCTGATCAATACAGACGATTAACGGATGTCAACTCTCAATAACTTCAGACTCATCGGATTTATAAGTCAACTTTCTGACAGGTTTGATCACACTTTATGATGAAATTATTCCGAATCAAGTGAACCAGAATGAACCTTGACTTTCTACGCCATTGCAAATAAATAAAAAAAAAGATTAAAAAAAATGATGAAATAACAGGTGTGTGATTGATTTATATCATTAAACTATCCAATAAATAATGATTCAGAATATGATGAAATATCGATAATATATGATGTGAAGGACCAAGTTTAAAATCCGACAGAGAAAATTTGACACTTTTTTTTCGTTAATTTCATGTCCTTGCAATCTATTCAACCTTTAGTTGTTTCTAATGATTGCCAGTCGTGAGATATTTCAAAATTTTGGGGAGGGTCTATTCTCAATTTAGCTATAATAGTGTACCCTCAGTTTCTGTTCCTTGTAGGGAAATCGGTGGTTGTGATTTTCACCCAGTGTTTATGCCAGTCCACTGGTATTATTTTTATTATTGAATCTAACGCAAACCTCATCATACTTATCGGAGAGCAAATATCCAAATTTGCTTCAAACAAGATTTAAACCCTAACTCAACCATCGAATATGGATACAATTGTTATACGATTTTCTGTTTTGACCTGCAATATATCAACGCCCAAAGAGAGAACATTACCTTTCAGTTTACAGAAAAATGTTCTCAAGGTTTTAGAAGTTGGTACGCAGACCTACCAGTGAGTGTTCACTGGCCTGTGTATTTCTGCTCGGGGGATAGTGTTTCGTATATTCAACATGAAGATTATCATAATAAACCATTACGCCGTCAATGTTGGTCTAAAATGCTTTACGTCATTTGCAATCTTCCTCTGCTTCAGGAACCATCGCCTTGAGGTCCTCTGCTGATTTCAGAATCTTGAAAGCTTTTTCCTCTCTCCCGTTCGAATATACATCATTCGATTGGAATTTACGCGAATAGAATTAGTGAGACCCAGAATAAATTTGCATAAAGATGAAACGTAGAACGATGATAGAGTAATAGCCTTCATATCAAAAGTTCTCCGAATTCCGAGAACAAGTTTTTTAGAAAAAAATGACCAAATACTATTAGCTTAATGATAGTTTTAATTGGGAATCGAGTTCAGTATGGAGAGGAGATATGCATGTCCAAGACAAGATTTAAATCTTCTACAGGGTGTGTAGCGGGATAAATGGGTGCTTCGGCTCAGGATTATGGGGAAAGATGGCTCCCAACATCCAAAACATTAGTCCTACGTCTGAGGTTGAGGGACACCCAGGCTGCACAGTGTATAACAGAAATTACAGTACATTGACTACACATAGGAAGCGTTAAGGGCCTTTATCCATTCTACGCGATAATGTCATGAATGGGGCCATCAGAACATTAATAGCTGATTTTCTTTCGGGTGATTGGAAGACTGTTTATGCTCCCAAAACTGCAAGGCATAAGTAAACAGGCCATGACTTTACAGTGCATCAAGAGCACATATTCTGTCATATGCAGCCATAATGATAGAAAAGTAGGACCATTCACTAAATGTAGACGTTTCAGATATAAAGAAGCATCTTGACACCATCGAAAATATCCTGGGAATTTATGAAATGCAAAAATACATCAGTTTATCGCGAGAAGCCTTCGGTGGATTAGGTAACAGATCTTTGTATGGTGGATGATTAGAACTGCCGTACATTGAAACTCTGGAAATGTTGTCCAGAGAACACGTCTATATTAGGAATGTTACCATTGCAGAGTGAGCAGGAGATCACAAATTGCATGTGTTTAGCATCGAAATAATGATTCTGATTTTACAAGCATACTCATTGAGAAGTTTGAAGATCTGTTTGCAACAACATGATGAGTTGAAAAAAAGGTTTCCTGAGGAATTATATGAGATGTATACGAGGGGAGGCTATTTTACTGTACAATCAAAAATAATATCTGAATGGATATTTTAGTGATCAAACCATTGTGCAAGATTTCATGAGCCTGTTTAAGTAAATTGGATGGACATACCACAGGGGGTCTATAGTGAGGTTTTCTAGACTCTTTACCCAAATGAATTCCGATCTATGAGTACCTAAAAAATGTTATTAAAGTTACTCAACGTATTTGAAGCATAATGCAGATGTAAGTTTTTCCAACATGAAGGAAAATAAGACGAATTTGGAGTAGTTCAACAACTTGATATCGACACAAAGCATATTTTGCTTCCGAGTATCGTCTTGTGAGCATTTCCTATCATTTGATTGCAGATTATCCAGTAAAATGTGATGAAACATTTTATATTCGAAAAAAATAGTTCTGATGCTCTGACAGATAAGGCTTTTACAGAAACAATACTGAAACAATCTATTACGATCATCATTAGTTCCAAACGTCAAGGTTCGTGGTGACCTCTTCGACATTAAACATAGGATTTTTTTTTCAAAATGGAGTCTTTCATGTATCAACAGCAATGAAGAAACCACGTTCAGTGATGTTGTAACTGGAAAAATATCCCCCTTCCCTGAGAATCTAACGCAGATTAGGCTGAATGAACTCGTCCCTATGGACATTTTCAAGAGCATATTTGTTATACAGGATGTCTTCACCGTGCGTATACTTTTCTCAAACTTAAATTTCCGTCAATTGATAGCTTAATTTCACAGAAAGCTCTTAATATCTACTCACTATCAGGACAATGGTGCTATTGTTAGGACTGTGGAACAAAATGTTTAGCGATTTTTTTAGGGGTTACATCAAGTGTAGAGTCCCTGCAACAAAATCAAAAGACCTTTTAAGAACAGGTGACAAAAATATGATTGTTTTGAATTCAAAAAGCTGCTGATATTAGTAATCCCTGTGTCAATTGTTTCTTCTGTTGAAATTCTATGAATAAGTTGGTTAACAGAAGTATACCAATGAAGTTATTTTCATATGAACTTGGCTATATATGAATAGCGAAATATCCAAATATCATAGTTCATGTGTATTGATTAGCGTATAGTTACAACTGAGACACCATGTATAATGAACAAGGCTAGATAAGAGACAATTACACCGAACTTACATTCTCGAGGCCTTCGGTCATAATTCATCGTAGGAAGATGATTAAATTGTCTCTGTCCACATCATATTCAATGGCAGTAGTCTTGTAGCGTTCGTCGCTGGACTGTCCCTCCGCAAGATTTCGTAGACATTTCTATCATAGGCGTCATGGACCCGATACTTTCTAAAATAATCTACTTCTCCTTGTCTGCAGACCACAGTTTTGCGTATGATCCATTGGGAATCATGCTGTGAGTTGCAATACCCATTGGTTGTCAGGGAACATGATCATCCCTATTGAGTTTTCTGAAGTTTTTTATATACCTCTGAATCCTATTTTTCCTCTAATATATTGTGTTTTCTTGTGATTTTTTCAGGTTCAGCATGATTCCCCCAGTGCATGTTGTATGATGTCATTAAGGGGTCAATCTTTTGTGAGGTTTCACATTTAGGTGACTATCGGAAAGATCGGAAAGTGGTAGACCGTTCTTTTCGAGACTAATGTGACCGTGTTCTTGAAAGTAGAGCTTGCTCTCCTCATCCAATATCGTTATTGATGAACGCATCGAAATCAACAACCAAAACAGTCAACAGTGATTTCTCCAGTTTTTAAGTGGGTTTATCTACCCGTTGGCCTGGCTGTCTGACTATGTATGCATGCGTCCCCCAAACAGGCATCAGCTGTTGATTTGGAAGTCTGAAACTTTCAACATTCAAATCATTAGATTTATGCAAAAAAACAAGTTATTCTTTTTTTAGGAAGTTTACTTCTTAATAAGTTTGTGTGATGATTCCAGTTTGCAATGCAATCTCGTGCTAAATTCGTGCTATTTTTTGTCTGATAGAGTTCATATTTTTTTTGTTTCCAATTCATTTTTTTTTTATTGATAACTGCCGAAGAAAATGCAAGAAGTATTTTGATCAATCTGTCTTTTGTCCATTATTCAAATTGAACATCTGCAACGCGGTATGCTGCTTGGAGACATTGGTCTCAAGACGAACTTTTTTTTATACTTTTTCAATTCTTATTGAGCGACTAATCAGACCCAGTTTCTATTGAATTTTAAATCTCTCTATTGTTTATATAGTTTTCTGATTGCGAATATAGGTTCCTCTAATTTCCGGATATTCGACTATTGTGTTCAGTCTTTGTTTTATATCCTATAAACACTCTCTCTCTCTCATTCTCCACCGCTCCAGTATCCTATGCCACCTACGATCCATCTTCCGACATCTCAGCCGAACGTATCACCATGATTTTTTTCTTGTATAAATTCATCGTACATCTTTCTTCACTTCTTGCCATTTTGTCTGGAAAAAGAAAAAATAGGAATGGCCTGCTTTTGGATCGGATAATAAAACACAATTTGAATCGATCCAGTCGCAGTGCCGTTCAAATGATTGCATCCAATCTAAATGCAAAACATGATCAGTTGATTAGTTTCTGATCAAATTCCAATTGGTCTGTTGAGGTCGATGCAACGTTATTTCATATTTTGCAAATAACTCTTTGGTCGTCTAAACTGAAAGTACTTTTTCTTGCATTCTCTGCTCGTTTTTTTTTCTTTTCTGTCTCATGCTTTTAAATTATAATATATTTCACCAATCACTGTGGACCAGTGGTAGAGTGTTTGACTGTTCTGTAGGCAGTGGTTCAATCCAGAGCTGAGATATATAAATTACTTTTGAAATAGTAGTCAATGCCTCTCCACCCAGCACAAGGACAATGAATGAGGAATATGTCCACAAGGTTATAGGGTTACGGCCGAACCATGATAGATACACCGGTTCTTGTGAAAATAAGAGCAACGTTGCCCATTGTCACAAACTGCATGGGTGACCATATGGTAACACCAGGTGCTGAAAACTAAGCTTGACGGGCCTAGCAAGCAGGAAGTTGCCTGCGTAATTGACCCCACGACCCCATCGATGAGGTTATAGGCGATGGTACACACGTATTCCTCTGAATATGACCTTTCTGTTTTATTCAGCTGAATTCTATACGGATATAGATGCTCAAGTAACCCAATAGGTCTTTCATTGAACTATTTTGGTATTTCGAATATAGCTATCAACTTATGTCGCTAAGAAATGAAAATTAGACACAATTGAATTTTTGCACCGCTTAGACTTGAACATGGTAAATATAGGTTTCCACTTTTTTTAATCACTGTCCACATACTATACCATTACTCTACCATCTCCTAGCTTTAGCCTTATGCACTATCTAATTAATCATTCATGTTGTGAGGGCAAACACTGAAATTTAAAATGCTCTCTCTGATATCTGTTTAGGCACATTTCGAGCTGAATTTGTATGTTGTGCAATTATACAAGGAAAGAAAGATTCTCACCGGTCAAAAAATTAATGTACGCTACACGAACGAAATAATGATGTTGGTTTACGGAAAATGCTTGAGCTACTGTTACAACTGCTGCAATTGCCACTCCTGGATTTGAAAAGAACGTCTTTCCGTTAATTGTTCAAATTGTAGGAATCACTGCGTAATTCTCAAAGGTTTGTCGAATGCTGTAATCTTCGAAGTTCGGTAAACAAAACATACCGGAAACACTTTTCGCCAACTTTCATCTTCACTCAAATAACAACAATTTACAAATCTGCGGAAAAATGATAGCGATAATTTAGGCTATATATTAAATATCAAAAAGTTTAATCCTGTTTTTATAGTCAGATTCCGTTTGGGGCTTCCAGTTTTAACTAGTGTCATCCAAAGAAATTGCTTTCGATAATTCTTTTAATGAAAAAAAAATACCAATTCAGCAAAAGACTTCAAACGATATATTGAGCAGCATTTGGTTCATAGGTAGAATAAGTTCTTTGAATACGGGTTTATGAAATTTTTCAAAATGACTCTGGAACGCAGATACATTATTGTTGTCCAATAGAGCATTGTCAAGAGACAAAAGAAAATGTCTTTTACTTCCAATGAAAAAACTGAAGCAACTGTTTTACGTACCTAATGCATATATTTCATAGATTGCACTCATTTATCGTTGTCTGTAGGATGATAGTAACGTTCATGCAAGGTCTAAATCTTTAAAAGAAATCCTCAGCGCAGGGCGCGCAGGTGATTTGTCTAAAACCCGAGAGAACAATCTAAATAAATAATGATTATGACTACAGTAATTGAAGGTTTATGTCAGGATATAATAAACGCATAAACATTCTGAATCAAAATCAAATAAAATAAGCACGTTGCAATAAATGAAAATATCTGAATGCATGCCTGGATCACCAGAGGCAGACGGGAAGACAAATCAAAAAGAGTGGTAGATCTTTCTCGTTGCTGACGTAGGTTTGCAATGTTTGAGCTCAGGAAAAAAGCCATGAAATAAACAGCTTCTTCTCAGGTGAGACATCTCCCCCCCTTTTTTGAAACGTATTATCGACATGATCTTCCTATCTCTGTTTCTTTCGTACAGTTGTTTGTCAAACTAAACTCAACTAGTGAAATATCAAAACAATAAAATAATGTAAGGTCCAACTATAAGCTGATCCACGGATAACAAAACTTATATTTCCACGAGTTATTCAGCTCAAACTTCATAAAGCTGTTCATATAGGACACCCAGTGAGGAAGGCACTCAGTATCATAGCAATGGTTGCTGCGACTACATTGATAACAATGTGGCGGTCAAAGACACAAACATCAATATAGACCGGTAAAATTACGTACGGCGATAGATCCTCATGGAATCCTGAGGCAATAATCAATCAAGCGAAAAATCGCTCAAGCTTGGCAAGCTTTCGTTAAAACAAGCTGAATTGTCAAGTACGGGAATAAAAAGACATGTTCTAAAAAGAAGAAGAAAAAAACATGCCCTGAAAATGAAACCAATGTTTCCCCTATATAGTTACTTATAGAGCTAAAAGATGGAAAGATCTTTTTTTGGCCCTCGAAGGATCGTCTTGTTCCTGCAGATTGAGCTTATCCTGTCGAAAGCTTGCAATCCCAGAGATATTATTCGCTTGATTTCTTCTTCTTTTGAGGATCTCATGGAGATTCGCTTTCTTAGGTGGTTTTAGTGATCTGCTTGTCTTCAAACTACCGAACCGACCGCGGTAAGTGCCCTAAGAGGTGTTTTGTTCTAGAAATAGCTTTTGCATGAGGCTTCATTGTCAAAAATTCAGCGCAAACACCGCTCCGTAGCGTATTTATGTCGTATTATAATATATATATATATATATATAAATATATATATACATTACCCCCCCTCTCTCTCTCTCTCTCTCAATATATATATATATATATATATACATATATAATTTGAATATTGGATAAGGATATAAAGACCGATGTATAACAAGATTAAGAAAAAGAGAGAGAGGGGGACAGACAGACAGACAGACAGACAAACAGACTGGTACAAAGACAAAAAACAAGGAGCAATACAGAAGTTTAAATGATAATGGACAAGAATAAGAACGTGGCAGAAGAATATTTGACTGAACAGGTCCTCTGCTGGACGCTTTCGTGGAGGAGGTTGCTTTGGTTTAATTGCAAAACCGAAGCTGCGTCGGCTTGAGCCATTTTGGAAGAGTGTATTCTATTTTCCCCACGTTAAGCCCGACCTTGTGTCAAATTTTGCTGTGGTCGGACAGTAAATGAATACAACACCCCATCACTACCCTGATTTCTGACCCTTTTTTCTGGGGATCAAAGTGTAGTATCTGTTCCACGGCAGAGCCCGAGGCGCAGCAACTGATGCTTGCCGTCGAATGGGCCGGATATTGGGTGTTTTGGATGGTGTCAAGATCGAGTGCACTGGTGCAGCGCGTCAGCCAATGAGGTTTTTGCTGAAGCCGCCAGTGCTAAGCGCATTGGAGGCTTTGGACTCGTCCTCCAGCTCTCACATTATTACTCGTCCCATCTGCAGGGGTCAGTTTCCCCGGAGCTGCACTGCTCCATTGCACTTAACGGAGCTGGTACCCTGGTGGATGATTTCGTGGCAGAGGTTGCTTTGGTTGAATTGCAAAACCAAAGCTGCGTCGGCTGGATCCATTTTTGGACGGGTGGCTTCTTATTCTTCCCACGTTAAGCTCAACCTTGGATCAAATTTTGCTGTGGTCAGTACCACGAGGTAGGATTGAAACCTTTGCCCCAGACCCAGGTGTCATACCTCGGCACCACGGAACTGGACGGCCAGTAAAGACGAATTTAAGCGATATATTCATTCACACACAAATTCCCCATCTATTCCTCTATTCCTATTGAAGAGCATTGCATACGCTTACAAGCTCTCTCTCTATCTCTCTATCTATCTATCTATCTATATATATATATATATATATATATATATATATATATATATATATATGGATCAGTCCCTCTTCTTACAGCATTTTTGATCGATCTTTTAACTGCCATTCTTTTTTATGTATCATTTTCTTATATTGTAGTTACGATCTACAACGGAAATTAAAATAAAGCGACCCCATGAGAAGAAAACAGTAAACGATTTAATCCAGTAGTTTTGATAAGTATTTTTAAAAAAAGATATACATCTCACGTCCATCTATTGCCCTGAGCAGTAAATTACTGAGAAAGGAAGGGAATAATAATGAGATAATGGAAAAAATCAATATAAATATATATATATATATATATATATATATATATATATATATATATATATATATATATGATATCTGGTCAGATGAGTCATTCAGTAGGAACCATCATGTGACTGATTTCTTTTGGCAGCACGCTATGTTGGTGGTGATCAAGTAAGATATTTGAAAGAAAGGTGATCAATGATTAAGTAGCTTTTCATGCCTTTTATTTTCAGGTCACTAAAGTCTGAATTAAAAACAGAACAAAACAAGTATGAATGCAATTGAGCAGAAAAGAGGGACAAATTTATCATAAATTTACATTGCTTATGGAAACCCCATCTAAACGCATAGGTAAGGAAGGGTTTCCAAAGAACAAAAATTACCGGTTTTTTTTTTTTGTAGACTTATGGTGCAAATGTTCAAGTTATCAGCCCTTTAGCTCAATTCGTGCTGTTTATACGCGTGATATATAAAAATACATATCCAGCCAGCCAGCCAGAGCAACCTTAAAACTGAAAAAAATATATATTGATTTTTATTTTACAGTTTCTGATAATTGTACGCAGTAAGCAATATATTAGAATGATAACCAGCTTCGATTCCCCCATTTGAATTCGAGTGAACAGTTGAAACATGTCTCCTTTTTTTCCAATCTACTTCTCACTACAGTATTTGAAAACTTCTGTTCTTTATCCCATTGCTGCCTTTTGATAATTGTCGCCTACAGCACTAACGTGGGCCAAAGTATCAAATAACTTATTTTATTCGACTCAAAGGTCCCTCTCTTTCCTTGCTGGGGGAAGAACATGACTAATGTTATCTACAAAGAACTAATGACCCCAAAGCTACCTCAATGTCTTAAAGTTTTCGAAAAAGTACTTTTGTTCTGTAATTGATAGTGTTGCTTTGGTCTCTATTCCCTTTCTATTATTGAGTTTTCCCAGCGGTTGTTAAAAGTGGCTTTCTCAAGAAATCAAATGACAGCAAGTCTCCTCAATACCCCAGACGTATCCAATGTATTTTAGATTTCAGTATTTTTCGCAAGGTTTAGAATTTTGTTCAATTCTTGGGCAAGGTCTAAATCCTTGTATACCTTTTCCATTTCATGAAGCAGCAAAATTCAGTAACTGGAACGTTATTATTTTTTATACCGTTCATTAAAACCAAATATGATATTCATGCCTAGATTTTGTCCAAGAAAATATCTGTTCTCTACGACTGATCCTGGACGGTGCTTTTACAATTTTTGCAATGTATCTCCAATTTCGTGTAATATTCCCGATGATCATTGCTGGAGACTGAGAAACAGCAAATCTCAGCTGATCTCCAGCTATTTTTCTCAGTATCCTTGCAAACCCCAGCAACGCCATTGTTTTGATAGTCCCGAATCTTCTTCAAATATCCTACTAATACAGTCTACGCCCGAGCGTTTTTTTTTGTGCTTTTTTTGTAGGATTCCAATTATTTTGTCACTCATTGTCTCGATGGATTATAATTACTACTAATTTACATTTGCTGTCAAAAATGAAGGAATGTAAATTATACAGATTTCTGTTGTATTTAATAAACGTAGATATAAGATATCTGCATAGCCGTGACTCGGGGGAAAAGTGTCCTCTTTTATTTTAACAGTTTTTCAATTTTTATATTATCCTTTAATTTCAGCACATTTTTTACATCATTAGTGCATGATTTTTTTTTATTTCACGAGGCCAGTTTGATGAAAGGAAATAACATTTTACTACGGTTACAGTTGTGACCCTTACTACATTGTATGAGTCGATTATTTTTCATATTATCATTGCTGATCATGATAATGATGCTGAGGTATTTGTTCGAATATTGTTATTGATTTCACTTACGAAACAAAACTCTGGTGACTATCATTATGTGTTATTGTTTCGAACTAGATTATGATATCAGATAAGATTTTGCCTTTTCTGACTGGTGTTTGCCGGATGTACGATGACTCACTTCTCTCGCCTAAGCAAACACTTCGGCTTGTTAATTTTATTTCAAGTTTTGATAATGATGGTTTTACTGAACACGGACATGCATATATACATACATACATACATATATATATATATATATATATATATGTGTGTGTGTGTGTGTGTGTATGTGTGTGTGTGTGTATATATGTGTGTGTGTGTGTATGTGTGTGCGTGTGTGTGATTATTATTGACGTTATATTATATTAAAACTCCATTATAATTTATCCCTCGTTGATACACGGTGAATGTATCATTTGACCTGGACAATCTTACGATCATATAATCATTTTCGATAACATGGGCAAAAAACTTTCTATCTCGTTTCTTAGTCTAGAAAGCCTTACAGCCTAAATATATAAAAAGACACATTCTGAAAATTTCATGCAATTTCAGTCGATTATTTCCCAAGATTTCTCAATATAATCAATGTAATTTACTGAATGGATTTTATTTTTCACGCAAAATTAGATATTAGGGCATCGTGCATTGATTTTCAATGTTGAAATCAACATTTTATAATGATCTGTTTCGAGGACTTAAAAACATAACAGCTAAATTAACATGGCAACAACAGCGGTGTTGATTAAACTTCCTTCCCCTGAGGCTATGATTTTGATATATAACTTTATTGTATTTTGGAGCTGTGATATATATATATATATATATATATATATATATATATATATATATATATATATATATATATATATATATATATATGCACGTGCGTGTGTATGTTTGTGTGTATGTGTATGTGTATGTTTGTGTGTGTGTGTTTTTTCGTGTTTAGTGATTCGAGATCTTTCTTCCATTACGAACATTAAGAAATGCTGCAAACAGCTGATAAAACTAACCTTTCCATCATTCTGATCGAAACTGATTATCACACTAAACTGCAGGCATTTCTGGATGACGGAAATAAATAGAGTAAAGTTCATGGAAACACTATAGACCTTTCGAAAAAAAACTAATTAATAAAATAATTACTCTTAATGACGCAGAAAAAAAGGTTCCATTCAATTCCAGGAATATTATCGGCGACTACCAACCAGAATATTCATACGAGGAAGGAAAATTTCATAAATCCAGGCACCCCCACCACCCAATCATACCAATTGCTACCATCCCCGTATACCAGTTTTGAAGGAATTTAAAATGAAAAAATACGCTATGTTTACCTAAAAGATATAGTGCAAAATCCATGGACGAAGTCCTACAAATATTGCATTCTGATGAACCTAACACCAGAATTATAGCTTCAGTGGATGCAGAAAACCTATTTACCAACGTTCCTATTATGCAAACCATTAACATAATAATAAAATAATCATAATTGGTCCTTTCTATCGCCTTTCAAAATCAAACCTTTGGTATTCGAAAACTCCTGAGTGCATGCACTACACAAAATCCTTTCTACGACTTCAAAAGCTTCATCTACACTCAAGCTGTGGGAGTGGCTATGGGATCTCATTTTGGACCTTTCTTTTTCTGAATAACTATACAACCAAACTTGAAAATAAAATTTTTGACGATATTTGAAAACTCACCATTTACGTAAGATAACTCAATGACATTTTATATAAGCCAGAAATTGTAGAGAGATAGATTGCCTAAACGCAATCTTAGAAAGTAATTCAAGTTCACTTATCAAATTAGTAGGAAAAAAATTACTTCTTACATCTTCTATTCAATTCCAACAGGTATAATTTTACCAAATCAGTATACAAAAAAAGACAAAAACCAACCCTCGCCTCCTTAACTAGCTTAGTCAATTCTGATACAGATATTAGACAGTCGTAAAGAACAAAATTTAATAAACTGAGCTAAACTATTATCCTCTTCTCTAATACTCTTCCATAAACAGATGAATTACTTTAAACAAACCCCGATAAACAACAGATTTTCAAACTGTGTTGTTGATAAACAGATTAGATCAATTTTAAAGACGAATAACAAAAACAATTTTAAGAACAATTTTGACCATAACAAAAATTTTAACTCATTTCATTGCAACCAGATTCACCCTAACTATAGACAGGATGAAAAGGCAATAAATAATGTTATCCGGAGATACACCTTACCGGTTCATCGAAAAAAAAACGGACTCGCCATATACCATAAGGAATTCAAAACGTATAATTACGTCAATAAAAATAACACATCCCAGAAAGGAACATCCTACTTAAGACCAATGCTGTATATGAATTTACATACCTAATTGGAGACTGTGGCTCTAATTACAACATCAACATAACTTTATCTTAAATAGGATATACTTCTACAAACCTTTCTCGCGGGTAGACATTTACCATTTCGAAGAATTAGAGCCCTAGAGCCTGTACGAGTCAGCTCCTTGTGGATAACACCTTGATTGTATGCAATACCGACTCTAACAAGGGACTTCAGATTATGTAAACTCCTTTGATTAAGGCATAACATCCTATTATCAATATCTTCCGACATCGGAATGGGAATTCTTCTAGTCATGAAATGTCCCCGCACGCAAGAGACATCGTCAGCGCATTGCGTTAATTTCAGATACACATTTACAGAAATATATTCATGGTAATGATAGTTTTAAAATGACAACCCTTGAAATATAAATATCGATAAAAATAAATAATACTAATTTATCTTTACATACTTCTATCACATTTCTTAACAGTTCTGAGCAAGTTCTAAAATTACTTTTTGTTCGTTTGGTATTCAATACATTTCGAGTTAGTGACAGATTATAATATAAATATCTGTAATCTTTCTTATCTTTTTTCTTAGAAAAGTAGACGGAAATAGATTCATCACCAAAGATGGACATTGAAATTAAAAATGCAGCATTTAACTGCACTGGAACTATTGATTTTATTTGGACTTAGTTGGAAGGAACTGTTCAAACGATGATAGTTCAATAATTTTTTAACTATATTTCTTTTCGCTAAAAGGATGTGTCCATTCCACCTGCTCTTTTTTTTTTAACTGGCACCAGATAGATTTCTTTTTTCACACAGTCGTTTATATGTCCCTATGGCCTTCCACTGAAAAATTCCTTAGCCCGTTGATGCGATCACTCTTCAAGGTGTTGACCCCGTGTATGTCGAGGTATTGCAACACATATATCGTCCGAGTAACTCCTTTACCAAGTTACCTGAAGGACTCAATGCTCTGTCAGCTCCTCAGAGGGGTAAGACAAGGTGATACTAAATACCCAAACTTTTCACGGCCTGACTCGAGATGGTCTTCCAGAACTTGGACTGGGAAAATTAAAGGATTAGAATACCTAACACCTCATATTTGCGCTCACACACTAACATAAAGACTCACACACAAACTAACACTCAGACACACACGCCAACACGCGCACACACACAAATATATATATATATATATATATATATATATATATATATATATATATATATATATATATATATATATATATATGCTCCCACATTCTTATGACTCATGTCCAAAGTTATGTGAACAATGAGAAGCTAACTTGAAAGTGGAGACATTTTTGAAAAAAAAATTATGCATATAAACCCCTGTCATATATGGTTGTTTAATAATATCTTCCGATACATAAAGGTACATTCAGCGATTAATACTTCTGCCATAAATATACATTTAGTGCGTTACTATCAGTGCTTTCATATTAATAGCTTAACCATGTCGTCAAAAATATATCGATGTTAACATTGTATTTTATATTAATGATGATAAAGATTAGCATAGCAGTTAGCTGGGAGAATGGAGTCCATTTGACCATAGGTGGATTCCCTTTTTGTTCTCACCACTTTTGCGTTTTCATTATTCTTCAAATTCAGCATTTTCCTCAGTCGTTAGAACATGGAATTCTATTTTAATTCATTGGCTACTGAATCAGAGCTATAAAACTCATTTTTGATTAATATATGCGTGAATCGTATCATTATTGATGTTGATGTCAAAAGAGATTGTCTCAGTATTTTTGTCTGGATGAAAATATTATCTTTGTTGTCGGAAGATTGAAAAATGGAAACTTTTGAAATGACTACAAGTAGTTTATAATATCATTGCAAGTGGAATGTATTTGATCTACACTGGCTGGCTCAGACTTTTTGCCTCAAGCTGAATGGCGTCCGTTCTGTCTCTACAGACAATGGGACGTCGTCTCCGGTTGTTCAATTTCTTTTACTTATGTAGTCAAGAGGAAAAAGCTTTATGTCTAGCAACGACATGGCTGCAGGGGCTGTCGGGAGGACTTCGACTCACCTAGTTTGGAATCAGAATTGTCTTCACGCTAGACTGGTTACCTTCTCAATACTAGCTGGAAGGCGAAAAGGGGGATTCATGTATTTTCGAAGGGCATAAGTACGAAGAAAACTTAGGGAACCCTTATTAGAGTTTGAACTCAGATTGCTGTTACCGAGTACGTCAATCGCACTTCCAGCCAAAACTAATCTTTTCTCTGTGAATATCTTTAGGCGTTTTCACATGATTGCGTCAACGCAGAGCAGTAATTAACTAATAATGGAAGCGGACAATTGCAATTTTATTAATCATGATTAATAACACCCGAAACCCATGTCAAATTGAATAAAGAAAATCAAGAAAAAGCCCCTAAGCGTGTCCATATGCGTGCAAATCGTCAAGTTGTTTCGTTTCAGAGTTCAAGTAAGCTTTGCCTCTTGAATTTTGTATCATATTTTGAAGATCAAAATAACGGAAGGGACTTTTGTGTTTACGGAAATCACCCAGAAAATAAAAGACGATAACTTAAAATTGCAGAGAAGTAAAGGAAGTTTACGAAGACACTAAGACACTTTGAAGACGTCAGCAGTTTATCCAAATTAAAGATGGCTCACTTAAATCATTCGTGAAATCGATTGATCTCCGTCACTTCGATTGCCAGCCATCGTGAATGATTTGCGATTTGTGTCACAAGAGAAGCGGTAAATCAAAAGAAATGCCAAGACGGGCTACTGGCACTAAGAGATATGGTTTAGTTGTAAGGAAGGCGATCAATTTTTTCAAAAGGATTGCAGTTTCAATCTGAGAAGAGCCATGATCAATTATACAGAATTGAATTTGTCTGATAACTTTTACAAAATGTCTTGAAACGTTGTTCTATTATTGCAAAGAAAAATGTATTCATTTGATATCTCGGATATCATTGGTGAACAAAGAATTTCCATCAGACCCATATTTATTATACATAGTAATTTTGACTGTCTGTATTGAGAAAGTCCGACGGTTACATTTTGTATCATTCAACCTTGGACTATGGAATGAGACGTGAAAAAGACATTGGGGGTTGGTCTAGAAAAATCGTAGTGCAACCTTGACAAAACATGTGCATTCCAGTCAACCAGTGTATTTTGATCACAAAGAACCTTCTTGTGAATGGGTTCATCGTGATTATTGCAGGTAACTTCGATTTTTATCTACGATCAACCGCCATCGTTTATGTTAAATAGATAATTGTGCGTGGGCTGATGAATACGATCTTATTCGATTATAACAATTTGCATTTTTATATTTTACAAATTCTTCAAGTCAGCTTATTTTTGGAGTACCTTAAATGAAATAAATAGATTTATGCAGCGAATATATTTGTACAGTTGAATATGTTCTGCTTGCAAACATTTCACCACTTCGAGCAGATCTAAATCTGTCTTCTGTGATGCTTAAAAAAGTTTCCTCTTTTACAATTCCCAAATAAATCCATTCTAGTAGTTTATTAGTAAGTCGACGGATTAAATTTTGATCAAAGTTACCCCCTTGCATTTTTTGATATTTTAGAACATTTTTCTCAAATCCTAATCACAAAAGAGTTCCATTTGAGAAATCCTATTCATTGAAGGAATCCAAATAATCTATTGATCATTTCATTTGATAGTATTTAAAAAAAAGTATGCAATATCTAGATAAAAGGAATAATTCTTCTATTTCAAAACCAAATATTCTTTTGCCTCCAAAACAAAAGGTAGATATGATGGATTAGGTCTTATGTGGAGTGAAGGCAGAATGTATCCTACTCACACCGTTTTCGCTTATAACCTATCCCATTAATGGAATGAATTATTGCTCCTTCGGAGCTATCTTCGAAGGGGCTGATTGTGAATCCACAATTTTGACTTCCAGTTACTATCTAGAGTTGATGAAAAAATCAAGATTTGGCAATTCACATCCAACTAAAATACCACTTTCGATATTAGCAGCACACAAGTCTAAACTTTTCTCGGTCCTTCACATTCTATCTGACAGAAACGTACGCTGCCGCTACGTACACATGTGCAAGTATGCATCTACACTAACAGTTGTAATGGATACAAACAACGGTACCTTTTTCAATCAAACTATGAACAGTTGACTTTTTTAAAATTCTACGCTGAACAACCATACTTCAATGTACAACTGTTGAGAACTTTGCGTAGGAATGCATTCTCTTCGCTACCATATGATAATTCTGCTTTAAATGTCACATGGAACATCATTTCTTTCATGACCACAGGAGACGACAGTGAAAGCAAGGATCAAAAAATACATTACTTCTCTTTTATTCCGCTAACTGAATAAGCAGCAACCACAGTGCTTCAAGAAAAGGACTATTATCTCAACTATAGCTTCTACCATTACTACCAATGATACTACTTCTGTTACTAATAACGTCGGTACACTATTTTAATGCTTGGTACATTTATTTTACGGTAAATTGAGAACCATGCAACGTGCACATGAAAGAATAATGCTGGGCCTCACATGGAGAGACCAAGAGACAGCACAGTACATCCGAGAAAAGACAAGAGTTAGGGACATCATCGAATCAATTAAAATTCTCAAATGGCGTTTGGCTGGCCATGTTGCAAGAATGGCAGACAATCGATGGGCATCACGACTCACAACATGGATCCCCCGAGACCACATACGCAACCGAGGCCGGCAAAATGTTCGATGGAGAGACGAGCTACACAAGTTCAGGAAGCACTGATTCTGTGACGCCCATGATAGGGAAGAGTGGCAAATCCTGGGGAGGGTCTATGTCCAACGAAGGACGCTAAAAGACTGACGATGATGATGATGATGACATCCATTTAGTATTAACTGTTAACGTTGTATGGTTAAGTTTTACGGAATACCAATGGCATCAGATAGTAACTTACCTAAAAAATTATGATCCACTTTGTAACCCGCTTTTCCCAGCCGAAATGCTCTAAAATGATATACAGCAGTTGGTGAGATCTAATTTTGAGTAATATCCTTATGAAAATAAACCAAGATTTGATAATCAAGTAGGAATCCACATTTTGAATTTGTTTTTAAGCAATGCATCAGGTCCCATGGTTGTGTTGGCACAATGGAGGGAATAATAAATATTATTCCATCCACACAGCTATCTTTAAATAAAAAAGAGTTTGAGAAACCTTAAAATTCATACATATAATTATTAGCAATGTGTTTTTGTATTCAGGTCTTGCTAGGGGACATAGCTGACGTATCATAATAGAATTTATATACTCTCGTGGCATGGTTGAATACTTAATTTAAAGAATAGCAAAAATGAAGTCATATAAATAAAAATAAAAAGTAATTGAAAACATGAATGAAAAAATCGGAAATCTGTTTTGGGCCAAATGAACGTTACTCTCTAAGCTCACTGGCGGCACGGATAAATAAGTAATTAAATAAAAGCCAACAGGTATTTGTTGTATCTCTATTCCATGATTCAAATGTAAAATCCCGAATCTTTCACTACTCTCTTTGAATCTGTAGATTCTTAAGGTCAAAAAGCTTAATCAACAACTAGCAAAAACATTAAATGCTTCCTTGATAATGCCATGACGATTCGTGTCAAAACATGATTTTCATTGGTGTCAGTTCGGATACATAAGAAGGAAACATTACTCTTACTTCTATCCAGACTGGACAGAAACCCAGTTGGTAAGATAAGCCCCTGAAGATCTCTTGGCCACTGGTAATCGTGTAAACGTATTTATTTATCAATGTGAATGAAGCCCTTCTATGTTCGTGACATGAATTTCCATAGATATGTAAGACTTGTCAGGTTGGCTAAGTCGGTAAGAATGCCGGTTAGGGATTATTTGTTGGGATTTCCAATCAAGGTAAGAACGTGTTAATTTTTTTTTCTGTTTGATTAAACATGATTAGAAAGACGAACAGTGAGTATACTACTCAACCGAAGTAGATATAGATTAGTCAACCAAATCGATTATCCAGTGAACTCTAACTTCCAAATCCGATTGGGGTTTGACAAAAGGCTGAAGCTTTTGAAACAGCACCAATGCTGTACAACAAGCTGGCAAGAATTGTTCTCTGTTGACGCTATTCTTGCGTTGAAATCGATAAAGTTAATGTAAATTACATAAGTCTGGGAGAATGTATTGATTGAACAAAATCGATTGTGAAGATCGAATAACATCATACGTTATCACGAGGGTTCAGGGTTTTTTTTCCATTAAATGATGCATCTTCAGTTGATATTCCCGAAAAAAAGAACGAGTGATACTTAGGCATTCAAAATTGCACGTAGGTTGACAAGATTACTTTAAAAAGATATTTATCGACACATTATAATTAGAAATGGTTGTCAGTACATTTTAAAGCTCAGGAATGCAGCTCGCCTTGATTGAAGAAGACCCTTATCTTATGAATCAAAAAAAAATGCTGAATATAAAGAACAATAAAAAAATATATTTATGAAGAGTGGACGAACAAAATTTGTAAAAATCCATTCGTGGTCTATAGAACATTTTCTACCAATTTTACTGCATTGCCAATCACTATTATCTACGTATATAGAATGTATTGTGTACCTATAAATTTCATAAATGCTGTCAGTTTTTTATTGCATGGATATAATTGCATAGTCACGTAAACCTTTCACGTTTTAATGGTGAAAAAGAACAAATCTGTGTAATCACTTATAAGGAAGCGTCCCCGAGTATGAACACAAGCCACTTCTAATCTGATGTGTGTTTTACATAAATTGATACGGATACCTCACCATGATGTAATGATTAACAAGCTTTTAACCCCTCACATGATATCCAAGATGATTAGCCTTTTGTCAAACAAAGCTAGGCTACGTAAAAAGAGGATCACTTCAATGTGATGTTATGGTTAACAAACTGATCGATTTTTTTTCAAAAAGGTATCATGGTAAGATTGATCATAAGCAATAAGATAGACCACACATGCAACATTAAACAAGGCCAAGTCGATGTAAACTTTTTAACAAAATATCAAGGGAAATATTTTTTTTATAAAGTAATTTCCTCTGTACCCTTAGGAAAAGTTTTTGAATATTCGTTTTATCCAATTCACGAAAGATATCTACTTTCAAAAAGATTCATAATTAGAAAAATTCTACTGTGTTCAATGTTGGTATGAAGCAGTTCATAAATTCAAGAGTTAGAAAGGATATTCAAATTGATAAGTAAAATGACATAAATAGTTTATAGCAATAACAAATGGGATTTCTCCTGATACTGGAGCCAATTTAACGCTCTTCACACTAAATTTTGCCCGTGTTTTGGTTTTGGCAACGAGTAAATTGACCTTTCACTGCTATTTTTAGTCGATTTTAGCAATTATCGTAGCAATTTTATCACATTTCTTGCTATGACCTGGTAATTTTATGTAAATCCAGTCACTCTTCAGTGACTGAAACTTGCCATACCATGACTGATAATCTTTTCAGTTCGTTTTGGCGTTTTTGGTGGTTTTGGCGGTCTTTTGAAGTCGATTTAGCTCGGAAAAATTGAGTTAACAACACTTCGACCGGCGGGGACTGTGACCACCAGCACGATCTGATCTATAAAATGTGATAAGCAACTCAAAGCAAACCCCAATTTGACATGGATATGACATGAAGTACCGAGTAGTGTGCCTGGACAACAGCACTTGGCTTCCTTTGCAGTTTAGGTAGTAATATATTTCTCACCAACAGTGCTGTCTGAAATTCCTCCCTTTCAACGGTGTAAAGCCAGAAATCGTAATAGTTCAAGTCCAGTTAGCTGATGGGCCTTGGTTAAGACCATAGTTTTGCCAAGAACATTAAGCAAAGGTAGGTATTGTCATTTTGGATGAGACAATCACACAGTATTGAAGTAAATTCGGAGATGTCTCATTGACTGAGTGACCACACAGTAGAGTGTCTGCTCATACATACGCAATCAAGCCCACTTTTTATTATCAAGCCGCAACTAGGCAACGCCACGAGTCCTTGGAATATTTGAAGTGGTTTGATACATTCTGGATAGGCCCCATTTGATTAGAAATATATGAAAGGAAGGGGATACATAGATACAAAAATCAGATCATTAAGTAAATCGGACGATCAACCACTAAATAGATAGATAGATAGATAGATAGATAAAGAAAGTAAGTCTGATATTTTGGGTATGAAAAATTACGTTCAGGGAAACTGCAGGGATAGAATTCAGATGTTGGAAGGTAAACCAAAAATGCATTGTCCACAGGACAGGTACAATCTATACAATAAAAATACTATTGTGCATTCAGAGAGAGGCTAAATATATTTTCAATTCTGATTTTAGATACTGAAAGTAAATCTTAAATGATGATTAGTGAACATTTCACCGAGTTTTCCAAACTGTCTGTAATCGTTCTGGACTGATTTTATTGCCTGCTGTCATTGTATATTTTAGCCCAACTTTTGATACATATGCTATGCTGAGATGAAATTCAATTTTAACAGGGCGTAATTAAATTGCAAAGGACATCCTTTCGAGCCCTAATGGACACGGGTTGTCATGTTCTTACAATTTAGTGCAGGCCACTGGCCAATTTAGTTCCTAAGTTAATTCAGGATTCTCCTTTCTCGCAGATAGTTGGAAATGGAAATGACTCTAAAAGTAACGTCGGCTTGTTGAATAACTACACATACATAGGCTCACAGAGAATCCTAAAGTCTTATACCCACAGTGATGAAGACTACAGGGATTTTTCTCGTTTTTAAGAATCCAGCTTGCTTTACCAAAAGTTTGGAAACCTATTTTGATACTTCTCTTGTTTTGATCTTCTCTTGATGACTTCATGATGGAGGAAATCCCTGTAGTCCTGAAAACAAGACTATACAACCAATCTATCCTACCGATGGTCACATATGGGACTGAAACATAGAATCTATCCGAGAGACTGACCTGCAGACTGAGGGGCGTGTAACGTTCACGAGAGATCCATGATTAACATTACATGAAGAAACCATAAAGAAGCATGGTATATCATCGAAAGGACAAGAGACAAGTTGTTAGAAAACTCAATAGGCTGAACATGTTGCAAGAATTGAGATAACCGCTGGACATCCTGACTCACAACAAGGATCTCAAGAAGTCAAGTCCGCAGCTGTGGACAACAGAAAGGGAGGTGGTGTGACCAGCTAGACAAACTCAGAAAGTACTGGCGCCACAAAGTCCATGATGCAAAAAGAGGAGAGAGAAGTCTGGTGAATCTTAGGGAGGTACGCGTCCAAATATGTTATGTTAACAGATTGATGATGACGATGATGATGATGACATACATAGAGGTAAACTGATAAGTCCTTTGCCTAAGAATGAAACGTCCTACAAGTATGTATTTTTCAATATAATACATTTCATTGTCAGGACTTTTTATCGGTATCCATTTTTCAATTGAGAGATCATTTTTTTTCATTATACGGAATATAAGGAAAAATTCTGTTTTTATGATCATTATTAGTAGTAGTAGTAGCAATAGTAGTAGTAGTAATAATAATAGTAATGATAATAAAAATGATAATAATAATAATAATGATAATAATAATATTCATCGTTTCGATTCGGTTTCTATATAGATGTACGGCCTCCTCACTTGTTTAGGACCTGATTGCAAACATCTATCATCTTAAGTTAATTAGAATCATTACAAGGCTCAATCAGTTGATAATGCATACCTGTCGAGGAGCATCCCCGAGTGAATCATCTTCAATTAGAAGCAAGGACGTAGCTGAAGGATTCGATTGATGACACCCAAAAGCCTTTCCAACTGCATCTTCATGATCACTATCAAATCTCACTATTTCCGACCTTCTCCACAAATTTCTAGCTACGTAACTACTTTTGAAAGAGCTGCCTATTCCATAAGCTCATAGACACAGTGTATTCGAAGAGTCTGACCAAGAATCCTAAATAATACTTTAATAGACTTTCTGTACTCTGCCAAGCTCCCTGTGCCTCAAAATCTACAGTTACGCCCCTGATCAGAATTGTACAGAATCATTCTTAAACGGAACAGTTGTAAACTTAGACTTGGCGAAAAGTTGAATATATTCTACGAGCTGCTTCTGCTGCTTTTGTTTCAAGGTTAAATTTACAGAGCTGCAGGCTCTCACAACCACGTGCTGTACCCCCTAAATTGATTTTGTTAGTTATTATTTGTAATCGATTCCTTTGGAGGTAAACTGGTAGAAAATCATTAGCCTATTTTGAATAGTACACGGTATATAACTCTCAAAGATTACCTTTTTTAAAGTTGGTAAAAAAAAAAATCATCGAAAAGCAAATACACTTTATACGACGATTGACACATATTTATCATAATTAGTTGAAACATTGAGATCACAAACCTGATGACTCAATAAATGCTCCATTTTGGGACTGATGTCTAGATGTTTGAAACAGGTCATTTAACTGTAACAAATTACATAGGAGAGATCATGCAATGTGTGTGAGGGAGGAGGGAGGGAGAGAATGTGTATTTGTGTTGATGTGTGCGCATGTGTGGTTCATATTGAAATGCAACTAAGTATTAAGTTGATTCAATAACAGTTTATTTCAACTTGACACGATAGTAAAGACCCTCAATCATACCTGTCAACATTGTTGGCCAGATATCTATGTATCATACGTACAGGCCATACAAAACGAACTAGAGGGCTGAAATTATCCCTTTTTTCTCCTTATCATGTCAGGAAAAACTTCCATTTTTTTAATTATCACTCCTGAATGGTTTTTCAGTGGGTGATCACATTAGCAATGCAATTTGTAGCTAAATTGATCCCTCAGATGTACTGATCACCCGGGAATATTCACGCTTCTTTCGATAATCCTGACTTTTTTAGTGATTACTATCCAACAAAATGAGAATTAATTTTCATTGATCATTAGTTTTTTTCTTCCTTTTTTTTATCATTGATCATCCCCCCACCAACATTGCATGCAACTAAACTTCGTCGGGCCACGTTACGATTTCTTTTGTGTGACTACCAAGACATCTTTTTCTTTTCATTGTTCTCTACACTATAGATGCGTCTATCTTTTTTTCTATCGACCGTCAAGAAATTAGCTGTTTTCATGTACGTGTATCATTCTGCCCTCAGAAAATACTAGCTCCGCGACGCCCATGAGAGAGAAAAGCGGCAGATCCTGAGGAGGGTCTATGTCCAACGACGGACGTTAAAAGACTGACGATGATAATCATCTTCCAGCCCATTCTACTCATCTAACGATTTATGCATAAGTTTCCTTACCTTAGTCTACGCCTGTCAAATTCTATTGACCTCAACTTATAGGCTAAACTTTTCTACGATAACTGAATATGATTTTGTGGTAGCGGCTCTATACAAGTTTGTGCTGACCGCTTTTACTTGCGCTCAGATCCTTTCATTAGATTTATTGCTTGAAGAGGAAGGAGAGAAAAACATGTACCTTAATGCATTGTGTTAGGAGCAAGAGCTCTCGAACTTTCTCGTGATATCATCTTTAGAATACGCTTTTACAGCCAGTTGCTGGATATAGGTTACCTGCCCTAAAGTGTTAGATATTGGGAGTCTAGGGCTTCTCTCTGCCTCGGTCTGGCCGATAACGTTCAGCAGGAGAGAACACTCTTTAGTTAACTCTCAGGTAATTACGGTTCTTCGCTGTTTCTTGCACGAACAGAAATTAAGACACAAAACACACACATACACAAATGTGAATATATATACATATATATATATATATATATATATATATATATATATATATATATATATAAATTATTTCTATCTCATGTGATTATTATATAAATATATTTCTTCGCTGTTTCCTGCACACACAAAAAAGGCACACAAGACACAAACACATGAATGTGAATATATATATATATATATATATATATATATATATGTATATATATATATATATATATATATATATATTCATATATATATATAATTAACAATTATTTTAATCTCACGTGATTATTAAGTATCGCTTTGAATGACTTTGATAATACATTAGGCACTTTTTAAAATAATATATATCATGATTTAAAGCATCAACAACGATACTTTCATCACGATAATTATTTCTGAATAGAGTAATATTACTATACCTACTATGACTACTACGAATGATAACAATAAACTCCAGCGGTTACCACCAGGCAACTGGTGTAAGATTGCAAATAATAATAATAATAATGATGATGATAATAATAATGATAATAATAATAATAATAATAATAATAATGAAAATAATAATAAAACCATACTTATCGTTTACAAAGCTTTACAGCTTTAAACTGTGAACATTGGAAAGTTTTTCAAAATTAGGTTGCAATTTCACTTACTTATGCCACAATACCCGTCAATGCAGCGTTTTTCTCTGTTCTCCACAAACATATTCAACCGGGAAATTTGACAAGTTTTTCCACAATATATATATATGTGTATATATATATATATATATATATATATATATATATATATATATATATGTATATATATATATATGTGTGTGTATATGTGTGTGTGTGTGTGTGTATTTATATAATCAGTACCTTTTGCTGACCACACACAAAAGTTAGCCTTCCCCTGATTTCTTCAGACACATACATTCAAATTATTGCGATTATTAAAGCTGCTAATCTAAATGCATAGACCTTATACAATAGACAGTCTGCATCTTCATTACACCTTCCTTGGATGTGTGTGTGTGTGTGTGTGTATGTGTTTGTGTGTGCGTGCATGTGTATATGTTTGTGTTCACGTGTGTAAGTTTGTTTTATTCACGAATATCTTGGCTCCGTATGTGATAAACACCATTTCGAAAAAATGTGTTTAATCAAATTAGAACTCAGAGTCTGGATTTGAATTTATCTTATTACAACCTTATAGACTGCATAAATATATTTTGCTGAGTTATAATACAATAATAAACCCGAATCCATAATTCGATTTTTGATTTAATTAAATTCCAAATTATGCTTTTCATGTTTTGGAACCGAGCTCCCAACAGACACGCACCCGCATATATCGAATTCTTTGGTTGAGGATAATGGTGGAAAATTGAATTCTTTCGAATTACTTGGAATTCTTGGAGATATCATAAGTTGGTTTACACGTCACCCAATTTGAATCCGACTTCGTGGATTTAATCTTGGATGACATGCAAACCAACTTATTCATACAGTTCTAAGATGATAAAATGGAGAGGTAAATTAAATTCATTGCTTAAGAGTAATTACTGTTCATTACTGGATCAGGATTGCCAGGGTGCCATGTTAGAAATGGTTTGTGTTTGATTCCCCGGAACGAAGACATAGTAAACAACTGATGATTTCAATAGCAGCAACTTGAACATAACATCGTGATATCCGTAAAATATTTCATAGATTGCATCAACAGCCATTTTGAAACAATTGACAGAAATTATATAAATTTTGAGGAAAATATTTCACATGTTCAGGTTTAAATTATCAGATTTCTGTCCCTCAGTCCTTCTGTATGTCTGTCTGTCTGTGTCTGTCTGTCTGTCTGTCTGTCTGTCTGTCTGTCTGTCCGTCTGTCTGTCTGTCTCTCTCTCTCTCTCTATATATATATATATATATGTGTGTGTGTGTGTGTGTGTATATACATATATATATATATATATATATATATTTACTGTCGACAAAAAATGGATACCATATGTGTACTTCTTTGAATTTCCGAACATGGTAATGTCTATCTATCTTTCTCTCTCTCTCCCTCTCTCTCTCTCTCTCTCTCTCTCTCTCTCTCTATATATATATATATATATATATATATATATATATATATATATATATATATATATATTTACTGTCGACAAAAAATGGATACCATAAGTGCACTTCCTTGAATTTCCGAGAGAGCAGGGTCACGTGAAGGTTGCTTCTTGGTGGACACTAATGCTCAAGGCTTTTTTTTCTTCATCTGGGGTTGTTCGATTTGGTAAATGGTGAGACCTTACCACTCAAAATATTGTTCTTACTAAAATATCTTTATAAATATCTCATTCTATCGGAAATAAATTATCCATCAACACAGTATTAGGGGATTCATATAGTTTGTTGCAGCCGAAATTTGAACTTTGACCGTCGTGCTTACTTTGCAAGCTCATTAATACCCCACAAACACTCAGTATGAGTTTGCCTATTCTTTCAAATCTTAGCTTTACATTAGTTTTACGCCACGTTTTCTTTTATAAAATAAAGAAGACGAAAATTCAAAATACTATTCAGAATTTTTTTTGCTGCCAACTGTTATAGAGGCAGCGCGCATGCTGTTTCTCTCTCTTACGCACACAACTCCTGTTCATAAAACCACCTCAACTCCAATGACTTATGCCATAATCACCATTTTAGATACAGGAACGCTGGATTTCTTTTGCTTATGAATTAACGGTGATGCTTCTCAGCCTTTTGGCATACGGAAGGAGGATATTCAATATTCAGATGGCTGAGGAAACATGCTCCTGATAAAAGTGTTTGGTCTAAGTGAAGATCTTTCGTGCGTCTCATACTAAAAGATTCTTTCGCTTTGACTAGCAAAATATTCTGATCGGAAGAATGTGTAATTATTTCCATATCGGTAAAGTTTGAAGTCGGAGTTTAATTCTATAAACATGGCATTGAGTTTTTCAGCCAGGATTTGAATGATATCTGTAATTTGGAACTAAATCCAACAAGACGTTCTTTTCAATTTTAGAAAACAAAAACAAAACAAGATAAAAAAAAAGCGACAACAAACATGCAAATAAAGAACGATTTTTACTCAACTTATGCATTAATTTGGAATAGATCTCAAATATTTTTCTCTGTGAAACAGTTGCTAGGACTTACTCCTCAAGCAAGCGTGGTTTGCGAGACAAATCTACTTGTTAATTATCGAAGCTGGAATCCACTGTAATTCTATATTCTCTCATGTGTGTAGGTATGTTATCTCGCCTCCCTCTTCAATTTTTGTATATGATTGGGGAAGAGGGTCATGGACTGTGTTCGGTTTGAAATCACATTTTTCTTCGGTTTAATTCTATGAATATCAATGGGAATGGAGTTTGTCAGTCACTATTTGAATGATACCAGTGAGTCAGAACTGAATACTTCTTTCCTACCTGTTTCTCTGCAAAGTAAAAGTAAATTTGCTGGACGAAATGGGAGTAGATTTACGATGAGAGATCTACAGAACGCTACGAGATATCAATGCTCATTGAAAAACAAAGCGACTACCATTGAATAATTATAAACGTAGTTTCTGTTTGGAACATTTTTGCACGTTAATGAAAGAAATTTCCTCTGCCCATAGGAAATTATATGCAGACGTACAAAAAGTGAATAGACACCAACAGTTGAACAAAAGTGGTGAGTGCTTCTTCCTCTTTAATGCGTGTGTATTTGCTTTAGTGTTCCTGGTCATACTGTTTTGTCTACAGACTTTGCATCACTACTCTATAAGGTTCTCTCTGAGAATACTTTTTGACTCGTTGGGCGGGACTTACTTTTACAGGTATAATTAATTGATAGCATGTAGATTAATGAAAATCTAGATGTTTCCAGTTTTTTCCTTACTCTGTTCGAGCTAAGCTGTTTTTCAGCGGAAAACATCAGTGACCACTTAAACCGAATTTAATCTAACAATATGCATTTTCCGATGGGATCGTTTTTCACGACTCCGAATTATGATGGTTGTTAAATTACTGGCAGTGATGGAAAGTTTTCCTTAAATTTACTCGAGCGTTTACTGAACAAAATGAAGTCTCAAGCTATATAATACGTTTAACAATCAAAAAAATGATCTTATTTAATACCTTGTCTACTTCCCCTTAGCCGTTGCAAGACGAACACCCTACCTGGCTTAGACTTAACGTTCTGAAATTTAAGTTTGAGGTATTCGAGACTATGATTGGCTTAAAAGATTGAGCGAATCTGAACTTGTTAGTATTTTAAACTGTTTTCGTAAGTTCTGATTCGTGTTCGACGGAATTCATTCATAGGACTGATATAGCCAATGGAGTCATTCGCTCCTATATCTGAAAATTGGACGAATCTTGATTAGTCAGAAAACGTGATCCTATGCAAAGATTTAAGGGCCTCTCACTCATCTCGATGGCCCAATGATTCCGAAATGAGTTTCCCTACAAGCAACTCGTCCAGACTGACGGCTTCTTTCTCGTATAACTGGCGATGCCTATTTGCTTCTTACACACACACACACACACACACACACACATATATATATATATATATATATATATATATATATATATATATATATATATATATACACATATAATATTTGGTGATTGTGTCGTCCACAGAGAGTTGTTTGGTTGTATAACAACTCTTCAGTGTTAATACACATTTGTAAATGTCATAGCGTGAGGAGTACTTGATGTAAATCTTCAACGTCTGCGTAACTCCCTTGTTGCTATTTTTTCTTTAAAATGTCTTCCTTCATCATCAAAAAGTTCCAGTCAATGCCAGACTGTCCTTTTCCTTGGCATTCATCTTCAACCAATGTTGAATGTGGAAAATATTTTCTTTTATCTGTATTCTCAGGGGACTATAGAAAGAACAAGCCATTAAATTGTACCCTAACACTGATATCAACTCAAAAAATGCTTTGTACCAGATATTACTTGGCTGCCTCTTCTGGTCTGTTAATGAGTCAGTAGTATACCCCAATCCCCAATCTACTTTGGTTTATTCAATTTGACTTCATTGTACGATGTGAAGGCGCAAAAAAGCAAAATAGATTATGATATATAACTTGATTTGTTATGTTTCTTGAGTATTGCCTCTTATAATGGATCATCTGATTAACTAATCGTCCATTCAACACACACACACACACACACACATACTCACGCACACTCTCTCTCTCTCTCTCTCTCTCTCTCTCTCTCTCTTGCATACATGCATATATACACACAGTTCTAGGCATTCCTTGATTACGAGTATTTATCTATTTAATTGTGTGCACACACGCGCGCGTGTGTGTATGAGTGAATGCATGTTTAAACATCTACGTACATGCAAGGTACCGGTCAAAATGAGACATGAATTTATTAGAATGAAATCCTCATCAATAGTAATAGCAATGGTATCTTGAAATTTATAGAAATTGCAGTTCTTTGTATAAACTTGTACAAACACAAGAATGTTGAAAGTGGTTATGGAAAAATAGATATCCAAGGAAAAAAAACTGAATCAAAAGAAAATACAGTCGACAAGATAAAAGAGCGAGTTTGAAATATATATTTTTATGATGGAGTTATGGCATCAAACAAACTGTCAGTTGTCACATTAACTAGATTGATTTCACTTTACATCGTCGAAATATACAGCACCCTTATTCTCATTATTGTAGAAAGGGTGTTCTTGATTGTCAAGTTGAGCGTTCTTAATTGTTTATATGTCTGTAGCAGTTAGAGAATGATGTTCAATCACAAAATTGTTTCATTGTCGGGCCACTGTACGTTGACTTATCTCCCTAGTGAGATCAGCTTTGCTTGCATTGAAATTTCTGCTGCCGTAATGAAGGGATGATTCATGACACGTCTTTCAATTACTTTGTTCTCGTTACAGCTTGTCTTATGTGGTTGTACGACGATTTTGATTTTTCAAAAGATTCTATTTCATCACACAATTTTAAAACTCTCTTTAAACTGCAGTGGGAAACATGCCATTAGTCTCCACTAGTAATACGAACTACATCTGAACGAATCGTTCTCAAATTTCGACTGGTACTGTATTTCATCGTGCATTTACAATATCTTCCTGCTGTTTAGCTCTGAGATTCCATATTCGTTTAATGACTATGTCTGCCAGGAATCATGTGATATTTCGATAAAACTGAGTAATCTAAAATCTTTGCAGGAAATGTGTCGACTATTTTTTATTGAGAAGCATATTTAAGTTTCTGCAACCATTTACATTTAATGTAATTCGCCTTCAGTTGCAAATTTAATTTCTTTTCTTGTTTTTTAAAGTCTTTCTTTGAAAAGGAGATAATTTAAATCTTTTTTAATCCCCCCTAAAATGTGTGAATTTTAAATATTACAGCATTAGAAATTATTTTCACATTGTGTTGTCAGCTGATATGCAGAATAACAATGCATTTCACAGATTATAAATCCGTGCAAGGCTGCACCAAGATAAACGTGTGACTGTGAATCACATTACGTCGTAATTCGCTTACACAATCCTATTGGCATCGACTTCACTAATCAGAATCTGCCTCAAATATGAAATCATCACAATATACACCAAAAGTGTCAACATAGATTTCTATGGTTTTCAGGTTGGTCTGCCTGGCTTTATATTTATTTGCGTTACGCATACGGGCCACATCAATTAAGTAAAACGGCTGACAATGCCTCCTCATATTAACACCTTATTATAATAACGAAAGATGATTTTCATATCCACCTGATATGGTTTTTGGAGGGCGTTCACTTGACAGAAAAGCTTTTACTATATTGCTCACTAGTTTTTGCTTGTGCTTAGGATCGGACTTTTTTGGTGATCACCTTCCACAGAAGTTATGAGAAGTAACTTTTTCATTATTCACCCCTTTTGCCAAATTTTCCATCACGCAATGCTGCCAAAAAACATTGGCCACGTGATGTTTTCTATTTGTTGATTAACCAGACCTGTTGTCTTTATTTTCCTGATTCAATAAACTGTCGCCAGAGTCTTCTGCAGATGTGCTTGCGAGCCATAAAATTCAGTTTCTTCTCGTTGTTCCAAGTTTTACATGCATAATTTAAAATTCATTTCTAACTCGGGGATTCTGTGGGAAAATCAACAAAGATATGAAGATATTCAATCGAATGCAGCAATCAACAGGAAGCGATAGGGATCATATAAAAGATAAGCCTACCTGCTGTAGGGCCAAAAACCACTCATACTTTTATTGCAACTGAAGATGTTTACAGCTATTTTTGTATTGCATATATGATAAATAAATTCGTAGATATGTAAGACTTGTTTGTGGAACTCAGCTGGTAACAGAATTACCAAATACCACACCTCTTTCTATAATAAATAAAGCTATAGATATGAGATTTGTCATTTTAGCTAAACTGGTAAGAAAGCCGAGAAATGCCACTCCTCCTTCTATTTCAGCAACCGTTGTATTGTACATAAAATAAGTAAGTACACACATATGAAACCCTTGTCAGTTTAGCTACGTTGGTAATGGAGACACCAAACGCCACTTTAACTCCGATTTCGACTGGAGACGTTCACTGCAACTTCTGTAGTGTATATATGATATATCATTTTTGGACATTTAAACGCGTAAGTTCAGCTCAGTGGATAAGAAAATCGTCTATAAATCATCATTGGGGGAATGTTCATTTTGTAATGGTTTTATTTTGTTAGAATATATATTTGTGGCGTAAATAAACAAATTTTGGTAGATATGAGAGACATGGTCAAGTTGGTTAAAAAAAACGCCTACTGATCAGTTAGTACTGATTTCAAATTACGCTGAGGGAATATTTTTTTAAATATCGGTCTGTTTGAACTTGACAGCACGAACAAAGAGTAAAGAATTTACTCAGCTAAATGTGTCGTTGGTGCGATAGAAAGATTGGTTCATTTCTTGACTTGGATTTGAGTTGAAAAAAAAAACAAAACATAATATTCAACTGATATAACGTTCGACTTCATGTTTCTTTGGTGGAAAGGGAAAAGTTTTCACAGCTTAGTCCGTAACTTTTCACCAATCTGTCTTTATCATCATTATATTTGAATAACCATTGATTCACTTCTACGCAGAAATCTTCTCATTAAAAAAATTTGAATTCTCAGGAGATCTATATATATTTGTATGAATGTGCACGAAGAGGCTGGTGACATTTAAAAGTCGATTTACTTTATTTTTTACAATGCAAAACCCCCTACAAATTATATCATATATACACTTTTTTGAAACGATTTGCCTTCGTTACACAGTAATGCATAACTAGGACTAAACAATGTAAGTAAAAAAAAAACAAAAAACAAGTGAGTGGAAAAGGACAACTTTTAACAAAAATTATCACAAAACAAATCACTAAAACACAAGACAAAAATCAACCGGCGGAACAAGCTGGCTTCAGAAGAAGCTACTCGACCATAGACCACTTGTTTCGATTGATTGATTTGATGAAAAAGCTGCAAAATACAAGCTACTGCATGCTGTTGTTCTAACCGACTTTTTAAAAAAAACTTTAGCTCCGTGGGAATCCCTAAGGTCATGAAGACCCCGTATACGTCAAATTGCAGCAACAAATTTGGATTCTTTCTTATCACGTTAGATTGCACAAATTTTATTGGTCCACGTGGCCTTTAAGATGGAAATTGATCGAGAGGTATGCTCACACGTTGTAGTGTAGAAATGAGAGAGAAGTAACAAGAACTGCCTTCTATAAAAAGAATAAATACTTAACATATATGGAATTGAAAAAAAAAGCATCGAACACATATGTGCGCACATATAAACAGCACAAATCGAATGAGCATCAACGGAAAATTGGGCTGCAGCAGAACTCGAATCTACAACCGATAGGGTACTCGCTTCAACATAGCGTTGCTCTTACCTTTGAGCTAAACAGGTAATAGCGATGTTAAGTAGCCTATTAGTTGCAGGTTCCATTCCGACTGAATTACAATTTTCTTCAATTGTTTATTCTATTTACGTTGTCTAGTTCCAGTGATACATTAACCGTGTGAGGATGAGAGATCTTTTCAAATGAGTTCATACACAATATGACTCGATTTATATTCATTCTGTTTTTTATTATATATATATCCATTCATCGATTCATAAATACATACATATATATATACAAAGAGAGACAGAGAGATGGGGGGGAGAAGTTGTGTGGATAGATAGCAGACAATGATCATTCAAATTTACATGGTCTTATTAAAGTAATGTTAATCTTGTATTACCCTTCGAAAAATACATTCAGTTATGGTGACTTTCACCGAATATCCTGAGAATATCCATTTGCACACTTATTGAAGCAACGGGTTATATAACGGTGGATATAATGCAATAGATTAACATCGTGAATCAAATTACTTACTCAACTCGATAGAACATTTACTTACCGCATATTGGCTCATCAACTTTGCACCACAATTCAAGAAACAGAAACAGATTTCTAACTTCATAACCTTTCACGCATACTTACTGATCGTTATACAGATAGAAACTCCACACTAGACGTGCACTCAAATTTATATCCAGCAAATTCATTGGACAACCTCTTACATCCACAGTAAGTACATCAATATGCCTGTTACCTTATGATGAAAACAGAGTAAATCTCACACAATGAATATACTTTTCAGCATGATATCGTTTTATGAATGCAGACAAGCCAACGCTTCTCCATTATTCATCATCTTGAGAAAAACAATCCTCATTAGGTAATACATTTACTTTTCTGTAAATATTCGATTTCTTTCAGGACACAACTCGTGTGAACGACATGTTTTTTGTTTTGTTTTTTTAAGCGATTGATAGGGCGTAATAAGACTTTTTACAATATTGGTCGATTAATGTCGCATTTCCGCCTGCTGTTGCAACATGTTGCAGACAACTGCAGTGTGACATTATCGATTCGAACAACCTGGTGTTATGCAGACTTCAAACTTGAATTTTTACTTCATGTCGAATAGCATTAGAATATGCCACCTTACAAAGCGGTGTGTGATTTTAGGAAAAAGTAAGAAAAGAATAATCCTGAAGTGTTGAATCCGTAAGGGGCTAGGCGTTGTAAAAAATGAAGTAAGTAGAATTTTAAAGGTCGTCTGCCTCTTCACATACACGCACACAAAAACACACACATATATATATATATAGAGAGAGAGAGAGAGAGAGAGAGAGAAAGAGAGGGAAAGAGACAGAGAGACAGAGAGATAACTGATGAGAATTAGAAGAAGTGAAAAACTCAAGAGATCGTTGTTACATATCAATTTTTTTTTACTATTATTCCGTGGGTGCAGTTCGATGCATTTCGACTAAGGCCAGCCTTCTTTTTCAGAGAAAACAAATTGAAGCAGTTTCACTGAGAGAAATACGCTCTTTACATTGTGCTGTTTAAGGGGGAAATGTGAAAAAAAATGACTCTCTTCGGGAAGGGTAGGGTTGTATCTGTGTAATTGAGGGTGACATTTGGTTGGAAATGAGATTGGTCTCTGAGAGGCAGGGTCATTGGATGCATGTATCTTGTCTCTGTGGATGTTTGGTCTGTCTTAGATAAGAGAAGCAGTGGAAGTGGTCAATTCTTGGGGAAAAGATGGATTTTGTTATTTTTTTTCAAGATGGAGAAGGGGTGTCTGGCAATTAATTGATGGGCGTTGGTGTGTGTAGGGCAGGGTCAAAAGAGATGTGTTGTTTTCATTTAGTCTTTTTGGTTGATGGTGGATAAAATTTCTTTTACCTTTCTTAAAAGGGTGGTGTATGTGCGCTTGTATCATTTTTCGAGATGAATGTCGGTTGTTGGCCAATGCCTTGAATGTTAGTATCGTTGGTGCTGTAGTGTATTGTGTTTAAAAATCCGAGTATTCGAGGCGTTTGCAATCTGAATGTGCCAATACCTTCGAGTTACAGTGATACACTGGGATATAACGACTGCTTTGACACATCTGCATGTTGGAGATTTGCGACACACAGAGCGTCGAAGAAGCCTTTCAGTTTTTCACTTCACCTTCTGATTCTCATTTAGATCTACATACTGTCATATCACTTCAAATCCACGATACAATTACACACACACACACAAACACACACACACACACACACACACACATATATATATATATGTGTGTGTGTGTGTGTGTATATATATATATATGTATATATATATATATATATATATATATATATATATATATATATATATATATATATTACATGATATATGACGTGTTATATATTGAAATCATAGCTGCAGGGGACGTGGTGTTTGATTCACACTGCAAGGGAGCCATGTTAATATAACTCTCTTGTTTTAAATCTCCGAAACGGTTACGGTTAAAAGAAAAAAAGAACCAATGATGCCAACATGGAAAATTCACACATAGTACCAGGATATCAACGTCCGTGTGAAAAAAGAAAAATCTCCTGGAGGAAATAGCATAAATTACATTAACATACATCGGGAAATATGTACCTGGACTGACATAAAATCTCTTAAAAAATATTTTATGTATTTTGTGTTTAAAGCTGTAAAGCTTTGTAGATTATATATATATATATATATATATATATATTATATATATATATATATATATATATATATATATTGAGATTGATACGTTTTCATTATAACAGATTGGCATCACATGAATTCATGATTGTTTATGTGCATTTCTGATCGTATTCACAAAATTAGATCAATTTTATACATTGGATTCTGCATTTGTCTTTGAATGTCAATGATCATTTCATTTGGTATGATATACATTTTATTCGACCGGAACAAATAAATCAAAACTACGTTTTGTCGCAATAATTTTGTCTCAAAACGATTCCCTTGATCGAAAGACAACGAGGTCGTTGTTATCCAAAACTGCAACTCTCATTAGGCCCATCACTTTTGCCAGTTTTCTCCTCTCTTTTATATTGCAATAAAGCTAACAGGGTGCCATAGAGATGTCACAAATATCAGCTTTTCATTTTAATGACAAATGCACAAATCCAACCAAACGTTACCCCTTCGCGTGGGAACTGTTTTGTCTGCAAAGATTCACTAAATTCCCGTGACTCCTTGGGACTAAACTATTACAAAAGCTGGCCTCTGTTTTTTTCTCCTGGTTTATTTTGTGTTAAGGAGACAATAATCATATGTTAACTCAATTATCGTTTTGTTATTCCTGTGACTTTTCGTTGTATTTATTAGATTGTTACGTTTGAAATGATATTTCTCATTTGTAAGAGGAAGAAAGATATAAACAACAATATAAATTATGCGATTATACAATCAGCAGCAGCATTTTAGATCCGTAGTTGGACAAGGACTTCCCTGTAACATGGGCGTCGCGGAGCTATTACTTTCTGAACTTGTTTTCTTTTTTAGTTGGTCTCAATTTCGCTCATCTCTGGGCATCCATGTTGTGAGCCGTTTGTTCAACGTGTGTTTTCTAGAATGACCAGACCATTGCCTTTTGAATTTTTTCTCTGATCTATTATGATTCTCAGTTTAAAGGCCGATCTTTTAGTCAGATACCATGTTTCAACTCCATAGGAGACTATCGGGAAGAAGCATTGGTTGTACAACTCTTCAGAACTAATGGTATCATCTTGTTTCTTCAGGGCTGAGCCTGGTATATCGAAAACTTGCCAACTTAGTGTGATTCTTTGCTTTATTCCCTCTTGATTTGGGGATATCATGGAGATCTGCAGTCTTAGTTAGACGTAGTGGTATATTTTTCCATCACTTTTTTTTCTCTTTTGATAGCTGTATCTTTGTGTTCAACATGCATCAGTGAATTATATTCTTTCATTATTCTCAATCATCCAAAACCATCGACATTCCCCAGGTAATGACTTAAACATTTGATTTCACTACACATATTTTTCTGTAGCCTTAATCTAAAGTACTAAAAATCAAAAGCCAAAAATTGACGCAGCGTGAAATCACTGCTGTTTTTTAAAACTTATTATATGTAGATGAGGTTAAAACGAAACCAGTGTTTCTAGACACATTATTTTGAATTTCATTGGCCAAACTACGATCACTATGATAACAGATTTGCTGCTTCCATGTGTTCGTAATTGACTTGTGTAATATTAAACTTAACTCTAATACCAACCAAAAGTATAACCATAAACACTAGCTTTAAACCTAACCCCGACACAAATCTCCAACACTGACCCTATCAATAGCCCAAATCCTTAAACCTGACCCTAATATAGCTTTTATAGGTAAATGTGATAAGATACAGTTTTCATTGGTCGAATATTAGCTTTCTTTTGTGCTGTAATTGACTTTTTGAAATAGTTCAAAATAGTTCACACCAGTTCAATGTATTGGGTAATCAACATGTCAGTGTGCAACTACCATAAACCGGCTTTGTTTTGATAATCAATGATTCATGTTAGTGCCTGTACTCGGAGATCGTAGACGATTTTTTTTTTCACATTCCTTTTTCTATTCATGTTAATGTTCTGTTATGTTTGTGAAACTAAAAATGAAGTTCCAGGAAGTCAGGATATATAACATATATATATATGAGCACTTGATGTAATTTGAAGTTGCATTTGTTCTGAACAGAATTCTTTTGAAACGAATCAATTGTCGAAAAAACTCTTCATTTGGACGGATAAGTGGTTTAAAATTAGATTTATCGGCCATTTCACAACATCATCTGTATATAACAGGTGTTTTTTATTTAAAGAGATATCACTGATGTTTTGAGATTCATCATCATCATCCGTCTCTCAACGTCACTTGTTAGACATAGACCTTCCACAGGATCCATCAAACTTCTCTGTCATGGGCGTCACGGAGCCAGTACTTTCAGATTTTGTCTAGCTAGTCTCTCCATCTAATATTCTGCTGGCTTCAGTTCCGCACGTGATCTTGGGGGATCCATGTTGTGAGTCGCAATGTCCATCGACGGTCCACCATTCGTGCAACATGGCCAGCCCACTGCCATTTGAGATTTTGAATGGATTCTATGATGTTCCTGACTCTTGCCTTTTCCTGGATGTATTGCGCTGTTTTGTGGTCTTTCCCTGTGAGGCCCACCATAATTTTCTCGAGTGCACGTTGCATGGTTTTCAATTTGCAGATTTGTCTCCTGGTTAGGTTCCATGCTTCAGCTCCATAACTGACTATTGGGAGGATGCATTGGTTACACACCCTTCTTTTTACGATTAATGGAATCTTCTTATTTTTGAAGCTTGAGCTTGCTCTAAACCATTATTAAATGCACTTTACATTTTTGAGATAAAACATGATTCTTTTTTTGGTGTAAGCTTTGTCGTTCATAACTGTACAGGTGAGATATCTATAGTTCATTAAATGGCTGACATATTCGCTGTCTTCTCGAACAGACATCGTGGCATACCAGTGACAAGATATGGTGTCAAATATTTTGAGAGAGGACAGAGTACAAGAAGTATTGGTTTCAAGTTTGTTTTTTTTTCCTTGGGCATTGTTACAACTTGAACGCAAACAACCTTAGGCAGAATTCAAAATTGGTTCAGTGTTGATTCCGTTTTCAATGCCGAAAGCCATGATGCTGAAATACATCAAGTTCTTCTCTTCTTTTACTTTTTTCTATTTCTTCCAGAATTGTTTTCAGTCTGTGTAAATAAGTTTACACATCCATATCCGGTAAAAAGAAAATTAAGATATATATATATATATATATATATATATATATATATATATATATATATATATATATATATATATATATATATATATATATATATATATATATATAAACGTAATTGGGAAATGTATATATGGTACGACAAACTGATCATAAATTGCGTTATATTATACTGAAAGTCTCATATGAAATTATCTTTCGATGATTCATTGGTTGCCGGTTCCACTCCAGCAGAATCCCATTTTCTTTTTTTGTTTATTCTATTTATGTTGTTTAGACCAAATGATACATTCACTGTGTAATGACGCTAGAACACTTCAAAGATAAGTTCCAATATAACACAATTTATAGTCACACATATCTATATGTATATATATAAACACACACATACACACACACACACACACACACACACATATATATATATATATATATATATATATATATATATATATATATATATATATATATATATGTATATATGCGTGCGTACGTCTGTTTGTATGCATATCATATTTTCTTTTTTCATTTCTTCAGCTGTAATAACTTTCACTCCATCATTAAGTAGTATAGCAATGCTCTTCCCTCTCTGGAATGGAGCACTTTGGTGGACGAGTAATTATGCAAAAGCAAATATATTTCTTAATCGGGTCCTGCTGCCCATCCAGTTCTGCATAGAGCAGGTGGTGAATTTGCAACCCTCTGGGTCTGAAGCGAAGGTTTCAATCCTATATATATATATATATATATATATATATATATATGCAGGAGTCGTCGTTTGTTTTTTTAATTTTTGTTTTATAGTGCGTGGATTTTGTAAGGTTGTGGACTAATGATGATTATGGTTTCAACACTTTTCTTCAATAAATGCCCCTTATGACACGATGGGTGTAACATTTGATCTCGACAACGTATAAAAGGAAATGGTGCTGCTACAGGAATCGAACCCAAGACTGATTGTGTAACTGCTTCAACCTAGTGTATCTCTTGTCATTTTGCTAAACAGCCACCTACATGGAGAGACATATGTAGATATACATATATTAAACACAGAAATTATGAGGTGAAGAACTTACAATTCATTTGCTTTGGTCTTTGAAAAAAACATTAAAAAGCACAACTGCCCTACGAATCCAACACATACTGATACATATTCATGAATGCATTATCTTGTGTCCCTATTTAATGACAATGTGTTCAGAGATTATTTCTTCCAAATTGGAAAAGCCGTGATTAATGTTTTTCGCATCACTATTGCCAATATTTCAAGCAAACACTTCTAAAACCTAAATTTGTTAAGGCTGAAAGGACTGCCCAAGGCCCAAATGGACACAAGCACGTTTTTATTAATATTCCCTGTCAAGTACTGCAAACTAACAACAACAAAACTGGGGATAAAACTCCCTAAAGAATATATTTGTGAGGTGAAAAAATAGCTTCCCTGCTCACCTACGGTATAACGTATTGAAAGCACTTAACGCAGGGCACCGAAAGCCAAATCTTCAGGCAACAAAAATTTGGCATTGGCCCGGAAGGTTTACCCAACAAGAATATAAGACCATTGATATTGCTTTTTTTTTCTTGTTTCCATTGTTATAAATAGGTAAGTATCGGTTTTATCAACTTGGTGAAAGCATTCAGCCCAAAAAAGCAAACAGTAAGCTAGAAGATTATCTCTGTATATTCAGTAGGGTAATTTTGTTTATCGTTTTCTTCTTCTTCTTCTTCTTCTTCTTCTTCTTCTTCTTCTTCTTCTTCTTCTTCTTCTTCTTCTTCTTCTTCTTCTTCTTCTTTCTTTCTTTCTTTCTTTCTTTCTTTTTTCGGACACTAGATGAAATGTGGCATGTCTGGATGAGAACGCACGGAAAAAGAAATACGATGGTATTTATTGATTTTCGAGGGGAAAATATCTCAAGTAAAAAAACAATGCAAGACAGTAAGACTTATGATTTGCCTTCTTCTGGTTCTGTTATTGATAATTACTAAGCTTAGTATCATCACCAAATTTGATTGAACTAATTTGATTGATGGACTCGAGACAATCTATCTTTACTCAGCTTAGCTTATAACTGCACATTTTGGGCTAGTCAAGTACGGTTCACAAATATCTCGTTCCTGGGGATCCGTTTCCAAGACTACACCCCAACTCTGTGTTAAATGAGTAAGGAACAACTTGATGCTAGTGACATATACTGATGGAACCGAAGTGTATGGGTTCCCACGTTGGAAAAAAATAAACTTTTGCGTGCATTGTGTCTTTATGGAACGATGATTCAGTACTGACAAACAGTGGCGATTAAAAGTAATACATCTTTGCATATACGCAGTTAGGAGAACGGCCATTTCTTATCGATGAAAGTGGCCAGGTGACAGTGTAGCTAAAAATATCATAAATGCATCATGGACTAATCCAAAGACTCTGAGAAGAAGTGCAGAAGGTATTAATCAAATATTAACATAATGATGGAAGATAGAGAAAGTTAAGATTAGGATTATTGTTAGGGTTAGTTTTCAGGCTTAATGTTTTAGTTTGGGGTTAGTGTAGGGTTGGTAGAGTTGTTATGATTGTAATGGTAGTTTTACCATTGGGAAATTAGTTCACACTGTCCATACTTATTGAATTTAACGAAGAAAAAGTAACTATCACATTGAACTATATATGATGACTGACTGCTGGAGGGAACAGGATGTTCAGATCGAGAACAAAAGGGTTATTTATTTCAAATTTTTCCATTTTAGCCATCACAACTGTTGATTCCGACGCAAAGATTTCCAATTAAGAGTCTGAAGGACATCAAAGCTATTGACCGTATCTTTCAACCTAAAATGGTGCAAGACTGCAATAGCTAGACACTGATCATTATGTCTCTTACATTACAGTCTTGGAGAATATCTGTCTCTACATCATTGCGCTTCGAATCACTAAATAATTATGTCCGGCACAAACTCACTATATCAAAGAAGCTGTCAGTCGGACAAACTTGCAACACATCAAGCCAAAGTTCCTATTTACCTGTGCAATTGGATAGCGCCACCCCGAAGCCAGCTGTTTCTCTGCAACTGAGCCAAGTAAGGGAGTGAAGACCCAAGGACGAGTACAAAGGTTCCTGATGCGCTTATTTATGCCGAGCCTCAGCTAAGGCATTGCACTCAGACTGCTGCTCACAGCACCACCCAATCTGACCGATTTGGCTGTCGAGTGTCAATACTGGCATTTCGGGCAAAGCAGTGGTACAGATTTTACACTTTGATCCAAGTTAGGCCGAGTAGTAATACTTGAATCCATGGACGAGTGCAAAGGTTCCTTATGCGCTTAGCAATGTCGAGCCTCTGTAGCCTTCACTAGCTATGGCATCACACCTGAGCACTCGGTTTGACACTGGCAACCAATCTACAGCCTCCATAGCTGGCAAGTGACTGTATCAACTCCTCGAACAATGTTGTGGGACAGATACTACACTCGATTCCAAGTCAAGAAGGCCAAAAACCTGTGCCAGGTAAGTACTTTTTATTTAAACTCCCCCAACAGAGCAAAATGTGACACGATGACGGGGCTTTACGTGGGGGAGAAGGAGCAACCTGTCAAAAAATAGTTCCATCCGACGCGACTTTGGTTTGCTAAGCAACCAAATCAACCGCTGTCGTGAAAGCATCAGGTACGAGCCCGACCTATCCCTTTGAGTACCATGGAACAGTACTGCCCCGGGGTGTCATAGCCCCTGCAGCTGGGTCGAGTAATAATAGGGGAGCCCAAGGACAAATCGAAAGGCTTCCAGTGTGTTTAGCAATGCGCAGCCTAAGGTTAATCTCATTGGCTGGCGTATTGCACTGATGCACTCGGTCTTTGACACTCACGGTGACACAGTCTCCGGCCTACTCGACAGGCAAGTATCATTATCAGCGGCTCAGGCTGCGCTGTGGAACTGATTCTACACCTTAATCCACGCTGAAAAGACCAGAAACCTGTGCCAGGTAAGTATTGTTAATCTCATTCTCTACTGGTACTCGAGCAATACGATGCAGAACATTTGTATGAAGAGAGGAGAAAATTTATCTGGATCTTGTTTCTTTTATTCTCAACTATTACTTGAACAATTAGATGCAGACAATTTGCATAAAGAATGGAGAGAATTTATTTAGATCTCATTGCTAGAAAGATAAGGCTGTAATCAAATTATTAGTGCAGAATAGTGGTTTTATCTTCTGTAATCGAGTACTGAGACTCATCAATATTCATTTTCGACGGTAACAAAATGATTCGATTAGCTCTTATTTGAACACGTTCGGGTAACACTAACTTCACACAAAAATTATCTCCACGAATCGATTGGAAGCGCCAGTGCACACTCAATGGAGAGAAATAACATTCCGACTGAAAATGTAGATCATTGTCTATTTTTAATGAAGCTTTCAAACTATTTTCACAGACATTAGGAACCTTCAACAGAAACTGTCGAATGTTTTTTTCAGTATTTTGATTCGTCTGGCTAGTTGACTGGCTATGTATTACACGTACTGGCTACAGCAATATAGCAACAGGGTTGGACTTCCATACATCTACTCGTTATTGTGTAAGTTAAACGGCCAGTGGTAATGCAAAGGCCTAAATCACTGCTTCAACTCCGAATACTCATTTTGTTTATTCATGGTCTATATCTGCTTTATTTGTTTCTTCCGACGCAGACAATTCTGTTATTAAGAAATAGATATATAATCTGTAAAAGAAAATTGGTGTGTTGCAAAAATCGAACTTATTGGTTGCAACATTTTTTATAGCTTTTTGGATAATTCCATCCCAAAATACGTTTTGCAGTGGGGTTGGGGCAGTTTACATTAGAAGGGTATGCCAAATTAGTCAGTAATTTACACCTTTTTCTTTGGAAGATTCAATCTTCTTAGTAAATAATACCCTTCAAAAGACTAGTGAAGTTACCTACCCATTGATTATTCTTTATTCCAAAATTTCAATTGATGTCCGCCAAAACAGCAAGCTGCTAAAAGACGTTGATCTCATGATAGTCTCTATTGAGTGACTAATCAGACCTGTTCTAAGAAATATTTAAACCATCATTGCATTTTTATTTTTTAATGAGATTTCAGCTGGATAATTTTTCAACGTTTCCCAATCCGTAAATATGTTACAATGTATAAAAAAAATTTTCATTGGAGCTGAATTTTGTATCTTCACAGATCAAAACGTCAAAATTTTGAGCCGATTTTTATTTCAGCCAAGGAAGTCGAATTAAAATGATATAGAAAAGCTCGTACGCAAAATGACGCTTGAGTAATGTCTAAAGAGGATTATTAAGCAATTGTTTTAAAAGCCTGCCTGGGAACTGGTTTCTACACAAAGGATCCCCGGAATTACGAATGCCTGATCTTAAGCATAGAAAGGTATAATATACCCTATATACTGAGACGTATATTCAATCAAATTACCACTGTGCGTAACTCTTTCAACTTATGGACACACCACGTTCGTAACCTGAACACTTCATACAATAAAATATCAATAATTCGTCCAAAAATTGAGAGAAATACAACCACACACTGATATACTCCATTTGGGTCAGTGTTCTCACTTTGGTTGTAATTATCGCGGTTGTAAACTCTACCTTCAGACATCAGTCATATCCAGTATCTTTCGGTGGTAAATATAGAATAATATCCAGTAAGGTGAGGTTGACAATGGAGGCCTGTGACAACGTCACAGTTTCACTGCATGCGTCAGATTAGTGGTTTTTATAAGCCTCAAGTCTAGTCGAGACCAGGACTTTATTCATACAAGTTTTTTTTTTCAATGACAACCCCATTGGCAGGATGCAAGTCCACCACAGGGATGCTTCAAACTTAATTATATAGTTCTGAGGTGATTGCACAAGGAAATTTGTATTAATGAAGTGTTTACCACAGTTCACACAAACCAGGAATCGAACAAAGGTTTGTTTTTTTTTCTCTACTGTTGTCCTCATTTTGATCCACCTTTTGGACACAGTTCTTTCAATAGAACTCTACAGCCTTCTTCAGATATGAAAATTTTTTTGATGAGGATTGCAGTTACAAGTATTGTATGTTTATTTTTACAGATTCACGCCCGTATTTTGCTTTGAAAAAGATCTAATTTATCTCCCTTGCCTGATGAAGGAATGAACATATTAAACATCTGACCCTAAAGATTAAAAAATGGGGATTAAAAAAAGGTGAAAGCCCCCCGACCATTACTAAATGGCGAATGTGAGGTCAGCTTTTTCCTTGTGACTCTGTTAGAAACACTTTTAAAACATCAATAATAAATGCTAATCTGATTATTATGGAAGACGGACATCAACGTAATTAAGGCCTCGGGCACTCTCCTGTCTGGGAATAGACAGTGGTTTGAGTATATTCTGGCCATACGCTTTCAAGAGGGCCCACCGTCCCATCATTCCAAACAATCCCCATTTTCAGCACCAGTCTGAAGAAATCCGTAGGGTACTACGACCTGAAGATAGCGTTTAAAAAAATCAATATGCAGCTAACACTAAAAAAATTGATGATCTCTCTTCTCGAAAAATCAGACAGAAATAAAACATTCGCTACGAGAACCTTCTTGTCTGACGATAATAATCGAGGATTTTATAAGCATTATAGGAACCATTGTCAACCAAAGCCAGCCTCTCGAGTCTTGCCGACACGTCATTCCTTATATCCGATTCGCTCTCTTTATTAACGATCGTAGAATCACGGTCTGAGTACGTGCAGTGGTAAGCAACTGTGAATTGGATGAAAGAAATACTAATTGAATTGACAATGTTTCATATTATAATAATAATAATAATAATAATAATAATAATAATAATAATAATAATAATCGGTCTGATTAGTCACTCAATAGGAACTATCATGTGTCCAACAACGTTTGAAAGCAGGCCGTGTAGGAGGAATCTAGTGAAAATCGGAAGGAAAAGGTGATCAACTAAAATATTATTTCTCCATGCATTTATTCTGATCACTTGAAAAGTCCAAGTTTTTTCCAAAGGAGCAAAAAGCAGCAGGGTAGCAAAGGGTCCAATTTACCGTAAAGTTGCATTGTAAATTGATCCCCATCATGGAGGATGAAAAAGCAGTTTTAGAGACATAACAAGGAGTAAATCTTCGAATTTTTAGCTCTATTGAAGGTGCCACGGATACAAAGCCAAATCCACTCAATAAATGAGGAGACTTATATTGAAGGTTTTTTGTGGCAGTTCTATTTGACGGTTTTTGTTATTATTATCATCATTATTATTATTATTATTATTATTATTATTATTATTATTATTATTATTATTATTATTATGGAATCTCACACCAGTTGCCTGGTGGTAACCGCTGGAGTTTGAGTGACAGCAAGTCTCCTCAAGTCTTCAGCCCTCCTCTCCTAGTACTCATAGGTCGCAGTAATTCTACGATTTACAGTTTCACACCGGTTGCCCAGTGGTTATCGCTGAAGGCTGAGTGACAATAAGTCTCCTCAGGTCCTCAGCTAGCGTCTCCTCCCTCTTTCGCATATCATGACAGAGCTACTATTCGTTGCAGTACTTATATCTCTAGCACCTTCCTCAGTATCCGTGCAGTTCCCAGTAGTGCTGTGGTCTGTACGGTCTCTATCCTCCCCCTAATCCCGATCTCCTCCAGTCTCTCCCTCAGCGTTTTGGGGACAGTTCCTAGTGCTCCCACTATGACCGGTACTACCCTGGTTTTCATGTTCCACATTTTCCTTAACTCCCTTGCTAGGTCCTGGTATTTTTACCTTTTTTCACCCTCCTTCTTTTTTACTCTATGGTCTGCAGGCACAGCAACGTCTACTATTTTGCAGGCCTTCCTTTTTTTGTCTACTATTACTAAGTCCGGTCTTCTTGCCTGGATGAGGTGGTCAGTTTGGATGTCAAAGTCCCACAGTAGTTTGTGATTGTCATTCTCCAAAACTGCCTCTGGCTTGTGCTGATACCACTTTTCCCCATGGTTGAATCCCATTTATTATTATTATTATTAATAATAATAATAATAATAATAATAATAATAATAATAATAATAATAATAATAATAAATCAATGTGATACTTTTACTAATACTATTAGTGACCTTAGATCATTGGCAGCTCAACAAACATCAGTGATCTTCTGAACCATTCTCAGCTTGACGACTTTTATTCAAACTTAACATTCCATAAATCTGTTCTCTTGCCAAAGCTGGCAAACCTCAAAATATAACCACTGAACGGTGATTCGGCTCAGTAGTGGAGCTAACATAATTCAATAGATAGTTATATCAAACATTTTTTTGTCCATCTTGTTCTATTTCCCATCTATTGTTAAATTTCCGCTCACATATACTAGCAGATGTAAAAGCTGGACTTGATAATTTCTTTCCTCAGGAAATCAAATCCAGCAGTCGTGTTGTAGGTTGAAAAGGCGACGGGTTCAGGGAAAATAGTCAGGAAAGTCGACGTACAGTCCTTACCGGATGCCATCTAAGATTCAATCTGTTATCTAAAAACATTGAGACTAGTCATCAATATACCAACTGTTGTTCGGACAATGTAATCACCGTAGAAAAAAATGCCTACTTACGCATCACATTTGAAGACAGCCGTGGAATGGATTGGTCGGAACGTTTTGTCGACATCAAACATGTGAAGAAGAAATCAAATTGTCTAAACAAAACTTGGGAAGGCTTACTGTGTTGATGAATGCATATATAAACATCCATCGTCCTTACGCGGTACCGGGGATAGCTTTGCAGTAAACTCAGAGGGTAACAATAAGAAAAGCCAAAAACTCTCTTATTTCGGAGTATGTACTGGACTCGGCTCCAAAATATAACGGTGTTTATTATTTCCTTTACTTACTTTCCACGAAAATTTGCTCTGTAATTATATGAAGTGTTAACAAAAAGGTTCGCGAACCGAATAGAGTGTTAACTTTTACCTCAACCCTTTTTGAGCAGTACACTTTATGAGCCGACACACGGACAGACGAATAGAATACTCAAGAAGTGACAGGTAAACCTAGATGCAAAGCCAACCAATTATTTCACGGCTAAATTTCATAAACATTCAGGTACAATTCATTAACACAGCCAACACAATGAGCGAGATACTCGGTGTATTTTGAATGCTGATTTTAAAGATTATAGACCCTCTCCATATGGATGATAAATGAAACGCAATCTTTTAGGCTATATCCCTCTCCCTATCATACCTTGTTCCGAATCATGTTTAATTATTAAATATCATGGAAATAACGTTTTCGAAAGTAAAAACTAGAAAGCATTCCGAGAGCACATATATCAGCGAACGCCATTTCCACTAAAAACTGAATGAAAATTAAAATATAGCGACGATGAAGGGAAGGTAACAGTACGTGTCTTTAATCCGTCCCTAAATCAGTCCAGTTCCCCAAAATACCATTGAGAACATTTGGAGATATTGAGTAAACGAATATCAGTGAATACTCAACAAATCCTACGTACGTCCCAAAATTCAACCCATTCTCCCTTAACCCAAATCATACCTTTTGAGAAATAAAATTGAATTCATTGAAAAATTTTCAGAGATATTGAATGGACATATAACTTCAATCCGGAGGAAGAAACCTCATAAAAATATCATTGAAATTCATTTGGAAGTTTTCCTATTCGCACCGTTCCATAATGATCATAAAGTGACAGTTTGAGAACTCAGATAAAAGCAACAAAAAAAAATGAAATAAAATGATGTTAGTCAAAAATTCGATGAGTGATAATGCTTCGTGAACAAAATTTGAATAAAAAAAATTGTGATAATCACGAACAAAGAGGAAATTCTGAAAACTGGAGAAGAAAGAAGGAAGATGACAGCGAAAAAAGAGGATTTAAGAATTCTTTCAGTATATCTTAATTGAAAAGACTTTACAGTCAGCTTTTAGATGATCTTCCGAACCCTTGACTGGGAGAATAAAGGTATCAGAATGTATGACAAATCCCTAAGTAACCTCATATTTATCACAGGACATTATTATTTTTCTGAAAACTTTCATGATCTTCAAATATAGCTAGACTCTTTGAATGAAAAAAATAGAAGGAAGTTTGTCTTTGCATGAACTTCAGTAAAACAAATGTCATGTACAGCAAACATATAGAGGAGAAAGATATTGTATTGCCACACAGACAGACCCGAGTGAATACATATAACTCTTCTAACTTCTTTAACAGAGGTAAATTACGCCACAATATCGTAATCATCTCATCAACTCAGAAAAATACCACTGACAATATATATACATATATATATATATATATATATACGGTGAAGTGAAACCAAGAGAGACTAAGTTTATGCAATTAGGACGCAATTTGTAGTAATTACTTTTTGCCAAGCTTTTAACGTCAAGGAAAACCGGTGCAAATAAAGAGATGAATTAATACCCAACGGTGACTGGTTTGTCAGTAATTATTTCACTGCAAATGAATACTGCATCTCTACGTATAAACAAGTAAGAGTACTATAATTTGTGTCTCGTCGAAATATTTACCTCGGGTGGGCAATGATCGATTGCAGGCGTAAAGTGCACACAATTTGGAAATATGGTGTTTTACATACTTTAGCATTTTAAGAGTGACTAGTGAGAACTCAGAGATGTGATTGCCAAAAGAAAATGGATAAAAATGAGTTCATTTACAGTAGCGATTCTTTTATCTGCTTTGGAATATAAGCAGATCTCTCCTAACGCATGAGTGACACAGCAAAAAAGTTACAATTGAAATTAATTCAGAGTATTCAGAGATTTTGAGCGGACAAATAGACCGAAAGAGAGACACAAGTAAATGCATATACTTCTTCCAACTTCGTTACCAGAGGTGAAATAATGGCAATAAGATAAAGAAATATCAGAGACAGACCGGATCCAGAATAATTAAACCAACAACTAAGGTCATATGAAAAGGCATTTAAACACTGGGAAACATATTTTAGCGAGAATGAAAATATCCTCAGAGAGGAAACACACCACAAAGGCTGTTGTTTCAGAAACATACTGATAACGGAAATGCCTACACCATATCCTCTTGATTTTTTATTTATAACTACCAATAAGCACAGCATCCCCAGTAGATAAAACCAACCAAACATAACATACAATGATCAACCACGAACCAAAAAAGTAAAAAGAAAAGATGTACTAATAAGATAAAAAAAGGTCCTAAAATCAAAAAAAAATTTAAAAAATAGACACTTCCCGACAAAAGAAATGACATAGATAGGAATCTAAAATGAATCAAATCATTCGCCTGAAGAAACCCAAAGACGGCAGTAACATTAACGTGTTTGGGTAGCGAATCCTTATTTCATCATAAATATATTTGTAGCAGGGCAAGCCGTCTTTGCCCGGTGGTTGAAAACTCAAAATATAACCAAAGAAGAGAAATACGGAGAAACAATTATTTACACGATGTTCTCATCAGAAAGTACCTGTAACGGAAGAAATATTCTGATGCACAAAAAACAACAACAAAAAACAACAACAAAAAAAAAACCAACAGAAAAACAAATGATGTCGTCGCTTAGTTAAGCAAAGCTTCTGGGTATACAATATAAGTGTTTCTCCCATTATGTACCAGTATGAAAAAGTTCATCGGAGATCCAAGTCTTCAACAACCAATTTTGAGCAGCCCATGGGTAAAGCATGGGTAAGTCAGGTTAAGGCCGACTATCTGCAAAGATTCTCTTCATACCTTGTAACAGTTTCCACAAATGACCTCAGAAGACCTTCACATCAACCATGCATTGCCTATAAATGTTTGTTAAAAATGTGTCGATATGCACACTTTCTGCATCCTAAGTGCGATATCGGGGACAACAACTTGGAAATCCGCTAGAAAAGACTGAAAATGACATATGGGGACTTCGAATGACTGGTATCAAAATCACACTCTGGCTGTGGACAAATTTACTTCAATGCCAAAAGTCAGTTTCATAGGAGCGAAATTGTCAGTTGTAACGAAGAGGATTGTCTAGAAATGACCAGAAATGATCTCAGGTAACCTCAAATAAATTCGAAGGTCAACATCGCATCGCCTATGGGCTTCGAAAAGATTTACACCTAAGTTACTTTTCAGTTCCACGGAAGTAATTTTTTTTTTTTTTTTTTTTCGAAACTAGAAAATTGAGTAGGAATGACATCTGGTGACTGTGAATGGTTTCCAAGGTCAACTCCATTTAGCCAGTTACTTTTGATGTGAGAGGATGTACCAATATGTTCAATTTCCGCATCTTTGTTGCACAATCGTGGCCCCAACCCTGAAAATTGTCAAGACTTGATCTCTAGTGACCTCAAATAACCTCAGAGGCCAATCTCACATAATATATGTGATAAGCTGACCTCTCCTCGGTGTGCATGCGAATATTTGATCGATAGGCATCGACATTTTAACGGAGAGAAGACGCCAATGAACAAATATTAGTATATATATATATATATATATATATATATATATATATATATATATATATATATATATATATATATATTTGGTGTGCAATATATATATATATATATGTGTGTGTGTGTGTATATGTATTACTCTTTTTGATTTCCTATCCATCCATTTCCTTGCTTTTCATATCTATATTACTGCCTCATTCATAGCTCACTTTCTCTCTACAAGTACACATATATAAGTATGAATATATATATATATATATATATATATATATATATATATATATATATATATATATATATATATTCGCGCATATCTATTATTTACTCTCCTACATATATTTGTATCTCTATTAGTGTAGCAGTTTATCATTCAATCTTTTCCCTCTCAATATATATATATATATATATATATATATATATATATATATATATATATATATATATATATATATATATAATATATATATATATATATATATATAAGGTTACCTCACCATTAAAGGTTACCTCACCATTAAACTATTGATGGATCGATATTTCCATGTCATTAAATGTTTAGCTGTATAATTTATTAAAACTTTCAATCGTACAACCAAGGCACTATCTGTAAATGCTGTCATCTAACGCTCCATACAGCAGTGTGTTTCCTCCTATGCATGAGCCAAACGGCCAAATCGCGTTGGATACGCAAGTTAAAAAAATACTGAGCGTGGTCACTGCCCAGCGGGTGGACGGTTCGGAATACAAGGTGCTGTGTGCAATAACAGGATTTTTTTTGCGACCGTCTCAGCCTACGCTCCGACGATATACATCATCATCATCATCATCATCATCATCATCATCATCATCATCATCATCATCAGTCTTTTAATGTCCATCGTTGGACATAGACTTTCCCCAGGATTTGCCACAATTCTCTATCATGGGCGTTGCAGAGCCAGTATTCTCAGAATTTGCCTCGTTCATCTTTACATCTTGTATTCTATCGGCCTCGGTTTCTTATGTGATCCCTGGGGATCCATGTTATGAAACGTTATGTCCATCGGTTGTCTTTCATTTTTGCAACATGGCATGCCCATCGCCATTTGAGTTTTTTAATAGTTTCTATGATGTCTCGGACTCCCGTTTTCTTCTTTATATACTGTGCTGTCTTGTGATCTCTCCATATGAGGTTGAGCATAATTCTTTCATGTGCACACTGCATGCTTCCCAGTTTGCTGGTCTGTCTCCTGGTTAGGTTCCATGTTTCAGCTCCATAAGTGACTATCAGGAGAATGCATTGGTTGTTTACTCTTCTTTTTAGGATTATTGGGATCATCTTGTTTTGAGCTTGTTCTGCCGAAGGCTTGCCATTCTAGAGTGATTCTTCGCTTGAATTCCTCCTATTTTGAGGATCTCATGGAGATTTGTTATCCTAGGTAGATGTAGTGGTCTACCTTGCCGAGTTTTGCATCTTCTATCTTGACAGTTATGTTTTTATTCTCAACATGATTATTGCACATGACTTTAGTTTAACTGAAGTTCATACGTGGGTCGACATTTTTTTGTTTAGATCATCTAGCATTAGTTTGATGTCGTGTAAGTTCTCTGCAAAAAAGATGATGCCGTCTGCAAATCTAAGGTTGCTCAAGTATTCACCGTTTCTTTTCACTCCTCTATTTTCCCAGTCCATGTTTCAGAAGATCATCTCGAAGCAGGCTGTACAGAGTTTGGGTGAGCTGGCATCACCTTGTCATATTCCAAGCTAGGAACGAGCTGTGCACTCAGTCCTTTCCTTTGACTCGCGCTGCTCTACGAAGGACACATAACATGAAAACGTGCTTTCTTCGATGCAGCCCCACTTGTATCGAGTAGCAGCGAATATATCATATATCATGCAGAATTAAAGGCAATAATGGGTGACAAACGTTATAAAATTCTCCCGCGTTGGCAAAACAAAGGAAAAATCATTTTATTACATGGTTTCTTTTGAAGTTTTCTTCTTTTCTTTTACATGATTCAATGTTTGGTCTACATCAGAGTAACCTGGAAGTTCTTGAGAAAACAGCTGGTTCATGTTTTACTTGTTTTATAGATTTAAACATGACAACAAATATATATCTGAATTGACAATTCTATTTTCTTAATTGTCATCTTAGAATTACAACTTATTCTTAAAGTGGAATTATTTGCACTATTTCATATTTAAACCATTATGGACACTTTTTACAAACACACACACAAATATAGAAATATATATATAGATATGTAATACGAATAAGGAATACAATATGATATAATAAATATCCGATTTATGATGGATTTATTTCATAAAGTGCACAATACAGCCACTTTAAAGTACAACTTAATACCATAATCGTCTCAGAAATGTAGGAACAGACCAAAACAGGAATAATTGAATTCACAACTAAGATCATATAAAAGAGGAACCTAACATTGGGAAACGGATCCAAGTAAGAATAAAATACACTTGGAGAGGAAACATGCCACATAATCCTGATTGATCAACTATATTCTGATAACAAAAATGCCTATACCATACCTTCCGAATTTACAGTTTATACGTACCGTTAAGCACAGCATCCTAATTAAATAAATTTTTAAAAAACATTATGAGAATAACCAACCATTAAACAAAAATGTATAAAGAGAATAAAAGGAAAATCCTAACTTCTGGAGAAATAGACTCCCCACAAAAATATGTCATAAATAGGAATATAGAAATAGATTAATCACTCGCCTGAAGATGCACAAAGATGGCAGAATTATGAACGAGTCTGGGTAGCGAATGTTACTACATTATATGAATACAAATGTTCAGAATATACATATACATATACATTATCGATTGCATGGGTCTATTATTATGCACACTTAATATATATTTATATATGTAGGTCATGGGTGACTGTATACAGACATTGCATGCACTTTAACGTGTGTCTTTGTGTTTTAGTATGTGCAAATATAATTGATTGTCTTTATAATTTATATCAACTAAGTGTCTCTAACAGAGAGAAAACATTTTAGATAGCGACATTGCAGTAATAGTTTTTGACGTCATTTCCTCAAATGCATTGGGTAAAAAGAATAGAAAACGCAAATAAATGAACACAGGACAAGAAAAACAGAAAGTGATTTAGGCATTTTTGAAATTTTAATAAAGACAAAAACAAATTTCATTTTATCAAAGACAAAAAACAATTCTTATTTTATAAAAGATCAAAGACAAATGCCATGTCGGAATTCCAATTCATAAAATATTCATGCATGTCTAACTAAATGCGAGTGTCTTTTAACCCTTTAGCACCACATGGCTTATATGGAGAGGAACGTCGGTAATCTGAAAACTAATCATCCGAATTTCGGAAAATCTAAACCAGATTTCCGTGTCTGATGAATATTCAATTTTTTGTCTTTGTCTCGAGTACGCATCCGTCACAAGTGATGGAGTTCATTGCTGTTTTCATGCCTGCGAAGAGATATCAGTCGGTTTGTTTGATCTTAGACGGTTATTTTGGATGGTGGTGAAGTAATTTCTGGCCCAAACTGGTTTAAGAGAAACGAAACTGAACTTTTTTTTTTCAATTTAGATCTTTATTTCTTGATTATTATTTATTCATGCTTCTAATTTTAATATGACACATTTTTGAGTGAAAAGTATAGTTGTCAACTACCACAGCTAAATAAATGTATAGTTTTCAATCATAGTCGTCATGCCGTTGAAGATAGACGGTTTCTGGAGCTCATCTGTCACTATATCGTTAGTGAACCCGAACTATCACTCAGATAAAAAAAAGACTACATCTATCAACATGAACTTCATCATCATCAGTTTCTCAACGTCTTTCGCTAGACACAAAACTTCCCCGGGATTCGCCATACTTCTCTGGTGTGGGCGTCGCAGAACCAGTACTTTCTGAATTTGTCTGGCTCGTCTCTCGATCTAATACTGTGCTGCCCTCAGTTCTGCATGTGATCTCTAGGGATCCATGTCGTGAGTCATAATGTCCATCGGTTGTCATTCTTGTAACATAGCCAGCCCATTGCCATTAGAGTTTTTTAATGGATTCTACGATGTCCCTGATTCCAGTCTTCTCCTGGGTGTATTATGCTGTTTTGTGGTCCAAAATTTCTGAAGTCCTTAAGCACGAACCTGTATTAATTTTTATCCTTTAATTCTTTGTTCCATATTTCCATAATTTAAACGGTGCATCATGTGACTTTAATCGTAAAAAAAAACAATTTTTCTGACAATAAACTGTTTGAGCCCGTATTATCGACTGAATGAAATTAAACCCTTTGAGTATGATTTTTATGTACTTGCTACAAAAAGTTAACCGGAAACTTTAATCAAAAATATTAACATAGGTTTTTTCTCAGTTTTCAAATTGATCTGGCTGGTTGGCTGACGTGTTATGTTCGTAACACATGTACTGGCCACACCAATGGAGCTAGAGTGCAGGAAATGTCAAAGGTTACTTTCTGTGTCAACTGTTTTTGTTCATTTCTTTGAAAATATGCCCTGATAGGTTTTTAGTGTGAAGGGTCGATTGGCGATTCGAAGTGTTTGCTTGATTGGTCCTTAGTTCATGACCGCTTTTGTTCAGAAAATTATGACCTTTTAGTCCATGCAGTCAAATAAAAGAAAGGGAAATAACTTATTCATTTATCACTCTTTCCCCCAAATCTAACACGGCATACAGCCAAAATACATCGGTTCATGGATGGTTTCTATTGAGTGACTAACCAGACCTTGGATATTTCTGTATCGTCTAAACCTGGAATTGGACACAAGACATTTAGATAAGATCTATCTCTGTTTTAACCACGTTGCAATGTCTCGTAATGACTCTGAAAAAGAAAAATCCTGTTAGGCTTTGTTTTTGAACCTGGTTAGAACTTAATATTTCTATTCTATTGTTAACGGGTATATTCAGTTAAAAATAATATGTTTATTTTACTAACGCTTAACCACTAATATGATGTTTTTTAGGACAGGTAAGTAGATTAAAGAATAGGTAATCATAAAATAGAACAAGAGAAAAGTATTCTCAATGTTTTGATACGTGTTACAAGCTACCACTACTAGGCGGGGTTAGACAGTAGAAAATACGTAGGCATCAAATTGTGCTGAATTTGATTGCAATGTTGATCGTTTTACTTTGTTGATATCACAAGTATTTGATTGTATGTCATAAAATTGATTGAAACATAATGGGAGGGAAAACGGCCTCAACCTGATCGATTTTTTCTCTGCAGCATTCTATTTATCATTACCTACTTTTGACTAAGGAGGGTGATAGTAATGAGAGCACACTTTTTTTGCACTAATTGCAATCGAGTCGTATGTAACGTCGCTGCTAACAGTTGTATTGATCACAGAACTTTTGCATCTATCAGTAAATTAAAGATAAGAGAACGCGATTTTCACCATTCGATAACACGTATTCATTTGACTTTTTTTTAAAACCTAAGCCGACGCAGTAAATCCGACCAAGCCTGTTCATCACACTTTTTGAAGTTTGATAACTAGGGGAATAATGTACATGAAAACATATGGTTGTTATAAATCGATAGCTCGTCTTTTCGAAGATTTATTACGTGCTTCTTAAAGATCTAAAAATTATGGTATTTCTTCAGAGATATGTCCTTTTTGTAATCTTCGCTTACGTAGGTGCAAAATAAAGTAGTTTTACACAGCATAGCTTAGCTATGATATTTATAAGAGTTTTAACCCAAACTAGCCTGTCTTCCGTGCTTACTGACTCAGGAACTGTTCCTTTCTATCAGTCAACAAAATATCTCCCTTGGATTTAAAAAAAAATATTGAAATTTCGTGAAAGATTGAGCAATAGATTATGAGAGAGGTAATTAAATTTTGAGGCAAATTTTTCCTCCCATAAATCGTTGTTATATATCCATGCAATACAAATCATAAGTAATAAGGGTTATTTACAAGAATTTACTCGATAGCAATTGCGAAAGATATTTGTTTATATTCGTTGTATAAGACAGGGAGCATTATATCTTTACTATTGGTTGGGGATTTGTTTTTTGACCTGAAGCATATCGTATACTGATAACACCTCGCAACGCAATTTTTGGTCTTCGGTTGCGAGTGTTATTTTCTAACTATTTATTAGTGAAAAATTATAGAAAACGTCTACCTTTCCCTTCATAACTATTGTTCAGCTTTTGAAACCAAGACAGTGATGTTCATTGTTAATTGTTTCCGTACTGTATGTAATTAAAAATGCGCCAACTTCGTCCGCTGTCCAATCAAAAATAAGTAGGTTTTATAGCGAGATTATCGGTAACCTGTAACAAAATCGAAGTTTTACGCAATCAATTGACATTTGCAATACTTTTGTTAGACACAATCATACAGAGAATAACACTTATTACCCAGGAATATTTTCCATACAAGTTGTATAGTGTTATCGCTAATTAATTTTAATCCTTCAGATTGCTTTTAGATAAAATGTGGTTGTTCTATTTTCTAGATGTATTGATGAACATGACGACAGAGGACAATTGCTATCCAATAACAACACTCAATATTCAACAATATTTCTTTTAAATTATTAAAATTCAAACGTTTGTATTGAGACATTTGTGCAACAGAACGGTGAAAATATCTCCTCGATTATCAATATTTCATAAACGGTTGACTGCTTCGTTCATATTATGTCCATATAATTGAATTAATTATATATTGATTTCTTACGAATACATTTATCAAATTATTCTGTACTGATTATCTAGCAATTTACTAATGGATTCGTTTTTAGTGTTTTCTACGATTAAGCTTACTCTTTTGTATTTCTTATTTTCTCAAAAATTTTCGTGATTTTTAGCCGCCGAATTTGATGCAATATATTTCTACTTAGGATTGAATTTATTACTCGAAATGAGAACCTTCAAAATCTACCCAGTTTTGGCCTTTAGAAACAAGTGTATTTTTCTCCAGAAGCATGGAATATCGGGGTCTTATAAATACTGAATTCTTTGAAGGCATTTTGACTGACTGCTTGGTTGCTAAAGACCTTCCATCGTAGGAGATGGTCAAAATGTTCAGAAAAGCTGTAGTCGGTCGAAACAGGGACTGGTGAGTAAGCTGGATGAGATAGACTTTCGTAGCTTTCGTAGCTTGTTGACTTTCGTTGCTTGTTCACTATCTACGGGGTCATTGTGTGGCATGTTGGGCATCTTGCTTTTCCACTTTGATTTAAATGTCAACCACCTCTTAAATGGTTAACGTTTAGTTCCTCTGCAACGTTTTGAGTTGTTTTGTGCAGGAACATCTCAATAATGGCTCTGAGTTGGGTTCTTTAACCACAGTTGTACGTCCACGTCTTCAAGGCTTTGACTCACCCAGGAATTTTTTTTCCAAAATCAGTATCAAAGATTGAAATAATGAAAAACCAAATTATTTTTCAACAAACCTGAAACATCGAAAGAAACTCGAAACAGGCTTATAAGTATCCCCAACTTTTTCAAAAGTTAGATTCACGCCGCTTTCTCACTTTTACGGAAAATAGCGCTCAATGTTTGTTTTGCAGCAACCCGTTATAGATGCAGCGCCCACATCCTTCTCCACTCTTCAATTTCAGTTTCCTGTCTTCCCACCTTCCATACTTCAGATTCGTCTGCATCACATAAAATCATGTCTATTTTTGGGGACTTAGAAGTATTCAAAATATTCCTCCCCCATAAATTAATGATACTTGCGTTTTTGATTCACTTTACTTCGGCTTACGAAAGCTTTTAATATAGAGGAATGCTGTACCTCCGCTTATCAGGGAAAACCTGTATTCCAATATGTTAATCACGGCATTGTTAGTTTTTAGTAATTCTTGTTCATGAATAATTCATATTGTTTAGCCGATGAGTGCCTTTCATGCAAATATTGTAATATCTGGTAAACATCTTGTTATGGTGAGACAGAAAAATAACCTCAAACACTGAAACTCTAATGCAATACGATCAATAAGTCTTATTGATCAATTGCATTAAATTTGGTGCGCTAATGGTAGATATTCTTACTATGTATATATCTTTTTTTTTTACAGAAGATAGTCAAAGATGTTTTCTCCTTTCCATAACTGTCCAAATTGTCATGAAATTAAATATATATATATACATATATATATATATATATATATATATATATATCAAAGAAGTGCAGATGTTGGGTCTATGACAATGGTTTGACCTTTGTTTCGCCATGTCAGCTGATCAAATAGACAGTGTAGTACGGTTTACGTTTCCTTATTCAGGGAAAATATACTTCCATTTTCAATTCTAAAATTGATGAGTTCAAGGGTAATACTTACTTCTTTTTCATTCATCATCATCATCATCATCATCGTCATCATCATCATCATCATCATAGCCTTTTAGCACACGTAATTTGACATGGACTTTCTGCGAGATTCGCCCGACCTATCTATCGCAGAGCTGATAATTTCTGAACTAATCTTAATTGTCACGTCATCTTTATTTCTGCCGGTCACAGTTGCACATTTGATCTATGGGGTCCACGTTGTTAGTATTGATATCCATCAGTTGTTTGACATTCTTTTTTCATGACTAGCCCATTACCATTCGGATTTTCTAATGTTTTCCTCGTTATCAACGATCTCCTGTTTTTCGAAAGCTCTCTTTACGCCATTTTTCCGACCATGAAAAAAAAAAAGGCCAGAAGCAAAAAATCGCTAGCAGTGTTGTTTCATAGAGTTATAGAGACAACGTGCATCCCCTCCCTGTCTCATACACTCAAACTTATTGTACCTCCCAGTACCTAAACAGTTGTTCAATCATCACCATTATTACGGCTATGAACACTTCGAAATCTTCCTAATAGTAATTAGTAGTAATTGCTTCTTGCTTTAACGCCATTTCGTCCTACGAAAGGCTTCTTAGGAACGCCAAAGCTTTTGAGAGTTTTTATGAGTGTGTGTGTGTGGGGGGGTGTATTTATTAAAAACAGTCAACATTTGTTTCTTTAGTTTTCAAGTTAGGCCAGCTGGCATCGTATGTCTATCTGTACGTGTCACGCATACAGACTGCACAAATGAAGCTATTCCTTATCATGTCTACAAGAAATCTTTCCGTTATTTTTTTTAAAATTCCTGCCTCGAATAAATTTTTAGTGGGAGATCAATTTGCAATGTAGGTTTATGCTAAACGCATCTACTTAGTTTGTGGCCAGCAGCATTTATGCTGGTTTCCGGAGAGTCTGGGCTTTTTCAGTGATCCCTAACCAACAAACTTGAGAGAATATCTCTGAATTTTTGAGATGAGGTAATATTATTATTATCATTATTTCTATTATTATTCGGACCATCCTCATCTCGGTTGTTTTTCATTCAACGTTCCGGCCGTTGTACTCAACGGCCTCCATCAGGTATAATCTGGTAGGTGTGGGGAAGTAACGAACCGAACCCGTTAATTAACCGACGAGGGTATATTGACCGCACCTCTCTCTTAGCATTAGTAGTATTATTATTGTCTCGCACTGAGATTGAACCTAGAACCATCAGATTACTTGCAGTAATTTTGTCTGATTCTGTAACCACTACGCTATGTGTCCAACAAGAGAGAAGTAACTCATTCTTTGATCAATGTTTTTCCCAGTATTTTAAATGATCACCCTCAACGGAATTGCTTGAGGAGGAAAATATAGAAACTGTCTATCTCTCCCACTCAAACATTGCTTTTGTTGCCGGGACAGGAATATCCATTTGTTGTTTCTCTTATTCTATACAATTAAAATAATCTTATTGAAGATAAACAGATTTCAAATTATCAATGTCCTGGTCGAGAAATAAATGGAAATAATTGATCATGAACAACTGTGGCCACCAAATTTGGCAAAGAGTTGTCTCCCTCTTCATAAAAGCGTATGTTCGTACGTTCCAGTGCTTTTGGCCACAGCATTTCGTTTAAACTCCTTCCAAAAATGATTTTTCCTAATTTTTTGTAAAAAAAAAAAAGCAGTTGGGCTTTTGGGGGCCTCTTTCTGACGGGTTCATTAATAGCATTTAGATTCCCCAGATATTTTTTTTGTTTTTTATTCGATTTTCGATGTTTTCCTGTGGAAATAAAATTTAAATACTCCAGACTCTTGATTCTCTTTTTTTTTCGACTCTATTTCAAATACTTTTCAGTGGAAAACGCCAATGATGTCATAAATCAATTGTAACCATTCAAAAAAAAAAAAAAGATTGTACATGAATTGAAAAATTTAAGCTACGATTGTTCAATTATTGACTGGGACGGCGAGTTTTCCGCACTTTTTAGTCATTATCAACTAAAATCAATTCACAGAAACAAAGGAAACGTGGTATAGTTTTATCTTCTTCCATTGCCAGAATTAACTTCTCCCTACATATTAGAAACTGTCAACCAAAACTATCACATAAGTTGACAGTTTAGCTTTTTGTTCAGTTTATTAATAATTCTGGATCGCTCTAATGAAAACGAGGGGAGAAGGTATTTTTTTATGTTTATCATTTTATCTTCTTCAAAATCAACCTTCTAAAGAGATTTTAGTGGGAGTCGATTTGCTATGTAAGTTTATGTTAAACTGATCCTTTAGTTAGCATATGCTTTTTTTCTCGAAAAATAAATCTTTTTAATGATCACTGCCCAACAAAAAGCTAGAGATGTGATTTTTCCATTGATCATCCCTAACTTGGCATGGTGCCAAAATACATTTGTCACATGACGGTTTCTATTGAGCGACTAATTTCTATATGTGTGTATCTTTTATCCATATTCAATGGGTTTCTGAAGTGATTGATAGTGACATTTGGCAATTATGCCATTTGTGTGTATAATTATTTTTGCTGAATAGAATTTCTTTTCCAAGATAAGAGGAGAATAATCCAAATGAATCTGCCGGGAAGAAAGAAACAAACATGTTCTCTTGTTCTTGCTCCCTGACGCAATTCAAAAGGAAATGACAGTGCGCAGATTGACGTTGAACGTAATCTTCCATTTACGACTATGGTATAACACTGCAATTCCTACGGCTTGACGTGTGAAACGATGCAGAGAATAATTTGAAAAAAAAAAAAGAAGTCAGATGAGAGGAACTAAGAGGGAAGTGGAGAATTGAAGCGAACCTATCTCTGGGGCAATCAATTTTGGGGTCATTTCAATTAGGTCAGCAAATCAAGAGAGAGTGGGTTTTAGGACACCTGCCCCCTGGATAATGGCCTCGGATAGTCACACACACCCCCAGACAATAACATCAACACAGTAAAGCCAAAGCTGAAGTTGGTGGAAATTATATACTTGGCCATGTACATGACGCCCTCCCAGGGGAAAATGTCCCGAAGGCTATTGTCAAGAGTGATTTATCTGGGGTGCAGTTTTCCACAGGGCAGTTGTCCTTTGAGGACGATTGTTCCGTGGGCAGTTGTATTGATACCATGAACATGGCGAAGAACAAATCCAGCAGAGTACAGAATGTAATCAACAGTCAATTAGTTGGCTTCTTATTTGGTTTTCGGAAATAAACTTGTTTTCAAGACTATTATTGAAATGGAGGTTATATGTACTTGCCGTTGTTGAGCAAACTTTGGCGAATCAGCATGAGAATGAAAGATATAGTAAGAAATACTTTGCCTACTTTGTTGTGGAGTTATCAATAATACAAATGACGAATGATATTCAATGAATGTTGTTATGGAATGCAGATAAATACGTTGAAGAATAAGACTAGTTGTTTAAAGTTGAACTCTACTCCGACTCCACCAATGCAGCCTGAACACGTAACATATAAATAGATACGAAACGGCAACTATTCAGTCAATTGTACGGATTGGATAAAATTTTGCTCATTGTGGATAACGTGGAAAATCTTAATTCTCAACTATGGAAGGTTAGAGTGGTACAAGTGACACATATCTTGATAGAAAAACGCATCTCCTTTAGCCATTAGGATGCATTTTAAAAATACTTTCATAATCCTCGTGGTTTGATCGGATTAATGTTCAAGTTAAATATCATCCTTCTAAATATTCTGCATGTGATTTTAGTTTCGTCGAACGTAATTATTTTTGTTATAGTTGTTATTGATGTTTCGAACAAAAATTTCGAAATTCTATCATCATACTTGTCCTTCTCAGCATCCGATGTAAATAAAAAGGGAATTATTCAAAGGATAATAAGTGTCCGTGGAATATTGCGAGACTTGGTAAAATCCGAATCTCTTGAAAAGAATTATATAACAGATCTTGTTAGTCACTCGAAAAAAAAAAGACCGTTGTAAAATTTGAAAAATAAAACAACATAATAATCACTTTAAATTAACATATGTTTGAATTTGTACATTCATTTATTGCAATACGAATTGTTCTTATCATTACGTCAAGAAGTAAATAATAAACACTCTTATTCTTCATTTCTGATCGTGCTGATCACTCGGTGTCGTAGAACAGCAAAGCTGTGATAAAAAGCGACTAAAAATTGAGATGAAGGTAAAAACTAGTTAAAATTTTCTACAGAAATATTATCATTGTTTCTTTAATGCTGTTTAGAGCATAGAAAAGTACTAAGACAAATATTTGACTACCTGGCACTGGTATCAAACTGTTCTGACTTACGAACAGATATGATTTACAGACACTCCTAACACTCCTTCTCAACCAAGGGATTCCCTGTATTAATATATCTCTTTCAGATAATATTTTGAATTCCAGAAGTGTATTCAACACGTAATCGACCATAGCATGTAAAAATTCTAATTCATTTCAAATAATACGATTATTGATGCATCATTTACCTTTAAGTTTATCTTGATTTCAAGAAAAATGCTCGTAGATAAAAAAAAAACCTATTTTTCTTATATGCTGATAAAATTGAATAAAATATGAATTCCAAATATACTTATAAAACAATGATAATAAAATAAGGTATGAAAAGTGACACGAACTTTAATGACATTTTGTTGCTGCGCATGCTGCACAGTGTAAACCACTATATCTATCTTAGACAACGAATTTCCATGAAATCCTCAAGAGAAGAAGAACTCGAGCAAGGAATCACTCTAGGATAGCAACCCTTCGGTAGAGCAAGCTCAACCTTCAAGAACGAGAAAATCTAGTTAGTCCTAAATTAAATGTATGTAACCCATGTGTCCTCAAGATCGTTACCAATGGAACTGTAACATGGAACTCAACCGAGTGACTGACTCACAAACTGGGAACCCTGCAAAGTACTCGTAAGAAAATCATGCTCAATCTCACATGGACTGATTGTAAGACAGCTTAATAGATCAGGGATAAGTAGGAGTCCAAAAGACGATAGAAACCATTACAAAACTCAAATAGCAATGGTTTGGTTATGTTGCAAGAATGGCAGACAACCAATGGACATCACGAATCACTACATGGATCCCCAGAGACCAAATAGAGAACCGACGCCAACAGAAAATGATATGGCTATACAAGCTGGACGGGTTCAAAGAATATTGGCTGCGAGACGCCTTCGATAAAGAGGTATGACGAATTCTGGGAAAGATCTATGTCAAACGTCTGACGCTAAAAGACTGATGATGATGATGATGATGATGATGATGACTGCTGCTTTATGGTAAGGATGCATTATGTAGATTTCAATGCTATGCCGACAATACAATAGAACACGTGTCTTTGGATACCATGGAAAAATACCAACTTTCATACTATCATCTTGAACTTTTGAAATTCTCAGTCAAATTTTTTTCTATTGTATATTACTGTCAAGTTCTTTTTTTCTGAAATCTATTGCACGTCACCGAGAAACTCGTGGTGTGTCATTACCGACACATTCGTCATAGGATCACCATCACTGTGCTATTGCAACGACAGGTGTGTTATCTTTCGCATAACCATACATTATGCGTCGGCATTAATTCATCGATTTTTCTACCCAAATGTGTTATCAGACTCTGCGCACTTTTGGTGGTGCGATTTTGATTAAATAATTTATTTGTTTTGCCTATGTAATTTGATATGCTGGTCGGACGCTGGGCGAAACTGTGAACGCTCGGAGACGGTTTTTCTAAGAAACAATACAAGAAATGCATATATTTTCCAATCATTACTTATACATAGTGATATGTAAATCACGCACTCATAGTGACAGTCGCATCAAATCTCGGGAAAAGATGCATTTAGAGTTATGCACATGCACATACGATCTTGTTTCGTTTTTAGATGTAAATAGATCACCAAACTTCTACGCAATCATCATCATCATCATCATCATCATTCTCATCATCAGACTGATAGCGTCTGATGTAACACAGAGACCTTCCCCATGATTCACCTGACCTCACAAGACCTTGCCAGTACTTTCTAGTTCGTCATGTCATGTTAAGTATAGCCGAACCTTGTTCCGTGTGGGATCACTGGGGATCCATGTAGTTAGTCGGCCGTCTACCATTCTTGCAACATGGCCAGTCAATTGCCATTTATTTTTTCTTATGGATTCTATGATATCTTGGACTCCTGTTATTCTTCCGATATATCACGCTGTCTTGCGATATCACTAGGTCATGTCAAGCATGAAGCTCTTCGGTGCTAGTTGCATGTTGCAAGGTCACACACAAACACACACAACCACACACAACCACACACACACACACACACACACATATATATATATATATATATATATATATATATATATATATATATATATATACACACACAGAATACTCAATAGAAGGGACGCAAAAAATGAGTCACATCTACTGTTATACTGACCTCACTGCTGAATAAGTTTTTGGGTAACTTATAAAAGTAAGCCCTGTTTTAAAGCATCAAATGATGTGTAGTGTATTATAATATCTATGTACTATACGTTATGATTGTATCCTATATGAAATAACGAACTGCATGTATGACATAAGTTACATGTTAGAATTATAGCTGGAAAGGAAGTGGTGTTTAATCAACTCTGCATTGGTTCCACGTTAATAAAACCGTTTTTTTTTTGTTCAATCCCATTAACCGGTTCATAGTAAACAACTGATGACCCCTTAAAAAGTGAAGATTTACACGGAGTACCATAAAACAAAGTATATACAAAGCAGGGAAAAACATTGAAGAAAATTACGTAAATGACATTAGGAGATATTGCGAAATAAGTGACTGAAGTGACACAAAATAATCCAACAATTTTGTTCATGCTTTGAATATATATATATATATATATATATATATATATATATATATATATATATATGTATACATACATTCATATATATATATATATATGTGTGTGTGTGTGTGTTAATATTATAAACCCATAAGTTCCTTAACCTCATCACCCCTCCATAAACTGAAATTAGTCTCACACAACAGGATGAGCCTAGTTGATGGGATACCAATATTTGTTCACAGTGCAAATGGTAAACCTATTTTTCACAGCAAACCTATAGCCTGTAAAAGGTATTAACACACACAGCACACACTACTGAAGATGGGAATACGTCCTGAAACATGTCAAGACCAATAAATAAAAAAATATGCAGATAAATGAACCAATTTTCCATACACTTTCACGTCCGAGTCTGTTTCACACTTTATAGTCCGAATTATATGCTCTTTCATAAGAATAAAGCACTCTCGTGGATGGGGGATTTATGTGCAAATAAATATATTGCTTGAATTCAGCCTTACTGACCGTCCAGTTCCGTAGTTTAGGGGTTGGATATCGGTGTCCGGATCTGAAGCAAAGATTTCTATCCTGCCTTGCAATACTGGATGAGTTAATGGAAAGTTTATAGCTACACTGGAGACATGTAATACATCGAAACAGCTGTCTGTGGATGACACAAAATATATATATATATATATATATATATATATATATATATATATATATATATATATTGTGTCATATATATATATGCACACTCTCAGTCCTCATGCTTTTAACCTCACTTTACCAAATGTAAATTTGCATTGAAAATAAGACTTCACCAACCATAAACTTACTTTTTTCTAGAAAAAAACAATAAAGAAAGTTAAATGAAGAGTGGATATGAATATTTTCAGCTCTTTAGCTCTGCCACTACGGCATGTACGTGTGATAGATCCATACATACATAGTCATCCAGCCGGACCACCTCAAAAACACAAGAAACTTACATTGAGAATAATATGAGTTTTGATTAATGATTTTCTAATCCAGCCTCAAATTTTATAAGCTTTTTATTTCATTCTTCCGTCTCGATCACCTATATGATCTGTAACAGAAGAGAAAGGTTTGTTTTTTTTTTCAACCCCATCGCAACCCTCCACCCCAAATAACTGTAATAAAATCATGATTAGTATACCATCGGATCTTCGGGGTAACAAGGGGAGATAAACTTATCAAAGTGCCATTAGATTTATTTAACTCCATTCGAGAAAAATATTTAAAAAATTATCTTGAAAACTAATGTTACACGATATCATATGTACAACAAATATGTTGGGGATAATGGCACAACGACCGAAATCGAGAATGCAGAGCTGGAGAAAGTAGACCACTACATGTAGCTTCGACAGTGAGTTTCCATGAAGTAATCGAAATAAGAAAAAAAGAAAGAAAAAAAAAAGAAAAAAAAAGGACGAGCAAAGAATCACACACGGTTGGCAAGCTTTTGACAGACAATCTCCCGGAAAACACCGGAAACAAGAAAATCCCGCTGGTCCAAAAGAGAAAGGTATACAATCAGTGTATCCTACTGGTTGTCGTTTATGTAGCTGAAACGTGGAACCTTACGTAAAGATTGACCCTCAAATTGAGAACCAAGCAATGAGAACATGAGAAAAACTTGTTAAACCTCACATAGAGATATCATAAAACATCATGGTATATCAGAGGCTGGAGTCTGTTACATCATACAAACTTGTAGTAAACTCAAATGGTGATGGGCTGGCACGGTGCAAGAATGTCAGACGACCGATGGACATCACAACTCACACAGGGTCAGCTACAAGGCTGTAGCCAACGGAAAGTAAGATGACAGGACGACCTAAATGAATTTTTGAAAGCACAGGCTCTGCCAATGATAAGGAGGTCTGGCAAATCTTGGGGAAGGTCTATATCCAACGACCAACACTAACAGATTGATGATGAGGAGGAGGAAGAGGAGGAGGAGGATTAAAAGCTCAGCAGCTTTATCAACATCAATTGACACAGGTTATTTGCGAAGTTTTAAATGAATCAACTCTTTGGACACGTTTGGTCTTCCATAAACACCAGCGGTCGGTTTGGAATTTTAGTGGTATTGTATTGATGAGACAGTTAGACAGACATGGGCGAATACAAAACCTCTATTCAATTTAATGACAAAGATGATTAACGTCGCTGCGATTCTTTATGAATTTTTTTTAACCTTCTATTCTAAAGTTCACATTTATGGAACACCCATTGAGAAACAAATTTGCTGGCTACACTTCGCGTCAAAAGCCATGTGTCTGTGAAGCTAGCTACGTTAAGTGCTCAGTATTTTCGACTCCCTCTCACGTACACTGTGATGCATACATATGATGACGTTTGACATCTAAAGGCAACTGAAAAGATCCCGGGGTGGGGTCTTCATGCGTGTTTCCACTTAATTATTTGACATCTGGTCATGTTGACAATTGCCAGATATATTTATCAGCACACTGGGCATTGTCGTGTCGAGTTTCAAGTTGTTTTGGTGAGTTTTCAACACCGCAAGATATAATGGGAATAAGTCGAAGCCTTAGTTTCGTACGACAGATGGGAAATTACTTCACATGACGATTATGACAGGCTACTTCGCATTGTATAAAGCTGGGCCCTCCCAAACTTGAACATTTGGAACAGGCCTTGCGCTAGTGAAACACGTGATCTTCGTCAAAATTTCCTTCATATAAAAGCCTAGATGCAAACGTATGTTTCCTAGGGGAGATTGACTTTGTTTAACGGTACAATAACGAATTAGATAAGACCCGCAATATCTTCGCTCACAGCAGTGGGTTTACGCCTTAGGATGAGTACTCCAATCAATCATGTTCATGGACTACGTTATGAATTATAGATGCAAAACAGGTTTGAAACAAACCGTACGTACTAACACAGATTCAAAGGCACTTGTATAAGCAAAAAGCACCAGATTATGATAAGGAATTCATCTATTATGGATTTCTTGATACACGAAGTCAAAAATACCACCATACGTATAAATTTATACATGTGTATGCATATGTTCATGTATGTCTGTATGTGTGCGCACATGAGTATGTACCTGGACGGTTTACGTTGAAGAGTGTATGTACTTAATCTAAATAAAGATCTTAGTAGGAAGAACAATAGAAAAGTCATGCTAGTGAATATTTAAACAGAGAAATTATATTTCAAGCACAGTTAAAAGTGCAACTGCACACCCAACCATCTTCACAAACCATCTTACGTTAACCTCGTCTCAGTGATGCGTTTTACTCACAGTCAGAATTTGCAAAGAGATTTTTCTTCTAGGTTGTAACGAAGATTTCACCATGCTAATACACACACACACACACAACTTCTAGCTTAGGAATAGAGCTCTTCCCCGGATGGGGAATATATGCGTGAGTAAATATATCGCCTGAATTCAACCTTACTGACCGTCCAGTTCTGGGTGGGGCAGAGGTAAATTGCTATCCATCAGGGTCTGAAGCGAAGGTTTCGATCCTACCTTGTGGTACTGAATGAGATAATTGATACTCTATAGCAACACTGAAGAGTTGTTGTACAACAAAATAGTGGATGACACGATCACATACACACACACACACACATATATATATATATATATATATATATATATATATATATATATATATATATATATATATATACACACACACATCCGGCAGAATGTTGTGGAAAAGTTGACAATATGGGAAAGGAAAAAGGAGAAAAGAAATGACTTGAAACTACCTAATTGCATCTCAATTAATTCATTAAAGAGTTCAATACCTTGCGTACAGTTCAGCCATCCTTTGTTTTGTCAGAGGAAGTGGAAGTTGGGTTGAGAAAAATGGTAAAAAATTCCAGAAATTCCAGATGGCAATTCAGGTGCCATGTGTCTATGTGGCGTAGTGGTTAGATAGCCGGACCAGATTACTGCAAGTAATCTAATGGTTCTAGGTTCAATCCCAGTGTGAGATAATAATAATTCAAAAATACCACTACTGCTATGAGGGGAGTGCGGTCTATATACCCCGTCAGTTAAATAAAGGGTTCGGTTCGTTACTTTCCCCCACACCAATCAGATGATACTTGATGAAGGCCGTAGAGTACATCGGCTGAAACGTTGTATGGAAAACAACCAAGATCAGGAGAGTCAGAACAATAATAGAGATAATAATAATACCTCATCACAAAAATTCAGAGGAACACTTAGAAAAGTTTTGTTTTCTGATATATGTAAGTTGAAACTCTGGAGGAGTGGATGTGATTGTTGGTCGGGGATGAAGATATCCTGGTGATGTAATAGTGGAGAGAAAAAAGCTTGAGGTTTGTTTATATCTTTTGAAATTGTGTGATAAAAGGATTATGTAAAATGTGTGTAGAAGATTTAGAAAAAAAACATATCTTCAGTCAGATTTGAAAATGTTATGGCCATTTTATGGGCCGTTATCTCATGCTCTAATGAGAATAATCTTGCTAGCGATGTGGATGTTTGAAATTACCCGGGCTAATCGTATCGCTGACCGAATTGAAGGCTGATCCAATGTCAGTCAGCAATACGATTATTCAGAATCCAGGTATTTTCCAAGCATACGATCATTATTAAAATTAATCGTAAGACAACATGAAATATCAACTCATGAAAATTATCATAACAAATGTTTGCGTGTGTGAGTGTTTGCGACGAGTATGCAGATATGATGTTCGACAATTTCATTTATTGGATTATTTGAAAAAAAGTGGCATTTAGTTTCATTCCAAAAAGATGTTTTGCTTTTGGAAACGTAGTCTTTTCGTCAAAAATATTCACTTATATTATAGTTGGTTGCTGGAGAGTGCATTGACAACAAAATATTGACATTCACGGCGGATACATCCTCGTAATATATATATATATATATATATATATATATATATATATATATATATATATATATATGAAACAACATATTTCTGGTTGGTGTTAGTTGCAAAAGGCACGGAAAGTTATATATATATATATATATATATATATATATATATATATATATATGTGTGTGTGTGTGTGTGTGTATGTGAGTGTGTGTGTTTTCCAATATCTCGTGTTAACATTCATATATAGCTTCTAAACTGGTAGAATTTCGACTAAAGATTGAAAATGAAACAATATTGAACTCTGTACAACTATGTGCTACTAAGATAAGAAACATAAGTATATATATATATATATATATATATATATATATATATATATATATATATATGTATATATATATATATATATATATATATATATATATATATATATATATGTATATATATATGTATATATATATAGACGTATATACATATATATAAATGTGTGTTTGCGCGCGCTTACGCACGAGACGCACGTGTGTATGTATTAATTCTCACTATCTAACGCTTCCACTTTTATCTCAATAGCTTAACGCTTCCTCGTAGGCATCAAGTCGGGATTTATGCCACCTAAAGATTTTCTCCCCACCTGCGCTCGCTTTTGAAGCGTTAAACAGCGAGTTATTTGCCGGTAGATTGACACTAACAAAGAAATCGAAATCTTTACGAGCCGTCAATTTCCGACTGTATTCCAGACACGTTGGATCCTTACAGTTTTAAGCAGAGCCATGACATCGACTTTTTTCAACTGTTTGAAATCTTTACATTTCCAACCACTTCGAATTATAACACCTGCTTGGAAGGACAGTGAGTGCAATCATAGGTTCATTCCAATAAACTTATGACATCTTGTAAATCGATGGTATTAGAACTTAGGATCAATGTTTAAACAATACGAGATACAAACATATGCAGAAGCAAGACTGGTCATTAAAAAGCTATGTACGAAAATGAGTATCGAATAAATCCACAGATATCCGATACATTAAAAAAAAAAAAAAAAGAAAAGAAAACACCCAAGAAGTGTACACTTCTGCGGATGCCACGGTCAGGGGAGCGAATCGGGATGGTTCTTCTCCAAAATCTAATCAATTCGTTCGTTGCTCATATCAATTTTATAGGAACAATTTTCAGAACTTTAAGAGATATAGTGAACAATATTATACAGTTGGTGACTTCAACCAATCATGTAGAAAAAAAAATCACCCTGGTAGCGTAGAATGATATCACTTCGGTCATGAGATGAATTTTCCATGTGTGCTTCATGTGCCACACCACGTTAAGCTAATAACTAATGTAATTGTTTGCAAATCCGTCTGGAGTGAGGTGTGGGTTATATCTATACTGGAATATACCTGTCAAAATGACTCTTGGGAATGTAAATGTTCCTAAATGTCATTACTTTATTTCAGATATTTTCCAGTAGAGAAAAAAAAAACGTCTACATCCTCCCGAATTTAGATGTTTCAATATCTTTTTCTCATTCTATTCTAGTTGTTTTGCTGTTGTAAAAAAGAAATCCAGATTTCTCAGAATCTAGATATTTCGAAATGTTTTTCACAATTTACTTTAGATGTTTTTCAGAGGAAAAAGAGCATCTAAAATCCTCAGATTCTAGATATTTCGAGATGTTTTTTCTCATCCTATTTTGGATGTTACCCAGGGGTAAAAACATTTAGATTCCCCAGAATCTAAATGATACAAGATGTTTTATTCTTCTTATTCTACTTTAGATGTTTCCAGAGGGGGAAAAAATCTATATTTCCAAGAATCTAGATGTTCCGAGATATTTTTTCTTAACCTATTTTAAACGTTTTCCGGTGAAAAAAAAACATCTTAATTCCATAGAATCTAGATATTTTGAGTTCTATTTCTTACTCTATTTTAGGAAAATCAATTGAATTGATTCTAATCAGACCATCTTAATTCACTGGTGGGATTTTTTTTAACATGACTTAAAAATTGATGCTACGGCTATTCAAATATTGACTATGAAGACGAGTTTTATCGTGATTGATGGTAATTCAGTTCTGTCTCTAACGATTTTTATCTTGCAACGAATAAACTGGCCACCTACCGTAGTTTATCGATTATTTTGACTTGAATTCTATTCCCGTACATATTGGAAACCGTCGACCAATACTGTCATCAGAGCTGTCAACATTAGTCTCTCTCTTTTAAGCTGGTCTTGCTCAGCTGGTTACGTATATATTACACGTACGGACCACACAAATTAAGCCACGGAACTGGAAATTCAAGCATTTACTCCTTATTACTGGCTCTGCAACGCCCAAGATATGTGAATGTTGTGGATCCTCGGGAAGGTCTATGTCCAATGGCGGGCGTTAAAAGAATGATGATGATGATGATGATGATGATGATGATGATGACGATGATGATGATGATGATGATGATGATGATGATGATGATACCTAAAAAAACCTTCCTACTTTTAAATCTCCACTCGTCATTTTGTTTGGATTAACTTTCTTTTCATTTTCTAATCGATGCGTTGCTCGATATCTGAACTGATTATACTAACGGTATTTCAAGAAAAAGAAGCAGCTTTACTTTAAGCAAGCAATGCATAATAGCCAATTGAAGGTGCCAGTGGGTCGATACTTCTGGGATTGTTTATGGCTCCGCAACGCCCATGATAGAGGAGTTTGGCAAATCCTGGGGATGGTCTATGTCCAACGACGGATGTTGAAAGACTGATGATGATGATGATGATGATGATGATGATGATGATGATGATACCTTAAAAAAATCTTCTCAATTTTTAATCTCCTCTCGTTGCGTACGATTTTGGTGTGGGTTCAATTTGCAATTGTTCTCTCAATTTGTGTCAGCCTGGTCTTTCTGGAGTTTTTTTTTATTTTTTTTTTTAATTGAGATATTTTAGTGATCACCACCCAATACATGTGAGATAAGTAACTCATTCATTGACCAACTCTTTTTCCGTTCTAATAAATTGATCACCCCAACACTGAATGGTGCCAAAAGACATGATGGTGTCTGAATAACTGGACACATTTTTTTCTTATTTCTATTCTATTATGTGATTGACTGGTCCAGTAATAATCGAGAATGGTTCATTTCAAAACGTTGCAATTTCCCGCAGTCAAACATCTGCTACTTATCAGGTTTAAGTGGCAGTAAATTAATAAAGTTCGACTCTGCTTAGGACAGTTTCATTTTGATTCTTCCGGGCATTCCGGACAGGTGGGAAGTTCAGCCTGGAATTCACTTCCGATGCTAATGCTACTATAATAACTTCTCTCTTGGGTATTCACCTACATATTAAATATTAAACGAATTGATCAGTGTCAGATACAGTTTTAGACATTCAAAACTATTGTCTGTTTTTGTTACATACTTTTATAATACGTCTCATGATGATATATTTAGTGTCCATACTGTCTCTCTAGGGAGATGATTACAACATCCTAATTGTACATTAGCTTCCTTCCTTTATCTGATTATTTGCAAATACATAACATCTTAGTTTATTCCGGTTATACAAAAACAAGAAAATGCAATATTGTTGATGATATTTTATAAGCACAGTGCGATTGTAAAATGATTTAAATGAGCTGTCATTTTATATGGGAATAAAGAGGTCTTAATAACCCAACACAAGATTTCCAACAATGCTTCTAGCATACTTCTATGAAAAAAAGAAGGGAAATGGAATCCTACTCGATTCATAAATATTCTACAGGACTAAATAAAACTGCAGATTTTATTAGATTACACGAAGAATTATTTCACTTGACTAACAATTGTCGAATGCATCGACACACCTTTATTAGATGCTATTCTTCGGTCTCTCAGCCTTACATACATTAAGCTACAGAAACGGGAAGGAAAGAATAGGCATGATGTCATAAAAAACGTGATGTAATAAAGGGTGTGATGTTCTAAAAGTTAAAGTATTCCACCAACTGTCAACGATGTCACAAAATGAAAGGGCTAAAAATGGCCACTTTTGATTTTTATTGAAAATAGTACTTGCAAAATATTTCACAAGCATGAGAATCAACTGACACAAATAAAGTCTTCTTGCAATTAATCCTCCTCCTCCTCCGTCAGCTTCTATGACCACACATGGTAGACGTATCGTTGAACTTAAGGTTCTTCTGATTATTAGTAGTAGGTCAAAAAGAAATTGATATTAGAAACAGTCCACCAAAAATATCAAGACTGTCATTGGTCTCTTCAGTGTTCAATAGGTCTGGGATGGCAATCTATGAATGAGTCGTGCGATCACAGGTCGCACCAATAAAACTGTAGGATAGGAAGTTTGTACGTTCACTACTTAACACTGTAAACAAACAGTCTTTTTCTTTTCTACCGTGATACCTTTCATTATACATTACTTTCCAGACTGGAATTCCTCCACTATTTTTTGTCTTAATTAAAGTCAACTCTGAGTAACAATTAATGTCCGTCTCATTTGGGCTCACAGCCGTAGTAATATAAACAGCGACACTTTCGGACAATTCTGCATAGCTGCCCTCTCCCCATGTGCTTTCGTCGGTCACCCGTTTAAACTGATTTTGTCCGGCAAGTTCTTAACAATTAATCACAAACAATTCATTCTCAAACAATTCATAGCCATTTACAATTCATTCCTCGAAATTTATGGCCAACAATACATTATCATAAACAATTCATCCCCAACAATTCAAAGCCAAATACAATTCATCCCTGATAATCCATAGCCGTGCACAGTTCTTCCCCATTAGTCCATATCCAACTATTCATAGCCATTAACAATTCATCCCCGAAAATCTATAGCCGTGAAACCTAAAACATTCGTTCCCATCAATTAATCCCACCTGTGACACCTTAATAGGGCATCCCCATTGTTTCTCCTGTGTTATCCCTCATACATATGACCTGACAATACTAAAAACAGTTCCTACACTTCATTTTGTAACTAATCACTCATGCTACTCATTCTTGAGATACAGTTGTTAGAATACAAAGCAAAAAAACGGTTGATGACTACTTTTATGTAGTGTTTTGAAGAGAAATTACTTGATCGAAGCAAATTGAATGATACTCAAAGGCATTAACTATACGTAAAAAATTTGATTGTTAATAAGACTTATTCAACAAAAGTAAGTTCTTCTAAATGTGGATTATAACACGATGCTCCTTAAATGGCTTTTTTGTTTCACATTTTCCCCAATAAATGTTTGCATTAATTATGTGTAGTCTAGTTAGATTTTCCGTACATTACAAAACATTGCAGAGCTAAGCCGTCCAATATAATGAATGCATCTGATCTCAAATATGAATATACAGCTGTTTGTATTGTGAGCTCAACTAGACCGGTCCGTCATAAAGGTCGATCATTTCAATCGATTCCAACTATCTTTCTCGTCGATTCTACATTTGCATAAGAATTCACAGGATCCATCATTTTGATATTCTCTTGACCTTCAAAGAGTCTCTTGTACTACTCAAGCAAACGTGTGCAAATGACATGCATTCTCCTCAATTAACTCTCTCAGCTTAACAAAATATTCGGTAGCCATTTTGTTCAGATTAACTTTCTTCTTTTTTTCCTAATTGACGCGTTGCTCGATATCTGAACTGATTATTCTAACGCTACTTCAGGAAAAAAAAAACAGCTCTACTTCAAGCGAGCCATGCGTAATAGCCAACCAAAGGCGCCAGCGGGTCGAAACTTCTTGGATTGTTTATGGCTCCGCAACGCCCATAATAGAGAAGTGTGACGAATCCTGGGGAAGGTCCATGTTCAGCGACGGATGTTGAAAGACTGATGATGATGATGATGATGATGATGATGTTGAAAGGATGATGATGATGATGATGATGATGATGATGATGATGATGATGATGATGATGATGATGATGATGATTTGGTCAATGTATGCAACGCTGTCCGCAAATTTTCGCCAAGCTTTAACTTACATTGGCCCAGTCTCATTATTTAATAGCCAGAGTTATTCACGTAGCTTTAAAGAGACCAGGCACTATATGCATTGTATTTGATCGGTGCATAAACTGCGTAGTCTTCTTTTAACAGAATGATAGTTCAGTGTTTTGTTGTTTTTTGGGGTCTTTTTTTTAGTGTGTTTTTTTTTTAATATAGAGTAGCATAAATGTTTGGTTTTTCACATCTAAGATGCAGTGTATATCTGCCAGGAATTTATTTCCTTTCTGACTGTAACTTGTGAAAGAGGGGATGCGTCCTATTTATCGAAAAGAACGTAAACATCCTCCGCATCCCGTGCAGCTATAGAAACTTTGAATAGATGCTTAATTTTCTATAATTTCTATCGGTTCTATTTGATTTTTTTTTTATCAAATTTGTTCCTTGTCTCTTGTGAACAAAGGATAACAAAAAGTCGAGTGTCCTGAAGGAAGTATAAGGCAGAATGTCTTCTTTTTTTTGTACCTGCTGACTGAGTCAAAAGTTTGCATAACGACAGCAAAGTGATTAGAAGAAAAATATTACATGGATTTTTTTTTTCAAATCAAGCCTGTGGTTATATTTTTCCACTATATCGACCTTTTCTTTCATCAAACATTCTTTCCTGCCTGGTGTAGTCTTCAATTTATTCAGTCCGATTTTTTCTCTTTTTTTCCTTGTAATTTATCTGTTTTCTTTCTTCCCCGTTGTTACTTTCACGCACGTTTGATAACAAGGAAACATGGGTCGATAAAAATGTCTGAAACTAGTGAAATGTTAACTTTATCGTGATATTCTTTGTGTCATGAATGAGATTTTTTTCCTTTGATTCCATTACATATGTAAATAATTTGTGTCTACGATATAAAACCGGACATATTTGTGATTGAAAATATTTTTATTATGTGCAATTGTGGCGTTATAATCTTGAAAAACTGCAGATGAAGAAACATCCAGATTTTCAATTTCACTCAAAAATCAACTAATAAACATGTGTAATCAGAAATGAAAAGAGGGAAATTATTTTTGGAATCAGAAATCAGACGAGAAAAGTGACTTCTACTAATGCGCTTTCTTTTTTTGAACAAATTCCTCTTGGTCTTCATGAGAGTTATGGAAAAAATTGAAAAGTGCATAATTCATAGGGACTGTGATGATCATCTTTGTAAAAAATTACTACGCCACACTGCCACTAAAATAGCACCGGCGTCACTTCCTTTCCCCTAAAATAGTACCCAATGGCATCACTTCCTACAAAACCCTTTACTTATAAAAAATAAATTAAACTGGGTTTATTCAGTTCATTGTAACTATCTGTTGTAACTATCGTTAGCCTTGAACATCGAGTAAATGGCTTGAAACGGGAATAAAAAATAAACTATCACTTGTAAAGTTCATGCTCTCATTTTTGTTGACCTTGTATGTATGTGTTCTTTTTGTATGTCAGATAAAAGGGGAATAAGTACCGATGATAACATACCGGGAGTGGGTCGACAAGCCCGGTATCTAAAACGAAGGTGACGAGGGTCAGCCTGGTTTTCGGTAACCAGGGTCAATCTCTTCATCTAGTAACTATCGGTCAATCAATTCCAGCTGTTTTGCTGCTTGAGCTACGGGAAATTTTATGGCTTGCAGGGAATCATATCCGACTCTTAAAACTACCCTTCCATTTTACCCCTATCACTCGACGCCATATTTGATATTGGTTTGAGCATAGGAGTTTTAAGGGTAGAAATATCATTTTTATTTTATTTCATTTTGTATTTGATGTATATCCAGCAATTTTAATGATTTTCCGTCCGATTATGCAGGCTGTCTGTCTGTGACAATGAGAAAAGAGCTTAAATCAGAGATAAAGGGTAGGATCTCGGTAAACTCAAAATCACACTCAATTTACACGCCATACACTGACGAAAAAAATCAACTAAAAATACTTGCAGGAGTACCGAGTCAATTTTGGGTGCAGTTTTTCAGAAAAGTCGTTTCTTGACATATACCTTTTATTGTAGCAAAACAGGGTGGGGGCCACGGAGCCTATAAGTGTTCATGAAGGTATCACAACCATAACGTTTGGATTTGGAAAAAATGGATATTCGTGTTGGTGTGTGGTCGTGGGAAGGAAATATACTACACTTATATCTTGAACTAAAGGCCTCAAAAAGCTGGACAACAAAACCATGATCGTGTGCTAAAATTAAATTCTCAAAGAAAATATTTAGTTATTGAAATACTTTTCGAAAGAGTGCTAAAACATCACGTGGTGGATGCTGAGATACACTTCATTTTTTTCTTAAAGGATATACAGCTGCCCCTACTATCCCTGCGCCAAAAAGAAAGGAATATCTGTCCCTATGGCCACGGAACCCCAGGATATCAGTGAAAAAACAACTATATGATGTTTTAGCTTTCAGTTTGTCTGCAACAACAAACAGGAAGTTATTGAAAACACACGAACACAAAATGCTACTCTGTTGTGTGCATGTGTGTGTGTGTTCGTTATATTGTTGAAAGCTGATTATATTACAACTTTTCACTCAAAATTGATACAATGAATTTAATTAACAGCCTGCGTTAAACACATGAATTACTCATATTGACGCATTCGCACCTTAAGTATAAAGTAAAAGACAGGAAAAACAGCTCTTTACGAGTTATTAGTGATTCTACTTTCTAATAGCAGGTGGAGCCAAGACAATATTGGCTGTTGCATGGTTGAATTCTACAGCCATTTCTATTCCAAGTGAAGATGATTACTGCCACTATTGTACATATAATGAACCAAAAAATAGAAAAAATATATTTGTCGTAGTGAAGATATATTTGTTAAGATAGAATGAGCCCCTGTTTATCAGAAGGATACATTTTCGTAGATATGTAAGACTTATTGGTAAGACGGCTGCCTGCAGAACACTGGTTCGTGATTTCAAATCACAGCACAGGAATGTCAATTGTAATAATAAATTTGTGTTGATAGGACTGGGCGGGGACAGTCAAGATTATAATCCCTCAAAAGTAGGTGAGGATTGTTCTTGTTCCGGTTGCTACAATAGAGCAACAAAGACCACTCCAGCCCCCGACTCGGAATGGAGTTAGATAAAAGCTATGACTACATTAATGGGATTTCCTTGTTTTTGTAAGTTGAACTTGCTCTGCTGAAAGCCTGAACAAGAAAATCCCATTAGTTTTGAAGAGAAAGATCTACAGCCAATGCATCCTCCCGATAGTCACCCGTGGAGCTGAAATATGGAACTCAATCAAAAGATTTGCCCTTGGATTGAGAGCTATGCAACGTTCACAAGGGAAAATAATCGAGTGGAGAGAAAACGACAGTAAAGAAACCATAGAAAGCTAACAGCGGTCAGTGATGTCATAAGAACAATACAAAAACTCAAATAGCAACTGGCTCGTCATCTTGCAATAACGTTAGGCAACGGCTGGACATCAAGACTCACAACGTGAATCCCAAGAGATTCCATGCGAAATAATGGCTGACATGAAATAAGATGGCGTGAAAAATTAGACATGTTCAGTATAGCATTCGCTCTGCGACACCCAAAAATCTTGGGAAAGGTCTATGTCCAATGACGTGCGTTAAAAGACCGTTTTGATAATAACGATGATCACAACATTTAGTGAAAAAAAAAACAATAAATTATTTTGCTTGCAAAATCTGGTTATCTCAGTTCTTACACTGACACGTGAATTGCGTATTTAGTCTTCGTTATGACAGAAAAACCATCAATCAATTACCCCTTCCCCATCCTCGGTGTAGCCTGTAAATTTCCCTGAAGACTTTTGTTTTTGTTTCGTTGGCAGGAATATATTTCTGTGGGGAATTTCACCATTTGTCACAGAATTTTTTTACTTTAAATTCAGTAACAAACATGAAACAAAAAAGAACCACTCAGACTTATACTACAGTTTACAGTTTGCAGTCATATGTAATGAAAAGTAATCCTTGAAAAATAAACCATAATCGCGAGAAGTTTAGTAAAAGGCGATTACACTCGTTTATTGAACGACCGTTGCCATCAAAATTGGCAATGGGTTGCATCCTTTTTTTCATATAAGTGCTCGTATTTATGTGTATTTTTATGTGTTAATTATGCGTTTGTGTATTCAAGCACTCCTGGCCGTACTGTTTTGTCTACAGACATCATATCAGAACTACACTTGACCTCTTGTAAAAAACGTTTCTTCGATTTCTACATCATCGACAATTTACTTTTTCCTAGACGTTTTTTTTTCTAGAGCTCTTTAGATGTTTTTATTTATTTTTCAGTGGAACACACCTGTGACACCATTAATAAAATAATGACCATAATTATTCTTTCATGTCATTTTTACAAGATTTCAATTTTTTCAACGATACAGTTATTTGATTAATGACTGTGATGTTTATTAATGATATCTTAAAAAATCTTTCCTTATTTTCTTTTTTGCCTTTCCAACCAAGTGAAAATGGAAAATTTCGCATCACATATAACAGAATTATATAAATACACATATATAACAGCTTTAAACACTAAACATGAAAATACTTTTTCAATGCAGTTTTGTGTCATTTCAGTCACTTGTTTCCCAATATCCGTCAATGCAAATTATGTAATCTTCTTAAGTCTTTTTTTTTTTTTTTTTTGGTGTTGTTGTTTCTTTCAATTTCCCCTTATTTAGTTATTATGATATAATATATAAATTGTGTCTTGTCAGAATCATTCCTGATTCAAGCATACGTGATATGGGGTTTCAATATTCTGGTGTCTGTGTGTTTGTTATGTTTTTTTTTTTTTTTAATTCAGGTGTGAAATTACTAGTTTTGAAGTCCCAGTGTGTGTTGAAATCGATGTATAGTTTTCTGTAATTTTCGATCGAAAATGATGATGAATGGTTGGTTAATCTTTTATTCAGAGGGTTTATATATATATATATATATGTATATATATATATATATATATATATATATATATATATATATATATATATATATATATATATATATGTATGTGTGTGTGTGTGTGTGTGTGTATATTCCTGTGCAATGCTTCATTTATAATGCTTTCTTATAGGTTGATATTTTAGCTTGGTAGAAAATATTCGATTTAAGGCATTTGTTAAGCAATGGACACTTGTTGTTATTTCTACTATTTCAATCTTGTCTCTCTGTATTTTCCATACTAGTATCATTCCTTATTACTTTAAAGTTATGCTTTTCAACGAGTTTTGAAAATCGTCCTTACAGTTATAACTAACTTTCAGTTTATCCTTGTAAAATATGTTACACAGTGGGTTTATCCAGTGGTGGCGGGGGGTGTTATTCTATCAATTTGAGGAAGATTTCCCCTGTGTTTGTTTTGACTTTTGCCGTATTGGTTTTCACCTTTTCATTGTATTCAAAACTAATCTCGGTGAAACTGCTGATCTCAAGGGCTTTACTATATCTTTTGCACACATTGCAGAATATTTTCCGTTAAAGGTATTGATTTATGGATCTTTTTTTTATTAGATGGTTGGATTTAGTATTGACATGAATAACTCATGAATATTCTTTCATGTATGGTTTGTGGACGCTATCGTTTAGGTTAAATGTCATCATCATCATCATCATCATCATCATCATCATCATCATCATCAGTCTTTTAACGTCCGTCGTTGGACATAGACTTTCCCCAGGATTAGCCACACTTCTCTATCATGGGCATCGCGGAGCCAGTACTTCCCGAACTTGTCTAGCTCGTATCTCCATCTAATATTCTGCCGGCGTCGGTTGCACATGCGATCTCGGGGGATCCCTGTCGTGAGTGGTGATATCCATCGGTTAGGTTAAAAGTATTGTCTATAAAATGTAGAAATCTCCTTACTGGGCTTGATTTCAAATGTAAAGTTCATTTTTTTTTAATTTCCTTAATAATGTATTTAACATTTATTTTTGCTTTTTACGTGCTGCTACTTTAGACAATGAGCAAACGATCGTCGTGGAATAGTATTATATTGATAGAAGTTAGTTTCCTTGTAAGGTTGTATAAAATGTGAAAACCGATCAACTCCAACATCCTGGTTGAATCCAGAGACAACCCATTGAAAAAAAAAAGCATTGAACGTCGACTTCTTTCGTTTATTGTTCTTGGTTATAGATTACCGTATAATTATTGAAAAAAATAGAATAAAATTGCCAACCTAGTGTTCAAACAGTAAATAAAGAAACAAAAAAAAGGAGAAATAAATAGAATAAGGTTTTTTTACCCAGAAATTAAACGCACCTTTCAAAAATGTCCTAAATAGGTATCAAAATGAATCAAATCATTCGCCTGAAGAAGTCCAACTGGTCATAGATATTTATTTGTGTAGCAAATCAATCATCCCAACACATTCAGAGCTCTACTTTAAGTAAATGTTTTGTAATAGAGCCCTTCATGAAATAAACCAATCACTCATCAGATTCTGATTTACTGATCTGAACTTCTATGTATATATGTATATGTATTTATATTGTGAATGTTATGTTATCCGATAGAATATTGATGAAAATGATCACAGGAAGATGAGGAAGAAACTTGAAAGATAGGTATTATATCTTTAATATTTTCATCATCATTCCGTGGGTGTACTTCGAGGCATTTCGACGGGAACCATCCATCTTTTTCAGAGAAAAATATTTTCAGCGGTTCACAGAGGAAAAAATATGGTGTTTACATTCCGATGCTTATGAGGAGAATGCGAATATTTTTTGTGTTTGGTTGTTGGGTAGAAGCAGGATGGGAGATGTTTCTATCCGTCTAATCGAGATGACATTTGGTTTGAAATGAGATGGATCTACGGGAGGCAGGGTCACCAGGTGTATGTTACCTGTCTATGTTGGTGTCCAGCTTTTCTTTGATTAGAGAGCGATTGGCTAGACTGGTCATTTCTGAGGGAAAGGTGGATTTTGTTATTTCTATTTCAAGATGGAGAAGTGATTTCTAGCAATTAATGTATAAGTGTTGGTATGTATATGGAGCAGGGTGGAAAGTAGCTATGTTGTTCTTATTCAATATTTTTTGTTGATGGAAGGTAAGACATCTTTAACTTATCTTAAAGGGGCGATGTAGGAGTGATTGTATCATTTTTCGTTTTGACCCTCGTTTTTTTGCGTGTTGTGTGGGTCCTGTATGTTTTCCTCCTTGCTTGGTAGTTGACATATACACAGATTTTAAAACAAAATCACATAGATCCGACACACTATAAGACTAATGACCATTTCAGCCCATTGTTACGTTTTTTATCCAAGATAAGCCAAACAGCTAGACGGACAGGAAACGTACAACCTTCGACCCCGCCTCTCGTAAATCCTATCGCCACCCTCAATTACTCAGATACTAAGACCTCCCATCCTGCCACTACCAAACAACCGAACACAGAAATATTCAATTTCTCCTCTACTTCTTCGAAATTTAAACAGCATATTTTCATCTGTGAACTGCTGCAAATATTTTCCTTTGAAAAGATGGCTTGCGCCTGTCGAAATGCATCTATCTACACCCATGGATTAATGATAAAGAAAATTTTGGATATAACACTTTTTTTTGTTTTTTTCTCCTCATCTTCCAATTGCCATTTTCATCTGCACACACACACACACACACACACACACACACACACACGTATATTAATGCTCCTCAATTTAGGGTTGAGCACTCTTTAAAGTGAGGTAACTCATCCATCGTAAGCTTACGCAATGCTCTTCCATGGGAATAGAGCATTGGTGGATGAGGGATTTCTGTGTAAATAGATACATCTCTTAAATTCAGCTGACCGTCCAGTTCCGTAGTCCAGAGGTCTGAAGTGAAGGTTTCAATTCTGCCTCGCAGTACTGGATGGGATAATGGAAAGTCTTTGGCCACACAAGTGATGTAATATATCGAAACAGATGTCTGTGAATGACACAATATATATATATATATATATATATATATATATATATATATATATATATATATATATATATATATATATATGTATGACATGGCCACAAGAATAAATGAATAAATAAAGCTGTGAATCCAAATCCTGATAGCTTAAGGGGATCAACATTATTTGAGGCCCAGTGAATACGGATGTTATGTTTTTAAACATTTTCACAACAGAGGATCTCTATAAGAAAAATCCATATACAGTACCATAATATTAAATTTTGTGTGGAACATAAAAATCACCGATGATATACAAATTGCTCAAACAGATATTGAGAAATAATTGATTGAAATGACGCATACTTTTTAAATTTTCTCCCTCATATATCAAGTATTCAAAACTGTAAGTAAATATATATATATATATACAAACGTGCACACACACACACACACACACACACACACACACACACACACACACATGTGTGTGTCTGTGTGTCTTTAAGAGTGTGCAGTCAAATTATATCAAAGAATATGATGAATCTTTTTCAATCAATCAACAAATCTGATTAATAAAGACTAATGAAGGATATTTTTGAAAACGTACTTCGAGGTAATAAATTTTTCATTTCGAAAAACGAAGCACTTGAGCAATTTTTTTGCTCTTTAATCAAAAATTGATTTCATTCGAGTACGTCTTTTTGTTCTAATATTTACGAGGGAAAATCTATTTATAGAGCTTTTTTTATGATTCTTAGGGGCCTTTTTAACTTTCCTCTTTCCTCCCCTCTCACTTTCTAGCTTTCTTCCTCCCACTCCATAAATATCTCTGTGTGTATGTGTGGTATATCTATCCATGCAACTATTAATCTTTCTCTCTACTTCTCTCTCTGCTCCCTATCCTATGATGTGTGCATATGTTCCTGCATGTGTGTGCTTGCGTGAACTGAACTAAGCCTTTGAATAGATACATATTTGATTTCCTGTTCGTCTCATCCTCTCTCTCTTTCATTGCACACACATATACATATACGTATACAGCTACGAACGTATTTTTCTTGATATACATACATATGTATATATATATATATATATATATATATATATATATATATATATATATATATATATATATATGTGTGTGTGTATATATATATATATACATGTTTGAGTGTGCGTGTATGCTTGTGTTTGTATGATTGAGTGTGCGTGTATGCATTTGCATGTATCTATGTGTGTATTTGCATATATATGTGTGTATATATTTGCATGTATCTATGAGTGGATTTGCATGTGTATGTGTATATGTATTTGCATGTATCTATGCAGGTATTTTCACATGTATGTGTGCATGTACTTGCATGTAACTGTGTGTGTATTTGCATATGTATGTGTATATGAGAGTATGCAGTCAGGCGTGCTGGTGTGGGCTGAATGCTATTAGCATGGAAATGAAATCGGTGTGAAGAGTTCATTTTTTTGCAGAGAAAACATTCTTTTCACTTCGCACTAATGGCTGTGGAAAAGGTGTCCAGCCACTTCTTATAAATCAGATTATAGAATACATCTTTTTGAGAGAACCCAGTAAAAATTGTCGATTATTATTCATAGAAGATGCGTGCATGACAAGTATTCCGAATTTAATTAGAATGCTCATGGCATATGTTATATTGGATACCAACAATTGATTGTGCAATAAGAATATTCTCTCACATACACAAACTTATATATATATATATATATATGTATGTGTGTGTGCGTGTATGTTGTGTGTGCGCGTGTGAGTGTGTACGTGTGTGTATGTGTGTGTGCATAATTGATAACTGTGTCATCCAAAAACAGCTGTTCATTGTATTACAACTCTTCAGTGTGGCTAAAGACTATCTAGTATCCTTTCCAGTAATACGAGGTGAGATCGAAACCTTAGCTTCAGACTCAGAGGCAGACGTTCCTACACGGAATGGATGATCAGTGGGGACGATTTAAGCGATATATTTACTTCTTCACAATTCCCCATCTGCCAAAGTGTTCAAATCCAGAGTTAGAAAGCCATTGCATCATAGCCGTATAGGATGAGTGCTCAACCCCAAAGAAGGGAGCATTAATTATGATAATAATTAATAATTGTGTCATCACGTTCGGTTGTCATATGCATATTTACATGTATTCGGATGTACTGGTGTGTTTGTGCGTGTGTGTGTGTGTGTGTGTGCATGTGTGTGTGCGTGAAAATCAAGTTTCAGATTAAATTTACTGGAGAGATGCATAATGGAGCATTCGACAGCCATATGTAAATCGGCATTTAATATCTGTATATGACAAATGAAGAGTTAAATGTCAGTCTTTTCCCCACCAATATATCAGGCCTTTTACTCTTTTCTTGCCACAGTGGATTATTGCTGTCTCTGCTGAAGCATGTCGTAGTGTACATTGAAAATTTAATATTGTCTTGAATCATTCAAGAATGTTACTTTTGACCAGAACATCACGAATAAGACAAACATACTCTAGCGTAATATTTACACACAATCATATATATATATATATATATATATATATATATATATATATATTGTGTCATCCACAGACAGCTGTTTCGATGTTTTACATCTCTTCAGTGTGGCTATAGACTTTATCCCATCCAGTACCGCAAGGCAGATTAGAAACCCTCACATCGGACACAGAGGCCGATATCCTACCTCTGGACTACGGTGAGGTCAGTGAAGCTGAATTTAAGCGATATAATTTAAGTGTCATCCACCAGAGTGCTCTATTCCTATGGAAGAGCATTGTATATACATGCATACATACATATATATACATATATATATATATATATATATATATATATATATATATATATATATATATATATATATATATATATATATATATATATATATATATATATATATATATATATATATATATATATATATATATATATATATATATTTCAGGCGGCCAGTGATCTCGATGGTAAGAGAAACAACATGTTCAATAACGGGATTACAGGTCAATTCTTGCAATCAACCCATTTTCTTCAATTTGTTAACTTTTTAAATAACTGACGAATAAAGTCCTAGTGATACATTCACTGTATTATAACGGGAAATTATTTTAAAAAGAGTTTCAAAGTAATATAACTTTTTTGGATTATATTCCCATTTTTCAATAATATGAATATACATGGGAGTGTGTATGAGTGCACATTAAAAAGACATAGATATATAATCAGCCGGAGTAAGTATAAATGCTTTTTCCCTTTTCTAACCGACATCCCGTTTTTATACGAAGAATGTTTCACGCATTTATAATTTTTCACTCGGTTCATGCATCCATTCTTTTATGTTATAGTCGTCTGTGCTGAGAAAAAAACATTAAAAACATTTACAAATGATATATATATATATATACATATATATATATATATATATATATATATATATATATATATATATATACATATATATCAATTATTCAAATTATATCATAATTATATACATATATATATTCCTGCAGCATCTGTATTTTTAAAAAAATTGTTTATTCAATTTACGTTATCAAGGGTAAGTGATACGTTAAATGTGTCCTGGCAGGAAATAATTCCAAATAAGTTTTCATATTATACAACGCAATTTATATATTTACACATACACATGAATATATATATATATATATATATATATATATATATATATATATATATATATTTGCCACACAAACTCATCTTTCTACCCTCTTTGGGCTGCATCAGGCGAAAAATATTGTATGTATCGAGCACTCCATGAAATAAATCCGTTGCATTTCAAAAGTGGCTTTATATCATTGATATATCATTATATCATGTTATATTGCTAGCCTGATTTGTACCACATATACTGAGTGTGTGTGTATATATATATATATATATATATATATATATATATATATATATATATATATATATATTCGAAACTCAATTAGAAATGATGTTAGGTATGATTGGGATAAGTTGCGTTGTCTCCTACCACAAAAAGGTAAACACTCTCAACTGGAATTTTGAATGAAGTCTGGGCCTTTTTTTGATTATATAAATGTAAATAATTAATAACGAATAAATGATAAAGGATTAAGAACAAAAATAAAACAACTTCTCAAAACTAGCGAGGTTTCAGACGTTACCAACTTTTATATGTGTGGGTTTGATACGTCCAAGCTGTATCACTCTGTATGACCTGTAATAATAAGCTCAGTTAGAATGGCTCCGTTAGAAATGACCCGATCACAAGGGCACCGCAAGTGGAAAAATAAGAAGAAAATGGCCCAATAAATGTAAATATTTTATCACGTCTTGAAATTGTTGATACATAATTTTCAATCAATATCTATTTGATTCAATAACGCCTGAAAAAAAAAGTCAATTCACGCTTTTCCGTTATTATTCATCTTTGTTTTTAAAAATGTATAACAGTCAAGCCATCTTTCCTAATTCTCCACCTCTGGCCATTCTACCCGGGCCATTTCCACCGGGGGCCATTTCTACATAATTTCACAACCCTATTCACCAGCGTATTTTCCGAAGTAACCTTTTACCTTCACGTACGAGTTTTTTTAACGACGTTCTTAAATCCACATCCACACGTTGGGGCTAGTTTTGAAACTCTAACCCTGGTTTCAATCAAATCGTGTGTAATGTACCCTGACCTTTTGACCTCTTCAACATTTGGCTCTTGCCAGCTTCCATTTTCGGTCAACAATCAGCCACCCCTGCTGAACCCCATCCATAAATTGTAACGACATTTTATCACCCGTCCCTCTCCCTCCATTGATCCATCTTCCCCTGTGACCCGGCTTGGCGTTATCTTCACTTTCTTTCCTTACAGTTCTCATAAGCATGTTCCCCTTTTTAACATCATTTTTGTTCCTTGTTTATTTTCATGTGCTTCTACCCGTGTTGAGCGAAGATGAGAGAATGTTTTAAGAGGTGTCCTACACATGAATATAACCCAACTGGAGTCAATCCGTGACATTGAGTTGTTTTTTCAGATTAGGTTAGAAAAACCTTCGGATATGACAAACTTATAACAACTTTGTCTTTATTTTCTAAAGATCTTTCAAGTTTTTTTTCTTCTTCGTATTAGCGTGTACTGCCTGGTGTGTATATGTGTGTGTGTGTGTGTGTGTGTGTGTGTGTGTGTGTGTGTGTGTGTGTGTGTGTGTGTATCCCCTGTATGTCTGAGTGTGTGTATATGTTCTTAATGTATATGACGGAGTATGTGTTACGAATGTGCGTCCGTGTGCATGTTTATTTATGCCTACGTATGTACACGGATTCTATTTGTCTTTTTGTTTTTATTCTTCCCCTTTGAAACGAAGAGTACTTTGATTGTAT
>OY735218.1:16627552-16690052 GCA_963457665.1 Thysanoteuthis rhombus
GAGACAATGATGTTGGCAATGGTATGCGTTCTCTGAGTGCTTTTTAGTTTATTTTATGTTGACATATTTTATTCTTTTCTTTAGTAGAATTGAAATGAGTGATTATCATCGTAAATCTAGGAGATAGTAAGTCTGGAAAAAGAATAAATCTCATTGGATATATTTGTGACGCGTCCCTGGAGTAGAGATTTACCTAAATCTTGAGGAAGGTCCTTCCGTATTGCTCCAACGTCAATAAATGAGCAAACACGCAAGAGATATTGTACGTTTACAAAGGTATACGTACCAACAATTGACCTTCGTAAGTTAGTTAGAGTCGGGCCCTCACCTTTCCCTTCGCATATTGACTGCAATGAAACCTTACTATATTGGTGACACGACCAGTCAAAATAATGAACGCAGACCACCTGAATTTCCGGAATAGTTTGAAGGATATGTTTTACCGTCTTGGACGCATTTTCCTCCATAAATCAATAATTCTAAAGCCCCCTTCCTGCTACCAAAATTGGTAAACAAGACTGTTCGTGGTACCTGTATAACCGTGAGAATAGTATTTTGCAAGAACTATTTGTCTACGGTGAAAATATGTGCTGCGAATAAAACCTTCAAATACTCTTGATGATCACGTTTACGAAAGCTTTATTATCCAAATCTAGAAAAAGTAGAGATAGTCTCCACCGATTTCTAGTTGTTCTTTTTTCTCGGCGACAGATGTCTGTCATTTTGCAGTGTTTCAGCTGAATTTGAAAATTCAGGTAATGGAATTTTTTAAAGATCTTTTTTGACGCCATATCAATAGGAGATGTGATGAAAGCAGAAAAGTCAAGAGGATTTGGGACACGACTACACACGCATTACTTATCAAAAGTCTCTCAAAATGAATATTAACCATCACAATAAAGTACGGAGTGCTACACTTTTAGAACATTCATCTGCTAAATATTATTTTTTGATGGTGGATACAACACCGGTAAGTTCACGTCGAGAGCAATAAGCTTTTATTTTTCGTTATGTTCTCTTCGCTGGTAAGGAATATCTTCTTGAAGAGTGATATTTCCAATTGTGAGTTGCATGGGGACTATGGAGGGGAAATCACTCAACTTGAAATCAAATTTGTAGAAGGCACCTCTGTGCCATTAGAGGACTGTCAGGGGTGAAGACACGACAATACAGGCAACATGCGTGGAAAACACAAAGCAGTTCGGGCTTTCTCCTGTGAAAGAATCCATTTACCCTATACTCACCGTGTTGTTGCTTCATCAAATTGAAAAAATAAAACCCCTTTTTTTTTCTTTCTTAACTCTCATATTTTGCTTAGGCTTGGGAAAAACTAATTGCCCATATTTACGTAAAACTGTTGTTCCTGTATCATGCTCTAACTCATTACATTTCATACTTAAAAACTGTTATATATTTCTTTCTTGTCATCTATCGTCGTAAGTTAAGGTGACGATAGTAGTAATTGTAAAATGTCAGGTATAAAAACAATATACTGATTTTTGCACAGATGAAGAGTAAAAAAAATAGATAAGGGAAAAAAGTTTGCTTCTGAAAAATTTAGGGATGGGGCACTGTGTAAATTTGCTTGCGTGCCTCCAATGGCATATATATATATATATATATATATATATATATATATATGCAATGCTCTTCCATAAGAATAGAGCACTTTGGTGGATGAGGAATTTCTGTGTAAATAAATATATCGCTTAAATTGAGCCCTACTGACCGTCCAGTTCCTTAGTCCAGAGGCAGGATAACGGCCTCTGGGTCTGAAGTGTAGGTTTCAATCATGCCTATCGGTACTTGATGGGATAATGGAAAGTCTATAACCACGCTGAAGAGATGTAATGCATCGAAACAGCTGTCGGCGGATGACACGATAATATATATATATATATATATATATATATATATATATATATATATATATATATACACACACATTAAAGTTCGGATCAGTAATCCAATATTTTATGTGTGATGGGTTTATTTCATAAAGTACTCGATACATTCGACTTTAAGCTGAGTTAGAGTAGAGTTTAAAATATAATGGAAGGAAAGATTTGCTACACAAATACGTTTATATTTTCGCTTCAGACGAAAAAGCCCGAGCAGAACAGAAAAGTAAACTTGTTGGTTCAGCAAATCATTTATTTCACATACAACACTGTTCATCTTCATTTATGTAAATAATTGAACAAAAAATTCTACTGATTCACTTTTTTTATCTTTTATTCAATCATTTTTTAAAAAGCTGTATCTTCAAACATTAAAAATTCTTTGAATGCAAGATCCTGGTGGGATCACTATTTGTCAAAATATGGTGCCTTTTAACATGTCACCTCCTTTCCGATACAAACACAACGAGTTTAATTAGATATTCTGATGCAGAGTCGGTGATAAAAAAGCGCGACATCTGACTTCAATCGGAAACACAGTTACATCACTTGGGAGTGTACAGATACGGCTCACATCAGGCAACTCCATCAGACGATGCAATATTAGAATTACGATTTTTTTGTGTGTAGTGTTTCAGCTGTTGCGCCTTCCATTGCTTCTGGAGCCTGTGCACTCGTTGATTTTGTCGTATCCACTGGAGTTTTGGCTACAATATTGTGGCAATTGGTATTCATGGACCGATATCAACGACTTCTTTTGAGCAATGATTAAAAAAGAAATAAGGAGAATATTAAGAAAAAAAGCCTTTTCTCAGTTAATAATTTTGTAGTAACGCTATTATACATCATTCAAAAGTAACACAATTTTGTCGTTAGTAATCGTATAATCTTAGAAATGTTGAATCTATGCAATTTTAAACTATATTCATCTAGTATTATTTTACGGGAAAATTTATAAATAATATACGTTGAATTAGTTTAACGTTAACATTTATCGTTAAAGTTGGACGGTCTTGAACTGTTTAACTCCGAATTATATAGCTCCCTATCTGGATGTCTATCTAAACGCACAAAACTAAGCAGAGGCGTACCTAAGAGCAAGAAGGGCCTTTCTGAAAACGTCTCCAGAGATTCCAATGATGAAGTGGGGGGGGGGGTCAAAAGCATTATGAGTAGTAATCCACCTATAGCATTTCTACTGATATTAAATAGTATGTATATATATATATATATATATATATATATATATATATATATATATATATATATATATATTAGTATACACAGAGGTGCCTCCTTTAACACTGAATGGACTTCAGTACTCTATTCTAAATAGAAATATCGGACTCTTAAAATATTAATAACTTCAAGTAAATAATGTGTAATGTATAAATTACTTTCTAGATTTTTCATAATCACGAATAAACCCTCAAATGATGTAATAGCTAAACGAATACTCTTATTATAATTCTGCGAATATTTGTCGGACTGTCTGCAAAGAAGCAGCTCAATTCTAATCACAAATCAATATAAGTATAAATGAAATTAACAAGATTCTAACTTCAGTTTATATTTTATTTTTTCTTGCTTACTTGGAAAAAAACAGCAAGAGATTTTCTTTTTATCATTTTGGACGTCTACATGGGATTTCGTTATAAGATTCCTTCACTATGTAAGGTACCACTATACTAGAATTGCATAAATAATAATTTAGCCTCTGGTATGTTTTTTCACCTATCTATTGATAGTGCATGTCTATTTATTGCAAATGTTCATTTTTCATCAAATATCACGAAATGTTCGAGCCCTCCCCAAGGGACCAACACCATGGTTCCCAAATCGCCAGCAACACCTCTAAAACTATGAACGTTCATAAACTTTGGCAGTATATATAAAATTTTAAATAATAAATGTAATTTCAATTTCGCTCCTTGTTATGTCAATACTTTCATCGTTATATTCCATTGATATCGACTAGTAACAAACCAGCCAAGTCTCCTGTCAGACCTTAAGCTGTCGAAACACAAGAGGCAGAGTAGCTGGTACGAATAACTAGTCGGACCGAGGCATAAAGGATGTGAATTCGAATCTCTCCAACGGTTTGACAAGTATTCCCGATCTGCACTGTTTACTGACAGCTGTAGACTGACGATCTGAACAGTTGAGATGAAAGGCGGCAAAGATTGAGATGATGTAAATGATAAAGATTAGCCTTCATCTGGATTCAATTAAATAACCAGATGAATACGTCGGGATGTTAACTCTTCAAACTATACATCATCATCAGCCTTTTGGCGTCCGTCGTTGGGCATATATCTTCCCTAAGATTTGCTATGTCTCTTTATCATGGATGTTTCAAAGCCAATTCTTTCTGAACGTGTCTAGTTCGATACACCATTTTATATTCTGCCAGTCTCGGTTCTGCATGTGATCCACTGGGGTTTCATGTTGTGAGTCGTGATGTTCAGCAGTTTCATGATATTCTTGCTATATGACCAGCCTATCACCATTCGAGTTTTCTGATCGATTCTATGATGTCTCCGACTATGGCTTTCTCTCTAATAAAAGCTCTATTTTGGCAATAACACTAAGCCTTAATTTAAGGGCCACCGATCATCCTTCTTTGTTTTTCTCATCTTCAATTCACGATGCATAGGTTGAAAGGAGAAACTTGTTGAAACATATTTCAAGTTTAAGAAGATGCTAAACTCGTAGCTACGTCGTCAATTTTCCCTTTTACCTAAAACATTTAATTTACTCGTGCAGAAAATGGCAAACCTTAAGCGGTGGGAGTGTCTGATTAGCAGTAGTGTTCATGGACAGAAAACCTCTGGAACATGACTTTGAATACTACGTCCAAATGAAATGGGCTCTACAATGCAAACCTGATAACAATTTCGTTTTTCAGAGCAGCCAGAATTTCCTTGGAGTTTCGACGAATCTTTAGATCACCGCTATCCACAGCAGAATAGTTTAATTACTGTTGCTGTGTCCGAACTATTCATATGTTCTGATATCTAGATCTATCCATTCGGACTTTGCCCAGCCTTCACCGCTCATAGTAAGGGCTTGAATTTTTGCACATACACTCCCACCCCCCGCTCAATGAGTAACGAAAATTTACTACTTAAAACCCCTACATCCACTAATGGGTTTTTAGTGGGAGAGTTCAAAATGTGATGTAAGTATATGCTAAATTATTCTTTAGTTTGTTTTGTTTGTTTTTTTCAATTCAGACGTTTTAGTGATCACAGCCCAACGGAAGGCGAGATAAGTATCTTATCCAACGGTCACCCCTCTTTCCAACTTTGTAATTAATCAGCCCCAACACTAACATTTATGGCTGGTTGTGATTCATAATTTCCCTGGGAATGATCATTTTATTTTATTGAATCTTATTTTTTGTCCAACGATATAAATACCATTGATGTGTCATTTTAATGCAGATATCTATTCGCACGTCACACTATTCCAAAAGGAAATTTAATATTGGACCAAAAACAAAACCTTAAACGAGAATTTCACGCATTATTTGGAGCGAGTGTTCAAAATAAGGAAGTGATACTTGTTTTATATACGTATCATTGGAGTATGTTAGCGCACGCATGTGTGTGTGCGTGTGTGTGAATTTGTGTATGTATGTTTGTGTGTGTGTATGTTCCTATGTCTATGCTGATATATTAGTATGCGAATATGTTTGTATTTGTTTCTTTACACTGTTTGCGTGTGTGTGTGTGTGTATACGTTCTCGAATGCTTGTATGCTTGTATGTGTAGGTATACTTACGTGTATGTCTATGTTATTATATTGGTATATAAATATATGTGTCTAGACCTCTGCCAATCTGTTCGCAAGTGAATGCGTAATTGGCCAAGTGTGTATGTTTGTGTGTGTATTTGTGTGTATGTATGCTCTTGTATCTATGCTGATGTATCAGAAAGTGAATATGTATGTACTTGTATCTCATATTGCTTGTATTTGTGCGTGTGTGTGTTTATGTGCGTGTGTGTATTCGAGTGCATGTGTGTTCTGATATGCTTGAATGTATTATGCATGTTTGAGTGTGCTTGTTTTTGTACGTATGCTCGTGTATAAGTCTATGACATTGTAACTGTATATGAATATATGTGTCCAGACCTCGGCTAATCTGTTTGTAAGTAAATGTGTAATTGGTCAAGTGTGTGTGTGTGTGTGTGCGTGTGTGTGTGTGTGTTTCAGATTAAGCCAACATGACACGTATTTTAGCATTTCCTGCTTTCAACGATGTTTTATCACATCAGCCATGTTTCTTTCGTTTTATTTATTCATTTATTTTCTCTGTGTGCCAACGTCCAAGTCCCTTGTGATTCTTATGTAGATCAGGTATTAAATTTCTGATGCGTTTCGTTCCACAAGATATTTACCAGACTTCCCTCATTATCTTCTTTGACTCTTTTCTCTCTTTATTTTCTCTGTCCCCTTATCTCCAACAGCTGGTACCTCGATTCTCTTTAACCGACATTGAAATGTCTTAATTTGGACTTAACAGATAATCAAATTTGAAACCATCTCCACCTCTTTCATAAACTGAGGAAACAACGCTTGTTTATCAGAGTGCGTTTGCTGATAAGAATGCCAGACATTTTCTTTTTATTTCAACTGTGTTTATGGTCATGGCTTATGTTGACATGTCCTTGAGACTTTTCCATTGTTTGGGATTTAGATAAGGGACCATAATTAGTCAAGAAGGTACGTTTACAATTCGAATAGTGTAATAAACGAATAGGTTGACAAGTCTTTCTTCGTTTTTTGTTTTTTTGTTTTTTTATTGGCGAGGAAGACTTTCTTTGGGAATGAAGACGATACTAGTGAAAAAAAATGTAATGCCTCATTTTTGACCAGCGCTATTAATTTACCAATTCTCGGCTCAAAGGAACTCAGCTAAAGTTTGGTTGTGGTAAAAAAGCAACAACAATTAAGATGAAGGAGAAGAGTAACAAAAATTATAAAGAATGATTTATAATACTCTATCAGTAATTAAAATTAATAAAATAAAGTAAAATAAAATTGGATTGAACTGAACAGACATGGCGTAAAGAGGATCGGGATAGTGAATTATTTTAAGGGTTTAATTTTGCCCCATATTTGCCGCAAAGTTCCAGAGGTTCAGTGGTAAAAACGGTTGTACGTTAAGCGAGCCGCACTCCGACGTAGAGAGTCGTGAGTCCGATTACTAGCTCAAACTTTTGCTTTATTCTGGTAATTTATTTACCCTATGCTGAAGGAAGCCCCGCCTGAGTTACATCATCATCAGCAGCAGCAGCAGCAGCCATTAAACGTCCGACGTTGGACAGAGACTTTCTGTGGGGATCTATTTGTGAGTTTAGGAGGGATAAAAAAAAAGCGGTTACAGTTAAATGAAGGTATATATTAGCAAAAATTACTATTAGTGATTTACAATATTTCATTTATTAAGATGAATAATTATAATTGGAAGAATTTGCAGTTAAAATTGAGTATCTTACGTCATCAAATACAATTCGAATGGTGAAAAGATATGAAGTTTGTGACATTTTTCTCTGGTAACGAGGATATCCTCTGGGATTAAAGATTAGAGGCACAAGTGACTGAACGATTTACGCCACGGAGAATAAAATCAGCGAACCGAGTTCTAACTCCGGCTGGAACAGTTTGCGTCCATTTTAGATTATTGCGCTTGGAAAAGGAATGGATCGTTCCCCTCTTGCTTCCAACTTGTCACGGGTCAGCAGGGTAGGATCTTGGAAAAATGCCACTCAGTTTACTTTTCCAGGGTCTGCGGTTGATGGGTAAATTTCCTGATGTGCACTTTCCTCAGCGTGGTATAATGAGGTTCATTACTCTGCTGTACACTTACACGTGGAACGTCTTAGTTCAAAAACCGATCCGAAAAATCTAATTAAAAAGATGATATAATTGAAAAGGATAAATAGAAAAAGTTGACATCTTCAGTGTAAGAATTGGCAGCTAAAATTTTCACCTATACCGCAATTTTAACGTTCATCTTCACATAGGAACAGACGAGGACCGAGTATCCTACGTCATCAAATTTCATAGTAATATAAGAATATTATCATTAATTTTGTCTTGTTTTCACCTTCATCCTCATTTTCAGTAGCTTTTTATCATAGCTCTAAATCGGATTGTGATCCTACGGCAATGATTGAAAGCGCAATCGGAAAGTAAAGAGCAGGCACACCGTGAGAAAATAAACTCACAACCTCTAGTCAGAGAGGGTTTAGTGAACGAGTGGCCGCTAAAAAAAATGGCCGTTCTCAGCGAAATGGAGAAAATACAGATTGATAAGTTGTTTTTTTTTCAAATATTCTAAGCTTTAAAATTATGAACGTTCAACATTAGATAGAGAAAAATGGAAAATGTATCTATATTTTTTAGTTCTGAACTCCGCTGTTTTGTTTCATCAATTTTCTTACAGTGACTCCCTCTGGTACAGAACGGATTTTACTAAACTTGGTTTAATCTTTCTCATGGACACAAAAGTGATGCACACATTGAGATTCAAACTCACTAAACCCTGCTAATGTCTGCAACACGAGATTGCTTATAATTACCAAACGGCAAAATGAATGATAACAGTGATGGATCACATTGGCCATCGAGAACACAACAATTTTCAATTCATTTTTCTGTTCCATGGTTTTACTACAGGAGACATAATGTATTAATTAAAAGTTACTTCCTAGTAAGGATAAGATATTTCAAAATATGTTTGAAATTTGGAGTCACAGCAGTCAGTGGAAAAATATTTCAAGTATTCAAAATGATAAGCGGTTAGATAGACTCCATATATATACATATATATATACATATATACACACACACACATATATATATATATATATATATATATATATATATATATATATCACATACTACTGTAAAAAGATTATCACTGAATGATATCCGTTAGGCCATTTATTATAAAATGACTACAGAGTACTTATCTATTTCAAACTCATTAGCCTTGCAGACACACTCGCACACACATATATATCTACATCTCTATCTCTCTCTCTCTCTCTCTCTCTCTCTCTCTCTATATATATATATATATATATATATATATATATATATATATATATATATATGTATGTATGTATGTATATATATATTCAATTTCTAAGATTACAAACATTAAACGAACTAAGAGAAGGATTGTATCCCTTGATGATGTTCAATCACAGTGTACAATATTCAACTCTGTGAATATTGTTATTAACATATAAAAAAGAAAACAACGACATAAACCCAGGGAATGTTAACATTTTGTGCCTCTTGCACTCATCAGCAACCGGAAATGTTAACATTCGCTGGGTATATATCCTTGTAATTTTTGTTATGTCTAACCATAAAGTGGGTTATATTGTATCAATACTCTCATTTAAAACGATCTCTGATTGCTACACAAATAACGTATCACTTGAACTAGACAGCGTAGATAGAACAAATAATCAAAGGAAATGAGGCTGCTGCAGGAATTAAGCCAGCAACTGGAAGGGTAGCCGATTCTGTATAGATTATTCAATTTATGTTATCTGGTTTGAGTGATATATCAACCGTGTAACGACGGAAGATAATTTCAAAAATGTTTTGTATCAAAATTTATAATCATTCTGTCGGATCATTTATTTCAGTTTCTTGAAACAAAAAATGTGGCATCAAAAAGAAACAAATACACCGAGAATAAACGAGATGAGAATTTGGAGTGAAAACAATTTGGGGGCCTTTCGATTCCCGGCGACTTTAGCTCAGTGGTAACAGCGACACAACGTTGAAGCAGCTATCCAATATTCTTGAATTGTTTATTCTCTTTACGTCGTTTAGTACGAGTGATATACATGAACCGAATAATGTCAGGAGAACATTTCAAATAAGAGTTTCTTTATCGAATAATGCAATTTATAATCATCCTGTCGGTTCATATGTACCCATTTCTTAATAGATAGAGAGAAAGCCGGGGGAGTGTTCTGTCAAGAATTAAAAAAAGATTTGTGGAAGTTCAAATTATGTTCACGGAGAATATCCAAGTAGATAGGTTGTGTTGTATCGTGACGTTCCACAACGGCACAATTCTTACACTGCTTATCTTGCAGACCATTAAACTGTAACAAGTTCAATTCTCTTAGGCTGTCCCTTATTAATGACTCTTTGCCTCACTTACTCAAATTTCAGGGAACATTGATTCCGTTGTTGACTTTGAGACAATTAACCAGTTTCCCAGTACAGTCTACAAATCATTTTATTTCTATGTAATGATTATTTATCATCATCACCATCATGATCATTATCATCATCAGTCTTTTAACGTACGTCGTTGGACATAGACCTTCCTCAGGATCCACCACATTTCTCTATCATGGGCGATGTAGAGTCAGTATTTTCTGAATTCGTCTAGTTCATCTCTCCACCTTGCATTCTTTCGACCTCGGTTTTCCATGAGATCTCTGAGGATCCATGTTGTGGATCGTGATGTCCATCGGTTGTCTGCCATTCTTGTAACATGATCTGTTTTTCTATCAGCTTCTACGACGCCTCTGACTCCCGTTTTCTCCTTGATATACTGCGCTGTCTTGTGATTTCTCCATGTTAGGTTGAACATGATTCCCTCATGTGCACGTTGAAAATCTGACTACAACGACATTGCACACCTGGACTTAAGGGAGGAATAATTATTGCAAAGTATTTGAAAGGCAAATTGTCTCCAAAAATAGCTAAATCACTAAAATTTTAAATATTTCCAATAATTCATGTACACACACACATACACACACACACAATCACACTCACACACAATCACACACATACAATCACACACACACACACACATACACTCACACACACACGCATATATATGTATATATATATATATATATATGTATATATATATATACGTATATATATATATATTCAATATATATATGATTTGAATCACATCTATGAAATGAAATGAGTTTATACTAAGCATCCAGATTTTTGTCAGACCTAAACTTTTATCGACTAAATTGTAAATTCAATCGAAAATTTTCTCAATTAGCCACACTGGAAGAACATGGCTGATTGAAAGAGCGTTTGGGGTAACTATTAGGTACACTCCTGGTTCTATGAATCTTGGCATTTCCTCATCTACATAAACTAACAAAGGATTAATAATGGCTGATCGACTCTAATTTTTGATTCCTATACCATTTAAACTATCCATGGCAAAATTAGTTCAGAAAATTCAACATTTATATCATTTTTTCCAAGTGAAAAGTCATAAATCTAAGAAATATCGATCTGAAACCTAAACTTTAATTTCTGCCTTTAGATTTTTAACGACTGACGTTTTTACGACTCAAGATAACGTCATTTGCGTAGATTCACTGAAGAAATCGCGTTGGATGCTTCCTACAGGTCATGCTCGAAAGGCAGACTACTTATTTCACGAGGATCAAAAATACAGATAGGTGAAAAGTCCTTTTTGACACTCATGGGTGGAATATTTTGTGATTATACCAATGTGCTGACTAAATAAACTTATTGCATATACTTATTTTTCTGTAAAGAAAGATGAAGTTTCCACTATGAATTTTTAAGAGAAGGAATTATCAGAATCAGAATCTAAAATGCAGAGCTTACACGGTAGACTATTACATCGATCTGGGACAACGAATCTTCACAAAATCTTCAAGAGAAAAAAAAATAATGCAAAGAATCACTGCTTTCGACAGAGCAAGCTCAACTTTCAAGAACAAGAGACTTCCATTAGTTTTGAACGGAAGTGTAAGCAACTTATCCGTTTTTAATCCGGAATGAATCATATTTTGTACATTAGAATAGAAAAATGAATATTTGCAGAAGTATATGTCTTTGCTATCAATTCATAAAATTGTATTTAGGAAACTGATGCTTGGAAGAACTGCTTGGATTGTTAACCAAAAAAAAAAAAAAAAAAGATTGCAAACTTCGATCATTTATTTCTGTGAGACGTACGGAAATTAACAGCCCGATTAAAAAAGAAAAAAAAACAATTGTGTAGTTCTCATATTCTCCTTCTATAAAACGTTACAGCTATAATGTCGATAAACTGTCCAATTTCCGTCGATGAATAATTTGTGACACACACACATATATATATATATATATATAGATATATACATATATATATATATATTGTGTCATCCACAAACAGCATTACATCTCTTCAGTGTGGCAATAGATTTTCCTTTAACCCACCCAGTACCGCGAGGCAGGATTGAATCCTTCGCTTCATATCCGGAGACCGATATCCTACCTCTAACATAAATCCTACATCCACCAGAGTGCTCAATTCATATATACATATATATATATATATATATATATATATATATATATATATATATATATATATATATATACATACATATATATACATATATATATATATATATATATATATATATATATATATATATATATATATAAAACAATGCTAATTTTCCCAATTATTTTGAAAAAATATTTTCCCCATTTGTACCCCACTCTGTAAGAAATCCTGGGATCGCCCCTGATAAATCGTTGGTAAAAATTGCATAAAAATACTAATAATCCCTTGTAATTACGGGATAAAGCTTGAAAGCAGAAATGTATAACTTGGTTTTTCAAATAAGTTGATTGAGTCCCAGAAAGTGTACATGGGGGAATCTGACCATCAGTTGATATGGCCATCAGTAAATCTGCACAACAGAAAAGTTCCCACCAGGAAGTCTGTCCATCCCGAATTTATCAAAGGAGGAAAAGTGCACAACAAAACATAATTTGAACATAGTCTCTGGGGGAATCTCTATAAGAATTTGTTTTAAACCTTTGGCTTACAACTTAGCTTCGCTGACCCTGATGGAATTCTGAGCGAGAAATGAAAAGAAATAGGCGAGGAAAGACAATGTGACAAACATTTTTATTCAAAGTAGTAAACGTATAATGCATCTATTCCCTTCAGTTTTCTTTTGTGATTCCCCTCATTTCTCTCTATTTCTAATTGATTAAAACTGTATTTCTTTTATCTTTTTTTTCTTCTTCTTATAAACCACCCATCTTGAATTCATCAAGTGAGAAAAATAGCCCATCAAAAGATATTTTTCTCATCATATGGTTACCGGGGAATTCTTGTTTTTTAACTTCAAGTTGGTCCCGATTTGACTCCTGAGAGTGAAATTGAGTCGAGGAAGGTACACAGACTCAGATATTATTATTATTCAAAAGATGAACCTAATATTCTTACCAACGAAATTTTTTAACGATTTTTAATGACTACTCTATAAGATCAAGAAGAATAAACGTAATTTGTGACATGACTGTTCCAAAATTGTGATTTACCGGTCACCAGCAGAATACAAAGATTTGAGCCTACTTCGTAGATGATGAAGTTTTCGTATCTCCCATCCTCCCCGGTGGTTAATTTTTGAACCAAAACAAAAGCGAGGATTCAGGATGCTGATTTTCAAGGCCTAACTTATTTTGAAGAATGACTCAGCAAGAGATCCTGCATAGTTCCGTGTCTGGCTCTATGTTGAATTAATCTTCGTTGAATGATTAGTAAGACTTCAATATTTCTGCTAGCTAATAACAAGCCAAGAAGTCATCGAATAATCGATTGGTTTCCAAACTCACCTACCGATATGCATACATAAAGACATATGATTGCTCTTCTCCCAATACGACATTATCATATATACCACAGCCAGCAATAGCGAAAGTAGAGCATTACTTTTGGTTATAAAGCCGGTATGGGGAGGTCGTTGATGGGTACGTAGCTCTTACGGATTCCATTAGCAGATATAAGTCACTTTTAAGTATCCATTCCTAGTAGCCAGGAGGCATTACTGACGAGGCGGATTGACAATGCCACCGGCCGACCCAGCCCCGGCCGTCAACATCCTCTTCTACTCACCACAGAGACCGAATCACTAACTCCAACATCTTGGACGCCAACAACTCGTGTTACATTAAGTCTATGGCGCCTCCCCCCCACTGTGTACCGTCTGCACCCCACTCTCTTCCCACCGATGGTTTTCAGCTACATCCATTTCCCGCCATTTCTTCAACCTCGTGAAATGTCACATGATCTAACAAAGCATGTATTTCCGTTTCTCACAGAATAGAACGGTCAGATCTATTTTCTTCTTTTTCTTCTTTTTTTTTAGCTTTTATTCTCTTTCTCCTCGAAGTCTCATTCCCCTCTTCTTCATTTTCTTTTTCAATCCTTTTATCAATTTCTTCTCCTTTTTCCCTAATCGACGCTTGTCAACATCCTCCTTTTTACATAACTATTTCCGTCAATGTCTTCTTCTTCTTCTTCTTCTTCTTCTTCTTCTGCTGCTGCTGCTACTGCTGCTGCTGCTGCTGCATTTACTTTTCCCTTTTTCTTCTTCTTCTTCCTCGTCTCATTCTTGTTCCTTGTCTTCGCACACGTTTTTTCTCTCTCTCCTCTCCTTCTTCCTGTATGTCTTCATCCTCGTCTTCTTTTTCCTCTTGTTCTTGTTCTTGTTCTTGTTGTTGCTGCAATTGTTGTCATTGTTTTTCTTTTTCTTCTTCTTCTTCTTCTTCTTCTTCTTCTTCTTCTTCTTTGAAGAGACCATATTATTCCCAGTAAAAATCACTTAACCTGGCTTGAAATTATTGCCTAGGGGTCACATACCTCATTTAAGTTACCCTGGAAACTTTACCGGAAAAGCTGTAATACCCAATCCAATGGTCTAGACCAAGCACTATTAATTTTCTATTGTTTTCTTTCATCAAATTGCACATCAACAGTTTTATTCCTTTTCATTCATATTATTGAATTGTCCGAAATAATACGTTGCACTTGACCCGCCAGTAAAGGATTAGTAGAAGCTAGCATTGTAAATCACCATTTAATTAAACTTTGCCCCACGCAGTAGGACACAATTATTTGTGTGTTAAGAACTTGGTTATGTTCCTACATTAAAAATCAGAGTTAACTTATATAATGAACTGGATGATTTTCTTGTCTCTCCGTCCGTAATCATTGACTTTTCTCCCACTTGAAGATAAGAATTTCGCTGATGAAGAATGTCACCAACTCACCACTTGGAATAATCGACTCTTCCACCGAAGATTTTTCAGTTTTTTTTTGGGGGGGGGGGGCGGGGGGTTCGTTTATCGTTCATTTAATCAGGTCTCACTGGACCTAAATGGACGTGAGTTCGATTCGCATCAAAAGCACATTCCTCATTTCTTATCTGAGCTGTTTACTCACTACAGTAGATCAAAGTTGTGATTAAGAAAAAATCTTCAGAATGGAGGAAAATAACAGACAAAAATTAATAATAATGATAGTTCAGTAGTAGTGGAAAATTGGATATAACTATTATTTTTCATCGACTATTCTGTCCATACTGTCTAGGTCAAATGACACATTCTCAAGTAGGTACGGGAGGACATTTCAAATACAGTTTTGAAAAATATAACGCTTTCATAACTGGTCAATGACATGATAGGTGAATTATCTGCTGGCCTCCTTTGAACATTTTTAAAAATACGTTCAAAAACTGGGGAGAGGGAGGGAGAAGCAGAGTCAAATATGCACAAGGGAAGGAATGTAGAATATTATATGGACTAAAGGAGAACGGGTGGTTTCTGTTTTCGAGAGGTACTCCCATGAGGAAAGGTATGGGTTCAAATCCCACCAGGTCACATTTCTTTATTTTCCAATCATCACAGTTGTTGTGCTCACAACCGTAAATTATTTGACTGAGCGCGATTTAGTTCAAAAACTTCCTTCCGTTATATATATATATATATATATATATATATATATATATATATATATATATATATATATATATATATATATATAGAGAGAGAGAGAGAGAGAGAGAGAGAGAGTGTGTTGAAATGTTGGCAATATAGAAATAAGAGTAATTGACTTGAGACAAGTATATCTCAATTTCCGTCACATTGCTATATCAAACGCCTTGGTAATTTCCAGTTAGAATTACCTCTAGCAAGATTAACCGCGAAACAATTTAACATCTCATACAAGTAAGAATGGAAACCTTTTAGGGGCAAACTCTCTCGGAAACGCCCTATCTTCGGGATCAAAGTGTAGTATCTGTTCCACGGCATAGACCGAGGAGTCGGTACTGACACTTGCCTGTTGAATGGGCCGGAGATTGTGTGGAAGGTATCAAAGACCGAGTGCGCCGGTGCAAACGTTGGCCAATGAGGTTGCACTGAGGCTGCGTTTGCTAAGCGCATCGGGAGGCCTTTGGACTCGTCCTTAGGCTCTCCCATTATTACTCGGCCCAGCTTTTGCAGGTGATGTTGTCTTTTCAACGGTAACATTTTTGGGGGGTAAGGTACTATTTCTTCCCACGTTAAGCCCGACCCTGTGTCACATATTGCTGTAGTGGGACAGTGATTAAATAGAACTCTCTCGGAAACGCCGCAGCATGTGTTATGGGATGAAAGGTCATGTCATTATTTGTTTTTTTGAGCGATGTCTGCGTCCCTGTCGTGCTATGACAAACAGAAAAGAGTGGGATAGCGCGGCTTTACTGTGTATATGGGTTGGCCTCTACATCACTACTAGTACAACTACTACTAATTCCACCACTACTATTGCTGCTGCTGCATCTGTTGCTATTTGCTTCTGATTTCAGTATACTGAATGAAACTGATGCTTTTTCCACATTGATGAAAGAAATTCGCTTTTATGTTGATGTATAATAGGAAGAAAAAAAAGATTTTTTTCACAAAATAGACAGAGAACTTAACATTAAACAGCCTCTAACTCATTATTCGCAAGATAATTTCATCCTTGTGAATGCACAAATGCATTTATAGTGAAAAAATATTTTTATAATTCAACAGAAGATCCCATTATTTTTCACGGGGATTATATCAGTAATTCATTATTGTCAAAAGGCAACTATTTCACCCACCCGCTTCTTTACGACGATAACTAAATCTGACATATGACCCTGAGTTTTTCAGCTTTGAATTGTTGTGTATTAAATGTCAATTAGTTTTAGACAGTGATGGAAATTGGAAATGAATTTTCGGAACAAGGTATACGGTACAGCTGGGTTTGGGGAACTAGGTATACGGTAATGTCCCCATTATTACGCAATGCATAAAAAACAACGTGAAATGGAGAGGAAAATCTTGGCATGGGATACGAAAATTAATTGTTTCACTTTTGAAAAGTTATCAAATAATAATCTCTGAACCATTAATTATTTTTTAAATATTTTTGATAAAATAGTTGTCCCTGGCATTGTTGAATAATTTTCAGCTTGTGCATAGGTTTTGATAGAGACTTCATAATTTGTACAAAAAAGGCCTGACACGTCTTAGGGAAACTTTTTTTGTCGTTATGAAGACGAATTAAGAAGAATTAGTTGCGGCATGGATCAACAATGCAAGGTCACCGTAAAAAGTGGTGCCTAGATTCAATATCAATTTTTGATAGTTTTGATGATACCAATGGAAGCGTCACGGATGAAGTTGTTCAGCTTATGAACCAATTAGATTTGCAAATCACGACGGAAGGTATGAATGAACTAATTGAATCTCATTTAGAGTCTATGACCAAAGAAGCCTTGAAAATAACGACGATTATGGTGATGATGAGGAATGAAGATGAGGGGCTAGGACAGAGAGAGAGAGGGGGGTCACTCCTATCAAAGTTTTGACAGTGAATGAAAATTTTTCTTACCTTTCATCATCATCATCATCAGTCTTTTAGCGTCCGTCGTTCGACATAGACCTTCCCCAGGATTTGCCACACTTCCTTATCATGGGCGTCACGGAGCCAGTACTTCCTGACCTTGTCCAGCTCGTCTCTCCATCTAACATTTTGCCTTTAATGGCTCTTAAATGTTAAGAAAGAATATTACCCAAATGCAGAAAGAACACCTCTCCATTGCTATTGATAAAGATAATGCATGCTTTAGACTCTGTTATCCAGAGAAAAAGAAGAACTGGGGCATTCAGCAAACTCTTAATATATTGTTTAATAGATTACTGATCTATACAACACTACTGCATTATCACGTCGATACAAATGTTTATCAATTAATCAAGTTTTATGGTCGATAATTTTCCTGATCCTATGTCACGGACCATATAACTTATAATTGGGAATGATTCTAATATCTGTGCAGGGGATGTAAGGAATAACGCAAGCGTATTTACTATGTTTTGATTGAGACACTCCCAGAAATGAATATAGTAACTCACATGGGAACAGAATCTCTCTATTAGTTTGCAGCTCAATACCTCAAGATCTGTACATTCATACACTTTTAGCTTTCAGGGAATGGAACTCCCTGATTAGTATGTAATTCAATAAATCGAAATTCGTAAATTAAACATCTGTATAGATATTAAAGAACGCAAACCGTACTAAAGTAGTGTTCCTGTTTCTTCCTATTCACGTGAAACCTCGTATATCCACCACCGGCTCCAGACAACCTACATACCAATATAAATAGTGTGCACTTTTGGGAATATTTTTCCCTGGAAGGTAGTGGCTCTTATTTTTCAACACCTGATCTGCAAACGTGAGAGCAAAGATTTAAAAAAAATAAACAACCATACACTTTTCTATAATGTACCATTTTATCAGTTACAATTGTTTTTACTTCTTTCTTTTTATGATTTCCTTTTCCACTTTAAGGCTACCAGAAACACGAACCGAATTGAAACGTAAACGTGTATAAGATCAGTAAACACGTCTGTGAACTGAAATAGAATTTGGAGGGGGGAAACTCATTTCCTAGCCGTATTCAGAGTCGTACATAAGGCCGTGCGAATAGTGCAGCTGCACTTGGCTATATTATGTAGGGTCTCCCAAAAAATGTTTTTAAAAAGTGTTTTGATAAACCTTTGTAAGGTAAGATCTTTCGAATCGATTTGTTTGACGATTTTTCTCTGTTTTATCCGGATAGATTATTGATTCAAAAAAAACTTCAACAACGTAATTTTATGAATATTTCATTATTCCTTTGATTTAAAAAAAAAAATAAAAACTCTATATCAAGAATTTAACGTTCCTCAAAGAAAAATTATGCACCGAACTCCATTAATGTTGAATTCGGCTCACATGAATCCAGTTCTCTCTGTAATGTGTTGCATTGTCATCCTTCAATCACAAAGTGTCAGCACTGGCATGTCAAGATGCAAGAAAACAGACTGCACAGGATTACATGATAGATTGACACTCCAATATCTACATCGCCTTCTAAGACAGCAGAAGAGAAATGTATTCATTGCTCATCTTGAACATCTCGATATACATAAGTTTCGCGGACTTTTATCTCGGTTCTTCTTTGGAACTTAAAGCTTGGGCGATTGTTCTCTGTAGTTTCCTCCAGGTGGATATCGTTATTAGGGAGGCTGGGTATGTTGGGGCGAAAGGTCCCCTCCGAAACGTGGGGACAGGATGAACTCATTCAGCGTTTTACTTTCGTGTGTGTGCATGGGCGGTCCCTGAGTCATAATCATGTCGATATTCATGATTGGTGATACAGAGGCAGTTTTAAGAGTCGTTCAGATCTCACACTGACCTAACGTGTTGCCATCTTGGAATGGACAGTTAATCATCCACTTTTTCCGGTAATTTGAGGAAATGGTAAATGGTTGTGTTCCAGAGGAGAACCAAGATGGAGACAATGGTGCAAGAAATTTTATGTTCATTGATAATGCCTCATTTCACAAAATCGGATAGAAATTGAAACTTTGAGTCTTAATAGCTTTTCTTTTTTTTTTGCTTCGTGGGGGTTTCCATAGTACAGGCATTGAATTGATCTTTTTCCAATAACCGAAAAAATTTTGATGGAAAAGTTATTTGTACCAAAAGTTTAATTAGAATGAAGGTAGAGAGAGCAGAACTGATTGGTCACTCAAATAGACCAACGTCTTTAGGCAGTATACTGTGTTGGGGTCAATCAATTAAAAATTGGAAATAGGGCTGATCAACGAATGAGTAACTAAAAAAGTCTGTATTCTCAAAAGTAAGCATGGATACAAATTTGGGGATCAGTTTATTAAAAGTCACGTCGCGAATTGAACCTTCCATTATTTATGGTGGGTTGGGTGAGTATATATATATACAAAAAAAAAAAACAACCAAAAGCGTTTTTGCTGGACTTTTTCGGTTAATGGTTCTTAGTACATCCGAGTTTCGTTTTGATAATAAGCAGATCGTCACCAATCTAATTTATATTCATTTAGAAATATTAAAGCTAACAATTTTGGTAGACGTTGGATGGCATATATTGTAATGGTCAAAACAATAAATCGGAATGAACAAACAAGGAGAAAAGTACAGAGATAAATACAGAGAAAAATTAGGCAACTTTAGGTTTACTTATCTGGTTCAATTTCATCTTGCATCAGCTTGCAAGGAAAGAAGTTCTTATAACAGTCGCAAAAAATTCTTCATTTTTAACCTTACATAGTAAAGAATTCATCGGTCACCCTAACTACAAGCAGCATGCCCGTTGCTTCGCTGACGGTTTTCAGCGATGCTCAATATCAGACTTGGCTAATGGCTGTTTTGATTCTACTGTGTGACAGACATGGTAGGAAAGTGATCGGGAGCATGGATAGTCAAGTAGTTCAAAAGGTGGGGAGGAAAGAGAAGGGGTTAAAAAATCAGAGCACAAGAAGGGAGAGAGATTGACGACTGCTGCTGATACTTTTTTGTGAGAGGCACAGCTCTAGTTTCATCTGATTTCAGCAGCTGAAGCAGCTTAAAAAGAGATTGGGAATCATCATCATCATAATCATCATCACCATCATCAGTCTTTTAACGTCCGTCGTTGGACATAAACCTTCCCCAGGATTCGCCACAATTCTCTATCGTGGGAGTAGCAGAGCCAGTACTTTTAAAATTTGTCCAGTTCATCTCTCCATCTTGTATTTTGTCGGCCTCAGTTTTGCATGTGATCTCTAGGGATCCATGTTGTAAGTCGTGAGGTCCATCGGTTGTCTGTCATTCTTGCAGCATGGCCTGCCCATTGCTATTCAAGTTTTTTAATAGCTTCTATGATGTCTCTGACTTCCGTTTTCTCCCTTATATACTGTGCTGTCTTGTGATCTCTCAGTATGAAGTTTAGCATGATTATCAAATGTGCGTGTTGCATGCTTCTCAGTTTACGAGTCCGTCTCTTGGTTAGGTTCCATGGGACTATTATAACATAATTAAGACGACGCTGGCTATGATACAGTTGAATCTTGACAAAATTTGTGGGGTGAGTTTTGGTCCCTGGAGATATTCTACAGTCGTTTCATCTTCACCGAAGTTCATCATGATGCTTTTGTGTGAGTACAGTGGACTGTTGGTGAAACGAACCCTGTTGAGCTGGATGTGGGATAAAATGGACAGAATCTGAGGTAAGAGATTGCCGGATAGATCATCACCAGTATTCATAACAGTATCGAAATTGGACCACTTCGAAATTATTTCCACAATTACCTCTCTCTGCATTTAAGAGGAAACAGAATTAAAACAGTTTATGATTTTCAGTGGAATCAGATCTCAATTGATTTGAGCTGAACGTTATATTTTGATAATTTCAATACAAATATTTTTTAAAAAGATTTTAATGTGTTTTGTGTTCAAGGCTATGAAGCGTTCTACACTATATATGTATATATTGCATGCAGTCTGAAATTAAAACTCACACAACGGACTTGATTTTTACATGGGTGAACATTGAATGGAAGTGACACGAACAGCGAGTCATGTCTTTTGTTGTACCTTCTGAACCGTCATTGTTCAGAGTGTTTTTAGCGTAACTAACGTGAGTACATCTTGTCTAAAAGATATGTAGTATAAAAAAAATATGTAGTATGAAAAATATCAAGATACTATACACATGAAACCTTACATAAAATGAAAAACATGTATTTCACAATTTATGTTATGCACGACGGTGGTGTTTGATTAATACTGATAGGGTGCTATATTGAAATAACTTGGGTTTTCGAAATATATATATATATATATATATATATATATATATATGTGTGTGTGTGTGTATATATATATATATATATATATATATATATATATATATATATATATATATATATATATATATATAATCGAATAACTGAAATATATGCAATGTTTTCTCAAAACAAATAATGTGTTTTTCATTCAGGCAAAATTATGTATATATATATCAACATTCTGTCAGATCAACATCACATCCACACCACACACACACTCACCATTCACTCACACACACACACACACACACACACACACATATATATATATATATATATATATATATATATATATATATATATATATATATATATATATGTATGTATAACTTTATAAATGAAAAAATATGTGTTGTTTTCCCTAAACAAATAATGTACTTCTCAATTGAGCAAAATTTGGCATTGTTTTTCTCCGCGTTTCGTTCTTTGAAATTTTAAATGTATGCCTTGCTATTATTCATTCTCTTCAAGTAGGAGGCAGTTGGCACTCTTATCACGAGGAGTGATAAGCTTGTTTTAGCTGTGTTGATAATTGTCAGTACGTTAAATAAATATGTTGTTTATAATCTAATACCATCTTCATACATTTTGATAGGTATAAATATCATCTCACTTATATCAAAATTACATACTAAATTTTTATGATATATCATAAGGAATGAAATAAATATATTATTATTATTATTATTTTGGAATCTCACACCAGTTGCCTGGTGGTAACCGCTGGAGTTTGAGTGACTGCAAGTCTCCTCAAGTCTCCAGCCCTCCTCTCCTAGTACTCATAGATCGCAGTAATTTTACGATTTACAGTTTCACACCGGTTGCCCAGTGGTTATCGCTGAAGGCTGATTGACAATAAGTCTCCTCAGGTCTTCAGCTAACGTCTCCTCTCTCTCTTTCGCATATCATGACAGAGCTACAATTCGTTGCAGTACTTATATCTCTAGCACTTTCCTCAGTATCCGTGTAGTTCCCAGTAGTGCTGTGGTCTGTACGGTCTCTATCCTTCCCCTAATCCTGATCTCCTCCAGTTTCACCCTCAGTATTTTAGGGGCAGTTCCTAGTGCGCCCACTATGACCGGTACTACCCTGGTTTTCATGTTCCACATCTTCCTTAACTCTCTTGCTAGGTCCTGGTATTTTTCCCTTTTTTCACCCTCCTTCTTTTTTATTCTATGGTCTGCAGGCACAGCAACGTCTAATATTTGGCAGGCCTTCCTTTTTCTATCTACTAATACTAAGTCCGGTCTTCTTGCCTGGATGAGGTGGTCAGTTTGGATGTCAAAGTCCCAGAGTAGTTTGTGGTTGTCATTCTCCAAAACTGCCTCTGGCTTGTGCTGATACCACTTTCCCACATGGTTGAATCCCATTTGTTTGCTTAGTTCCCAGTGTATCATCGTTGCCACTCTATCGTGTCTATGTTGATACTCCTTCTATATTCAGTAGTTATGTGGTTTACTGTCTCATCTCTTTCACTGCAAATGCGGCATTTGCTGTTTGTCTGTGTTCTGTCGATTTTTGCTTTTATGTAGTTTGTCCTTATGCTTTTGTTTTGAGCTGCCATGATGAGCGATTCCGTTTCTCTCTTAAGGTTCCCTTTTCGTAACCACGTCCATGATTTCTCGTCTGCTACATCTTGTATCTGTCTTTTAAACTTGCTGTATAATTTTTTCCTTTTCCATCTTTCTTTTCTTGTTTGCTGTACTGTTCCATTGTTTTCTACTTTATTGCTTATTGCACTATCTCTCGCGCTCTTTATGATTTCTTCACTATTTGTTTGCACATATCTTTCTAGGACTACTTTAGCTCTCTGGACACAATCTTCTATGCTGATATGCCCCCTGCCACCTTCTTTTCTCTTAACGTATAGTCTATCTGTATCATCCCTAGGGTGTAATGCTTTATGCATCGTCATAATTTTCCTTGTTCGCCTATCCATTGCGCTAATCTTGCTGTTGTCTGGGAGTTCAATTCCGTCAGTCATCGAAAGCCTTCCTTTGAGCATCGCCATGATTGCGCATTTTTCTATTCCAAACTCCATTCCTATGTCCTCACTATATTCCCTTACTTCGTTGAACAGAGTCTCAAGCTCTCCCCTGTTTTTTGCATGTACATTAGGTGGTTGACCTGTTTTTCAGGATTCTGTTGAGCAGTATCATTGTTAGAACAAATAATAGTGGGGACAACGAGTCTCCTTGGAAGATTCCCCTTTTTATCCCTTCCTCTGCTAGTTTGTCCTCTGCGGCTGTCAAATCTACTTTCAAGTGTTCCATCGAATTACTAATGAATTTAACCACCGGTTCGCTAATTTTGAACATTCTAAGGCATTCGAGTATCCAGCTATGTGGAATCATATCGTACGCTTTTTTGTAATCTATCCATCCCATTGCAATATTCTTTCTCCTTTTCCTCACTTCTCTTAAGATCATCTGGTCTATGTAGAGTAAATCGATTGCCCCTTTGGTTCCTATCCTACACCCTTTCTGTTCTTCTGGTAGTAGTCCCCTTCTATCCATTGACATGTATATTCTCTCTGCTATTTGCCCAGTCAGGATTTTCCACATGAGTGGTAGGCACGTGATTGGTCTATAGTTGCTTGCTATGTTCCCCTTTTCTGGGTCTTTTTGGATGAGGGTGGTTCTGCCTTCAGTCAATGATTCTGGTGCCTTGCCTTCGTTTAGACAATTTTGGAGTAGGTGGGTGAGTCTGCCGTGTAACGTGGTGAATTTCTTAAACCAATACCCATGGATCCCGTCGGGACCCGGTGCTTTCCAGTTGGCTACTTTCCTAAGAGTATGTTTCAATGTGGTTTTATTAAGTAATATTGGTTCTCCCTTGTCTATATCTTCTAGTTCTTTTCTCATGTTTCCTAACCATTGCGGTGTTACGTTGTGTCTTTTTGAGTGCCCCCATATGCTATTCCAATAGTTCTTGGCCTCTGTGGCATCTGGTTTCATGTCCTGCCTTCTTTCCCCATTTAAATCTTGGTAAAACATTTTCTCATTGTTTTGAAATGTGCAGTTTTGTGTGTATTGGGCCGTTCTTAGTCTGTATCTTTTCAGTCTTGCCTCTTTGGCTAATCTCTTCTGGTGTAACTCTTCGACTACAGTTGCAATGCCTTTTTGCGTTACCTTGTATTTGTTCCAAAGTCTTACTCGTGGTTTGTCCGTGTGTGGTGTATTTCTAAGCAGTACTTCATCTCTCTGTAGTTGGGAGATCTGCCTTTGTAATATTCTTTCCCACTTGGGTTTCTCTTCCCTATTATTGCTCGGGATCCTATCTTGTGTTGTGAAGCTTTGTGCTACCATTTTCGCCCCAGCGTATATTAAGTTGTTGAGTTCTAGGAGGGTGTTCGTTTTTATGTGCTGTAAGAGGCAGCTGACCTGTTCGGTCACTTCTCCAACTTTCTTCCTGTCTTTATCTCCTAGGGAGGGGAGTGTTGTTTTCTCTCCTCGCATGATTTCTTTCAAAGCTTGTATTTTGGTTTTCTCTTCTTTCGTTGGTGCATCGTTGTCACCCTTTGGTGCATAGTTTACTGTGGGGGTCTCATGGGGAATTCTTCCAGTATTGTTGTTGGTACTAGTTGTCCTTGGTGGGGGCATTCTTCAGGTGTGTCACCTGAATCTCTCTCTACGTTATTGCAGATCTCTAGTAGTTCAGTCTCAGACAGCCATTTCTTCTTTTGGATTTGTTTTACTTGGTCAGCCAGGCGTTGGTTAGATACTTCCACAGCAGATTTCTCCCTCCATATTTGGAGCATACGCTCCCTATAAGACTGCACTGAAGGTTTGCTTTTAAAGTAACAATACATAGCTAGTTTATTCTCTTCCCTTGACCATTTCTTTCTCTTGTTCTTTATAGCAGTCACTCGGTGAGGACTGTGCCTTCCCTGGTTGTCATTAGAGGTATACGAGTTTTGGCCAACAGTAGCTGTGTGACGACTGTGTCCCTCCTGAAGGCCATTAAAGGAGCACAAGCCGGAGTTTTGGCCAGCAGTCACAGGATGACGACCGGGTCCCTCCTGGTGGCTGACAAGGGAACACCTGCCGGTTACGACACACAAATCTTGGATCTGTGCCCCGTTTTTTGCGGTAAAATTGGTTGTACTGTCATGATTGGGCTTTTTGGTTCTTTGAGGTAGAGCCAGACCTTGGTGGGTTGGTTAAGACCGATGTGATTCAGAAATAATCCAACAGCCCCATCGGCCCTTTTTGGTTCTTTTAAGGTAGCACCAGACCTTGGTGGGTTCGTTAAGGCCAATGTGCTCAGTGACACCTTCAGAGACCCACCAGCTCTTACCACCCAGGGTATAACTTTACAAGGACAGGCCATTCCACGGCACAGATATATCTATTTGGTGGTATGACAATCACTTCCTAATTTTAGACCTAAAAAAAATCATTAAGCTTCGTCTAGCTGAAATTAAAAGCCTTCAAGATTATACGTCTCCCTTAAATCTTCTAAGTCATGACTTAGTATAAGTCTCGGTCTCTGTTGTGTTTTTTTTCCAATGGTGGATTTCGCCATGCCAATCTATTTCTACTTAAGGGTGGGGGGTAGACAGGCTTCATTCATTCATACACGAGGGTAGCTAGGCGTTACTTTTCTATCGGACACCTCAATCTCGACGGGATGGGGAGAATTATTAATTTAATTTTAAATTTCAAATTTAATTCCACTTACCCACGTGCAGGTCCAAAAAACAACAGACTACTCTTTCAACTTTTTCAACTTGGCAGAATTTGGCAGTGGTCAATTCATCAAGGTGAAAATTTCTCAGAATCACAAATGTTTGGTACAAATGTCCGAAAACTATCAAAGATCAACGTTAGGTCCCTCTGCCACGATTTTGCGTGGGTTAGCCTCGATAATGACCCTCAATCGACTGTCGTCAATCACAAATAAACATTCACGACTTCAAAACAGTCATTCCTGTTTCGAAATCTTTGGAACCAGCATTGAGCTGTATGTTCGCCGTTGGACCCCTGTCCAAATACTTTGTTGATATTGCGAGTAGATTCTGCTTATTTATGTCCCATTTGAACCACAAACTTGCTCGAATTCACTTTTTTTTTCAAATCGTTGATTTGGCAGCTTCAAATAAACTGAAGAGAAAATATTCAGCGAAGTTAAATAGAGCGAAATCCACGCTTCAGAATCGTACATACCACGAACATAGCTAAATAATTCTTTATTCGGAAATAAGCAACAAACTTGAAAATAACAAAAACTGCAATTATCTCTGCACTAACCTAATAGCAGCGCCATTGATAGTTCAACTCTCCACGGTACCATTTAGTTTCATACTTCGAGGGCTGCTGTCAGTTTCATATGTTGTCATTAATGAGGTGAACGAGCAACTGGATTTAATTTGTTCGAACGTCACGAGAGAGTATTAGTTGTGAGGCATATGATCTTTCCCTCGCGCTCCGCAGCCCGACATCTCATCAATCCAAGTTTCCAAGAGGATTAAATTCTTTTCATATGGCGTGTTTACTGATTAAGACTTGCAAAACTTTTATAATGAGTCCGGACCGATTAAGGTCGCATTCAAAATTAGGAATAGTAAATTGTGCAGTCCGATAATATGATCGAAGATATTGCAGTTTTAGCGCCATGAGCGTGTGCACTTGGACGTCCTTTTTGTCATTCTACCTCCCTCTCTCTCTTTCTCTTACTCTCATTTCATCTCTCTCTTTCTCTTTCTCTCCCTCTTCCACTCTCCCTCGTGCTCTCATTTCATTTTATCTCTTTTTCCAAATCTCCAAATCTCTCTCTCTCTCTCTCTCTCTCTCTCTCTCTCTCTCTCTCTCTCTCTCTCTCTCTCTCTCTCTCTCTCTCTCTCTCTCTCTCTCTCTCATATGTGATAGATATGTTGCCTGAAGAATTGACTGCACTCAGAAGGAAATGAGATTCAGGAAACAAATTTATTGATATCTCTCGCCCCCTCTCTCTCTCTCGTTTACTTACTCTCCCTCTGTGTGTATGTTTGCCCGTGTGTCCTCGTTCTATCCCCCCCCTCTCTCTCTCTCTCTCTATATATATATATATATATATATATATATATACATATATATATATGTATATATATATATACATATATATATTTGTATGTATGTATGTATATACATATATATATATATATATATATATATATATATATATATATATATATATATATATATATAGAGAGAGAGAGAGAGAGAGAGAGAGAGAATTTGATTATTTATTCATTTGATCCATCTTATTTTTTTTTGTTATGTCAATTATTACCTGAATTTCAAATTTGAATAATCTATATTGGTGTTAACTCACCAATTGTGATTGTATTATATAATGGCATGAGTATTTGGCTAGAGTATATATATATATATATATATATATATATATATATATATATATATATATATATATATACATATATATATATATATAGATAGATAGATAGATAGATAGATAGATTTTTAGATAGATAGATATAATCATATATATATATGTGTGTGTGTGTATGTGTGTGTGTGTGTGTGTGTATGCGCGTGCGTGCATTTGTGTGGGTTTTAGCAAAGTACCTGAAGTGCGGCTTTCATATTACTTATAGCTAATTCATACTCTTAGTAATCCAGAAATCACCGCCTGTTACAATATGGTTTCTTAAAATACCATTACGCATAAGTTTCGAACGAAATCTGTTTTTGTTCAGAATAGTTGCACAACCGTAACAAAGATTCCTAAGGGTTGCATCCCTTTTTACATACGCACAAGTGATTGTTCGCGTGTTCGTCTGTTCTAGCGCTCATGGTAATACTGTTCCGTCTATGGACTTGACTGTTAGTATCAGTATCCAGGAAAGAGAGAAAAAGAAAACGCTTTTTCAATCTTTAAAGGCTTTTATTTTGACGTGTTTATCTGAATGTTGCAAGATGTTTTTATTCCATCTTAGATGTAAAAAATATTTATTCATTAACAGAATTTCTATACATGCCTTCTAATTTTTACACTACTGTCGTTCAACTATTGACTGTGATGTCGAGTTATAATATATTTGTTGCTGTTCTCCTGTCAACTCTATTAAATTAAAAAGTCTCCATCCTAGGCTTGATTTGCATAATATCCAGGCTGCTTCTAAAAGCAACATAAAACACTTTGCACTGAGTCTGATGTATTAGTATGAAGAGACATTATTATTAATTCAACAGGATGAAATAAATTTACTTTTTACTATTAAATTAATACTTTCTGGGAAGTGTAAACACAGTTAAGCCCAACTTTTTAAAATTTAGAATTTCTGTATAAATTGGATATTGTAATGATATTAGGGACTTCGTGATAAATTCACTGCTTGGCCAAAACAACACGATTTCAAAAATTTGAATTCCACAACAGGAGAACCAAAAGATGAGGCTGGTACATTTGCTGTTATAACAACATCAATGTGTACGCTTCTGTCAAAATTTACAATCCATTTGGCTGACAACTTTGGAACATATGGCAGTCAACTTGGCCCAGAGGAAACATGAACTCACGGACAGTTGACAGCGAGGACCAGTAATGGCCAAGCTGATGACGGAGACAGCATTTGACGACAATTGAAGAAATCTGTCTGTTACAGTGTCTCCGTGTGCACGCACAGTGAATTCTCGACAACTAGCCATTGTGCGAAGTTGGCATTCACAACATATATGAGTCAAAATACAAATCATTGTGATGTCGAGTTTCAAGTTGTTTGGATTATTAGTTCTTGAGAAATCTAATGAAAATGAATTCATAAAAATATTATAGATATTTCTTAATGGATTCATGGATAGATTATAGGATCCATTTTGTGAGTTTTGATAACCAGCAGTTGTCTGACATTCGTGCAACATATCCAGCCCATTGCCATATGAGTTTTCTTACAGTTTGTAAGGTGTTTGGGACTACTGTATTTTCTCTAATTTACTGTGACGTCTTCTGATCCCTCCATGTGAGGTTGAGCATGATTCCCTCATGTGCACTTTACATAGTTCTCAGTTTGAGGGTAAAATTTCTAGGCTAGGTTCCACGTTTCTGCTCCATATGTGACTATCGATACGATACATTGGTTGTGAACTCTTCTTTAATTTTTTGAAATTCATGTAGAGGCCAACTTTCTTGATGGCTTCATTTAATTTGTTCAGCATTGAACGCACTTAACAGATACATTTGCACACACATACGGTACTTCCCAAACAAAATGTTGTTGAAGGTAGGTTAACTGCTGAGCGAAAACTATTATGATGCGAATATATTTGCTCTAAAACGCTTAAAGAACTTAAATTTTATTATGTTATAACTCAGAGTCAGAGTTTCATAAAAAGTATTGCGTGCCAATATCAGGTGCTGACCTATGTATACACGGATAATAAAATGTACAAAAGAAATTCAGCATCGGTCCACATCTTATTTCTTTAATGCACTATTTCTCAGCTACGACGCATTAGAACTTCAGGTCTCCAGGTTTGTTGTAAAGGGTTTGAGGGGGAGAAAACGGACCGAATCTAAATTCGTATAATATAAGCTAGCAGTTGGCGGTTATTCTAGCTTACGATACGTTTTTAGCGGTACATCAGTTTAACATTTCAGTTAGCTATGCCCGCCATTGGCTTGAACACACATGAACAAAAACACACCTAACAAAACACTTTTACATACTATAACATGTTACTTCCAAACTACCCATTGAACAAATAACATTTGCGTACTTATTTGTGAAAAATCAAGCATACAATTGATTTTTTTTCATTAAATCAACATATAACCATTTTTTTTGTAAAAGCAAAATCGTGGCGTAAAATTCACTTCCGAAAAAAGAGAACCCAGACCCACCATATTACCGGGCCTCACATATCAGAAGGTTCTCTGCCACGTTTTGTTCTTCTACTTTTGGGTTATGTGAAACTGACTCAGAAGCGACAAGAACACGAAGTGGAGTCCCCCACTTCATAATACCCTATTCTACTCATAGCTGGGGGAAAAGAAACGGAGCCATGCCTTTCCTCAGAGCATTAGTCCCAGTCGGAGTTCGAACTCGTCTCGCCTGGTACATTTCTCGCGTTGGACGATCAGCCACCTAGAGATAATGAGTGAATGAATGGTTTTGTTTTGGGAACGGTAATTGTTGGGAGGGATTTCAACATGGGTAAGGCCATAGATAGCGGGCCTTGTGTGCTGAATCATCTTCGTGTCCGAGCTCTTGATTTTCAAGGTGGAATCTGTTTGCCCAGGACCTACCCAACCCTTCAAACCAAGGACTTCCACCCTATGGTCGTGTAAGATCGCACGGATAGGAGCAGGTCTACACGGAAGTAGATCTCATCATCATCATCATCATCATCATCATCATCATCATCATCATCTGTCTTTTAACGTCTGTCGTTGGACATATACCTTCCCAAGGATTTGCCACACTTCCCTATCATGGGCGTCACGGAGCCAGTACTTCCTGAACTTGTCTAGCTCGTCTCTCCATCTAACATTTTGCTGGCTTCGGTTAGGCATGTGGTCTCGGGGGATCCATGTGATGAGTCGCGATGTCCATCGAATGTAAGTAGTAGATCTGATAGGGGTGCTTTTCTCCTGAGAGATACAAGCTAGCTGTGAGGAGCAATCCAATAGTATGACTGACATGTGGTTAGACTTCAAGATAAAGATTCACAGGTAGTTGATACCGAGCCTGTTATAGTTCTATCATCCTTTGAAGGGGAATCAGGTCGATATCATCATCATAAGTCTTTTAACGTCCGTCGTTGGACATAGACCTTCCCCAGGATTTGCCACACTTCTCTATCATGGGCGTCGCAGAGCCAGTACTTCCTGAACTTGTCTAGCTCGTCTCGCCACCTAATATTCTGCCAGCCTCGGTAGCGCATGTAACCTCGGGGGATCCATGTTGTGAGTCTTGATGTCCATCGGTTGTCTGCCATTCTTGCAACATGGCCAGCCCACCACCATTTGAGATTTTTAATGGATTTTATGATGTCCCTGACTCTTGTCTTTTCTTGGATCTACTGTGCTGTCTCGTGGTCTCGCCATGTGATGCCCAGCATTATTCTTTCATGTGCACGTTGCATGGTTCTCAATTTAAGGGTCTCTCTCTTGGTTAGGTTCCATGTCTCGGCTCCATAAGTGACTTTGCAATTTAAAGCACATAAACACCGGATGGCATGACCGTTTGCATTTTTTTTTTTTGCATAGGTACTCTGAATAAAGATGATAACAAGTCGGAGTTTGTGGCAAGAGTATACTACACATTGATTCCACTTTTATTTTGTTTGTTTTTTTTTCTTCATATTTCCCACCTCTTTAGAAAATTGTCTTTCAGACTTTTCCCGTATTTCATTCTGTTCACCCCCCTCTCTCTCTCCCCCCTCTCTCTCTCTCTCTCTCTCTCTCTCTCTCTCTCTCTCTCTCTTAACACGCACAATTGCATGGCACAGAGTTTGCTCTACAAAACTGAAATTATTATACTCACCTCAGAAGTTAATAACCTGAAACCAAATTTTGAAGCCATCCAAGCAAATATGTTTTCTTAGCCTTCGTAAGTTTCGTCAGCCATGATTATAGATGTGTTATTTCGATGCTTTTAACCAATAAGGCTACAAATAATGCAGTTCGGATTGAATTCCGTCCAGGCATATAGACGAGATGATGCGATTCTTAGATAAAAATGCCTGACTGGAGTTTATTGCATTGTCTGGTAAAGTTTGTTAAGACAGGCTTTGTGTACAGTATCTATTTAATATGACTTTTTGATGTAAGTTGGTTCCACGTCAGTTACACACTTATTAGATAAAACAAGCCTGAGTGTCAGACCATAGATGCGTTAGATTTTTATTTTCTTATCTCGTGTGGAAATCTAGAAAAAGGATATATTGCCAACTTTCTTTTCAAGTTTAAGTCTAAAATTGACACAGAACATCTTGAAAAACCTACGAATATCTGTACATTTTCTTCCTCCCTCATTCGTTCTTTCTCTCTTTCTCTTTCTCCCTCTCTCTCTCTCTCTCTCTCTCTCTCTATATATATATATATATATATATATATATATATATATAAGTTGAATTAAAAACAGTAAATATATAAGTAGAATAAATTATAAATATAAGTACTATATGTATAAGTAAAATCAACGAGTCAAATTATATATTAATGGAAAAATGAAAGAGACTTCAATTTTCAACATTTATTTTATCAAAATAATGATTCATTAAAAGAAATATTTCATCTGTTATTACTCTGAATGAGATGATAATATCACTTAATTTGTTAGAAATAAACTGAAGAGCAATTTCTGACATCTCATCCATCTGTCTTCAGTCTATTAACGTCTGTCTTTGGACATAGACCTTCTCGAGGATTTACCAAATCCTTCTACCTGAACTTGTCTAGTTTGTTGCACTATCTCATTCTCTTCAAGTCTCAGTTTCGCATATGATCTCTCAAGAATCACATCGTTAGTCGTAATATCTATCAGTTGTCAACCATTCTTGCAACGTGACCAACCCATTGCCATATATTTTGTTTTGTTTTTTTTAATTGTTTCTATGAGTCTTGGAGGCCTGTTCTTTTCTATGATATATTTTGCTGTCTTGCATTCTTGGTTTGAAGGGTCAATCTTTTGGTTATATTCCATATTTCAATTCCATAGGTAACTATTCAGAGGATGCATTGGTTGTACATTTTTATTTTTTTTTTTTATGATGAGATTTTCTTCTGTTCTTGTAGGTACAGCTTGCTGTACCAAAACAATGTCAATCCAGAGTGGGTCTTCCTTTGATTTCTTTATTAGGAAGTTTCACAGGGAAGTATTATCCTTTGTAGATGCGGTAGTTTACTTTCTTGATTTCTGCATTTTCTATTTTTGATCATTATACATTTGTCCTCAGTGTGTTTGTTCTTCGTGACATTTGTTTTACTAAAGTTCATTTGGTGACACACTAAACCCCATATATGTCAGTTTTTTGCGACACACCTACCGACACAGCAGTTCTTTTACAAATTTGCGTGAAAACATGGAACCCATTCAGTTCGAAAATGAGGTAAGGCAAAGGGAATACTACCTCACGCAAACTCTTCACTGCTTGCCTCGAAATGATCTCCTGAAAGAAATGATTTCCTGAAACTTGGACCGGGGAAATAAAAAAATACCCAAATAACCTCAGATTTTCTGCCGACATCGTAATTCTGGCTGAGAACCTTGATGATCTCGAACCGAATGGAGAAAGAAAGAATGTTAGTCTTACTAGGGATCAACGTTGTGTGACGTGATGTGCAGAGGTTGTCTGAAATCTTTTCAAAACATCCAGCCCATGGCCGTGTCCTTTGACTGATATACTGTGTTGTCATGATCTCTTTATGTGAGATAGAGCATGATTCCCTCATGTGTATGTTGCATAATTCTCAGTTTGAGGGTCAATCTTTTGGTTAAGTTCCATGCCCCAGCTCCATATGCGACTATCGGAAGAATGCATTGTCTGTATACTCTTCTTTTCAAGACCAGTGGTAATTTTGTGTTCTTGAAATTGGAGTTTGTTTCACCTGAAGCTTGACAACCTAGAGTGAGTATTCGCTTCATTCCTTCTACTTTCGAGAATTTGATAGATATTCGTTATCCTTGGTAGATGTAGCAGTCTTCTTTTTCGAGCTCTGCGTTTTCGACTTCGATCATTTGGTCTCTGTCCTCAACATTTATTGCGAATGACTTTTGTTTTGCTGGAGTTCATGTTGAGGCCTTGTCTCTTGCTTTCTCCAAATAGTTTGTCTAGCAGTATTTGGGGATCGTGAATGTTCTTAGCAAAAAGGTCGAGGTCGTCAGCAAATATGATGTTATTTAGGTATTCAACATCTCTTCTGATTCCCTTGCGTTCATCTTTGAAGAGTTCAGGTGAGCTGGAATCACCTCGTTTCATTCTTCTTTTATGGTTGAAAGGGCTAAAAGTCTTCATGTAGCCTGATAAAAGAACTGCTGTGTCAGTAGACATGTTGCAATACTCTGACATATACTGAGGTCTACACCTTGCTCTATTGCGTCAATGACTTTTAACATCAACAAATGCTACAATACACAATCAAAGGCTTTTCAAAGTAAAAATACTACAATGCATAGCCTTCTATATTCTGCAGGCTCTCTCTTTTAGAAGGTTTACTGAATGGAAATCCGTACTATTCTTTTTTTTATTTGACCCCTATTGTAGAATGTTGAAGTTAAGCACAAATAACAGTGACGTATGCAAAAGCCGCTGCAAATTAATTCCCATTTTTTATGCCCAACTCAGGTCGACTTATTTTGCAGAAGTTTTCGAATCTCATTTACAGGGACCACAAATAAAGGAATTATAACCAGATACGTATTCTTAGAATAATACTGAATTGATAATTTAATTTTCGTTTACTTTTCTGATTTTCATGGGGTAAGGGTGTTTGACCCTAGCGCAGTCAAGCTGGTTATTTTTTTTGTATTTGTAATTATCAACAAGAACTTTGCAACATCACCACATTGGACCTGGATTTTTTTTACCTATTCTCCTATAGAACAACGATCCCCCAAAAGACACAATGCATCTTTATGGACGAAGCAAGTTATTATAGTTTTCTGTCTGATCATTTCGATGAATAACCTCAACACTTTGTCTGCAATATTTTGCAAACGAGCACTCGTCTATGTGTCTATAACCAAGAGACAGACTTGAAAACTGAGAAGTACTCAACGCACACGAGAGAATCATTCTAAACCTCACATGGAGTGATCACAAGACAGCACAGTATGCCAGGATGAAAACAGGAGTTGGTAACATCATTGAATCTAATCGAAAACTTGATTAGCAATTGACAGGTCATGCTTGAAGAATGAAAGACAAACAATGGACACCACGACTAACAACATGGGTCCCTAGAGATCACAGGCATAACCAAGGCCGACAGGATACAAGATGGAGTGATTAACTTAACAAATTTAGAAGATACTGGCTCCGCAACACCCATGAAAGAGAAATGTGGCAGATTCATGGGAAGGTCCAGGTCCAACGACGGACGTTGAAGGACTGCTGTTGATGTATGCATGTGTGCGAAAAGGGGTGTACCAGGTTAAATTTTGGAACAACGCATTAGTACACCATAAGGCACCTTCCGAAAACGTTACTTTTGTTTTCCTTTCGAGAAAAAAAAAGTATATTTTGGGAGTCATTATGGACCATAATGGCCAAATGTTGCAGTAGGATTATTTCTAATATTTCGTATATTTTTTAGATAATTCTTTCCGGTACAGTAGCAGGATGCAGTGATTCTTTTATACAAAATACTGATACATTGTCCAACAGTTTTAAACTCTCAGCTTTTCAATGCCACAATGTTTAAGAGTTCAGAAGAGATTTCAAGAAGTTCCTAGACGTTAACCATTTTAAATAACTGCTGATTCAGGCGCCAATAATACAAGTTCGATTTAATTGTCTAATCAAGCAGAGTAGATAACCCGCAATTACAATCACACGTGTTTTATTATATGATCGTGGCCAGCTTGAAATATCCATGCTGAATGTTCATTTTGACATGAAGACATTACCTCGAGGCAACAGGCCAAATTTCCTTGGCTTTGATTCAAAGAACGGATCATTCTAAAATCCCAACCCGATATGACAGCGGCGATCAGTGTAGTTGTCAGTAGATGACCCATCAGATATACTTGACAATCTGACAACCATTTAGCATCATTTCTTTCCCTTTCATTTTTCTTCTTTTTTTTTTTTTTGTCTCTGCAGCTCTCCCTTCCGTTGGTCCAAAAGTAATGGGACTTTATTGAGTGGAAATTGACGATGGTCGGCACATGAAGTTGTCACTGATAGAAAACAGGCAGCGATCTCTGAAATAATTCCATTGCACAAGTCTTTTTTTTTTTTCGTTTTTTTTATCTTTATTTTTTTTTTATTGGCTAACTTTTTATCCTGAGTGCTTCCTGTAGATTTTTTTTGGTGATTCCATTGTGGCAGGCAGCTGCCTTTGATAAGAAAGAAACATTATCAAATTCAGGTCAATAGAAATATGGTAGTCATTTTTTGTGAAGAAGTTTCATTCAATAGCTGCAATATATATATATATATATATATATATATATATATATATATATATATATATATCAGCATATAAAGAATGGCGGGATTATTTATGTATGGTGCAGCACTTAAGAATCTATAGCTATTTTTGTAGATACCCTGATTTTTATTAGTCAAATTCTATTTCTTTTTAATGTCCCAACAAATCTATTAGGTATTAGGTATAAAGTCTCATGATTTTTTATGACCTAATTGCCGTTGTTATATCATGATAAAGGGAGGAATAACCGATGAGATCAATGCCAAAACAAAAAGGAAATTTATATATATATATATATATATATATATATATACATATATATATATATATACATATATATATATATATATATATATATATATATATATATATATATATATATATATATATATATATATATATATGTATATTGTGTCATCCACAGACAGCTGTTTCGTTGTATTACATCTCTTCGGTCTGGCTATAGACAATCCATTATCCTATCTAGTACCACAAAACAGACCTGGCGGCCGGTATTTTATCGTGTCATCCAAAGACAGCCGTTGTATTACAACAGTTCAGTGTGGATATATATATATATATATATATATATATATATATATATATATATATATATATATATATATATATATATATATATTATTGTGTCATCCACAGCCAGCTGTTTCGATGTATTACATCTCTTCAGTGTGGCTACAGACTATATATATATATATATATATATATATATATATATATATATATATATATATATATATGTAATGAGTGTGTGTGCGTGTATGTGTATGTACATAATTAGGAACCCTCCAGCAATGCTGTCGCCAGAACTGTCAACATACGTCCCTTTATATATATTTTTTTGATGATATTAGTTGGCTATGTATGTATCATGCGTACTGGCAGAACCAATGGATCCTTGAGTCTGGAGGTTATACGGCCGAAACGTTGAGAAAGAAAGGTACAAGGAGAAAAGTCCACCTATAACATGACAACGATTGAAAAGCCCCGTCTTATAGAATTCAGAAGAAAGAAACCTCCATATTTACAATCATACTTTTGTGAACCCATCGTAAGAATAGTGGAAAATTCGAATTGCAGAGGGGGAAAAAATAAGTGAATCCTCTCAGGGATGAATGGTAAGTAATTTTTGAAGCCGTCCATTGCTGTATTTGAGTTCCTTAGCCAAGGAACACTCATAAGCTTAATTGATGGACGGGATAAGAGGGAAATGAATTTGGTTAGCTCCCATGAGGCACTAACCTGAAAATCAGCAATTTGAATTGAGAGCTCCGTACGCCCCTGAATTTCAAATGGATGCAGGAAGTAGAATCAATTAATGTAAAAAAATGCATATATATATACATATATATATATATATATATATATATATATATATATATATATATATATATATATATTGAGAGAGAGACAGACAGATAGACAGACTGAGAGAGAGAGAGAAAGAGAGAGAGAGAGAGAGAGAGAAAAGGGATAGAGGCTAGTCACTGAATATAAACTGTCAAGTCACAAAGGTCTTTTGGCAGCATGTCAACTGAATTAAAGTTAGTGATCAATGAATAAGTTAATTTTCACTCTTTTCCATGGACATTAAAAAGTCTAAATTTTCCAAAAGATCAATTTAGCACACTGCACATTGAATTCTACCGCACTCAAAAAAATACTATTTTTATCAAAACAAAAATATGATCGTTTTCTGGTCACAGAAACTAGTAAATGTTGAAATTGTCTGCCACTCAGCTACATTGGGGAAGCGTGTGATACATTAATAGTCAACCCATCAGTCAGATCAGTTTGAAAGCTGAAGAAACCTATGATGACAGTCTTTGAGAAAATGTTGATCGATAGTTAGGAGGGGAAAAAATCTATGTAAAATCAAATTCTATACGTAAAAGCCTGTCGGTAATTTCATTATGCAATGGGTCATTATTGAGATGCTTCATTTAACCATGATTTTTAGCTATTCATTTAACTCAATTCACAATGTTTAACCCCGTCGAGCTCCCTTTCTTCTCTTCTTTAATATATATATATATATATATATATATATATATATATATGTGTGTGTGTGTGTGTGTGCGTGTGTGTATGTATATATATATATATACATATATATGTATGTATGTATGTATAGATTTTATATATATATATATATATATATATATATATATATATATATATATATATATGCGTGTGTCTGTGTCTGTGTGTATGCCTGTGTATGCAAATACACACACACACACACGCACATATATACACACACACACACACACATATATATATATATATATATAAGATCTTTACTGCTTTAAACACTAAACCTTTTTGAAAGATTTGAGTTGTGTCATTTTAGTTGCTTATTACCAAATATCTATCAATGCAATTTATGTATTTTCATCCAGTGCATTTTCGTTTGTTTGTTTTTTCATCTTTGCTTCCTTTATACTTTGTCAATATGCTATCGCTTCTTTTTGGGATCATCAATTGTTGTAACCGTTTTGGGGATTCAAAAACAAAACAGTCATATTAAAATGGCATCCCAGCAGTGCTGATCAAACATTACCTCCCTTTATTATAACATAACTTATGCCATACACGTAGTCAGTCACTTTATATCAGGTTTTATGAGTATGGGTATTAATATTATTTCATACTACATACCTATTTAGGGTTTACCTGTGTAAGTTACACAAAATAACGTTTTTAACGACGAGGGATCAGTAAGTAAGTGTAACGACGGACATGACTCATTTCTATTGAGTGTTCACCAATATCAGTCAGACAATTGGACCAGAGCCAAATGCGTTCCCTCTTCCTTGCTTCCAGTACATACAATGATCTTTCACACTGACAAAGACTGGATCCATCAATTTTGATAATCCAAATCTCTTTGCATTAATATAAATTGTTTAATTTCCGCATACAAAATTAATTTATTCCATTTTTATACTATCGTTAAGATATTCTTCAATATTTGTTAATATTTCACCATAGTCAAGCTGATAAGTTTGAAAGAGATCAGGATGTCTACGAATCTTACTAATTCCACCGCTTTGATTGACAATCCTTACAACTGAAGAAACTTTTTAAAAAAATAGCCTCAGTTTCTCGTGCAATTCTTAAATATTCCAATAATATTGTTCCATAAAATATATGTGCCGGAATACTTCTTCTCACTATCATCATCATCATCATCATCATCAGTCTTTTAACGTCCATCGTTGGACATAGACCTTCCCCAAGATTTGCCACACTTCCCTATCGTGGGCGTCACGGAGCCAGTACTTCCTGAACTTGTCTAGCTCGTCTCTCCATCTAACATTTTGCTGGCTTCGGTTGCGCATGTGGTCTCGGGGGATCCATGTTGTGAGTCGCGACGCCCATTGATTGTCTGACATTCTTGCAACATGACCAGCCCACCGCCATTTGAGTATACGGAACGGTAAACTATTTTGTTCATCAAACAATTTGTAGATAAACATTTCATCTTCAATTTTAATATCCAATTGTAGGATTGTTTGTATACTCCTATGTTGTCATCTTGATTCAAGATCCTTACGGTAATATTCTACGATTTCCCGAATTCTCCCACATCATTAAGAGAAAATAAGTCATCAATAAAACGAGTACAGCCTAAAAATGAATGAGCTCGTTTTATATATTAGTTCTAATTACGGATGACATAAATGTATATTCATGTCCACGTGAATACAAATTTGCCAAATACGGGGCAGGATCAATTGGGTCACGTATGATTTGATGAAATATTTCATTTCCTTTTTCGAAGAAATATCCCCCAATTAGATGACTTACAACCGCTTTAATGGTGTTGCTCGTAAATTAAGTCTTGCTTTTATTTTGTTGTTGTTTTAAACCAGAAAGCTTTACAGTTTGTAAACTCAATATAATTACTAATTTCTCCCGCAAATACAAACTCTTTTATTTTTTTAAAAATTCGTTGATAGGATTTTTATGAGAAATTTTTGTGTAAAGAATACTAAAATCATAGGTTGAGATTGATTTAGCCCCTCTACAATTATTTATGATATCCATTTTTTTCTGAAACGGACAAATTTTTTTAATATCCAAAAGAGATTTAGATTACTACAGAATTGGATTTTATGTTGATTTGGCTTTATTTTATTGTATATTAAATTAGTACATTTGTATCAGATGAACTAAGAAAAACAATCACGTATGATTATAACTGCCCAGGACACAAAAACAAAGTTTGGATGGAATGATAGCCGTTTTTATATATTCTCTTAACACCTAAGCAATCAAAAAATAACACTTACTACCCGAGAACAAAATCATGTAGCATATTCTAATGCTCCATAATTTTCCTTATCTTCAACCCCTTTCTCCTGAGTCCCTCTTTATTGGTTCATTTTCTTTTTAATATCGATTAACGTGGAATAGGTCAACCTGTCAAGTCCACCATTTATATATCCGAGGCTGCATTCAGATCGAAAGAGTACGGGTTTGGCTATTCCAAAATGCTGTTTGTATTATTAATGATAGCGCTGTCACTTGTAATATCACAGCTGTTAATGATATTCAAGTTCTTCGATGCAGACAACCGTAATTTCACTGTCGCAGCCGACACTTTCTCGGCTTGGAAAAAAAAACTGGTGGCGAAGGAAGTAACAACAATGGTACGTACGCAATCATAGGCAACATCTTGCAATAATGCCTTGTCAGTACTTGTTCGTCTTTCGCTTGATTGCATATCGGTATATAACCACGACATTGTCCTGGAATTTAGAATCGAAAGGGTGTTCGGCCGGTTGGTCGATGGCGTCCACAAATGCATAGATAAGTGTATATGGATGCAGACATTAGCAAAAGAGATTGGAAAAGAAAGCATTGTCCAAAAAGATCAATCTTATTTCATCCCGGACCAGACCTGTAGTTTCATGTGAAAAGAAGTGTGACCTTAGTCATGACTTCGACAAGCAATTTAGAGTCCGATCGGCGAACTTTGTCTACTTTACGATTGCAAAGCCGCAAAAACTGAGAAACGACTTATTTCATGAATATTAATGTTGACTGTCTGCAATTGTCTGGCATTTGCAATACGTAGGAATCGGTGGTTGTCATTCGCTTTCCGTTGGCCAGATTTATTCAGAGATATTCCACGCAAATGGTTAATAAAATTCGCGTATCGTACGCCGGAGAGAAACGACAGAAGGCCCATTGAAGAGAAACCACAAAAGAAGACAATGAAATACGAGTCTGTCTCTCAGTGATACGCACCTACCATCAAAAATATGCAGGCGTGACTGTATTTATTCACTGGGAAGAATACGGGATGATATTGAGAGAAGAACTATTATTTGATTCCAAGCAATGGTATCAAATCTTGACAATAAGTGATCAAGTGTTGATCAGGTTCTTGGATGAAGAAAATTTATTCGGTTGCAATAAATTTGCTCTATCTCTATCGACCACGAATATCGGCGTTTTCACTCTTTACAGAACTTCCTGAATAATGAAAGATTTTATAACCTTCTTGATTCCTAAATAGAACTAAAAATTCTCTTCAATCCGTAACCAACGTTATTCAAATACAAACGAATTCATGATTTGCCTATAGTTTGACACAAATGAATAAGCAATAGTGATTATCTCGAATGAGAGTTCTACGTCTCTGTCAATGAGAAAAATACAACACTGCAATTAATAGATAGACAGATAGATTTGAACAGTCTTAGATACTTATGAAAATACTAAGATATATTCAGAAACAAAAACGGATATCATATCTTCAACACAAACAAAAACAGATTTCACGTTGGAAAATATTTGTTTGATAGAAAATACGAATGATATTCACATTAAAAGTGATTTACAAATATTGTAGTTAAACCATGAATTCCATTACATTTTTATGCGCATGCGTAATAAAACTTTTTCAGAGTCTTCTCAAATAAACATTCAACACTTGTATTGTTTGAAATTGGGGAGAACTATAGGGAAAAAATTTCTTTCATTTTTCCAATTTCAGACATTTTTTTCTGATTGAATCAATTATTCGGCGTCGTCTGGGACGCAAATACAGTAAATTTTTGCACAAATCAATTTTTTTCTAAAATATTTCAAATTACAGAGGACATGGAAAATTTCATTTTTGGAGTTCGGGGAGGGAATTTAGAGTTCCACCCGAAATTCAGCGTCCAAATTAATGAGAACTTGCTTGAGAAGTACATGAATTGAAAAGAAAAAGTTATAAGAAATATTTTCTCGAATTTATGACAGGGCCTGTTTAATAAATATCTTTTTGGCCAAACATATAGATTCTTGTATTCGTAGACAATGGTGAACATTAAAGTATCTGACAAGTCAGTATATATATATATATATATATATATATATATATATATATATATATATATATATATATATATATATATATATATATATATATGCATATCTATGAAGGGTTACTGTTGCAAAGATTTTTGAAAGTTTTGCTCAAGATACAAGAATGATTGCGTCACAATCCATCATCATCATCATCATCATCATCATCATCATCAGTGTTTTAAGGTCCGTTGTTGGACATAGGCCCTCCCCAGGATCCGCTAAATTTCTCAATCTTCGATGATGCAGAGACAATATTTTCTAAATTTGTTTAGTTAATCTCTCTATCTTGTATTTTTTCGACCTCGGTCTTGCATGTGATATCTGGGGATCCATGTTGTTAGTTGTGATATCCAATGGTTGCCTGTTAAGCTCGCAACATGTCAATCCCATTGCCATTCGAGTTTTCTAACGGGTTCTATGATGTCTCTGACCAATTTACTTCTGATGTATTTTGCTGTCTTGGGATCTTTCCATGTGAGTTTGAGCATGATTCTCTGATGTGCACGTTGCATGCTTCTCAGTTTGCAGGTCAGTCTCTTTGTTAGGTTCTATGTTTCTGCTCCGTAGCCGCAGGATATTTGGTGTACTCAAGCAAAACTAATGTCCATCGCCTCATACGTTTTCAATGGACATACAGGCGTCGGAACTGGTACTTGTATCAATAGACGAAGGTCACCTTGTTCAATGAGTCTCGCTCCCTCCTGATCAGAAGGCTACTAGGTGTGTTGGTATCCCGGGAAAGCAATGAGACCAGGAGTAACTCTTAGAAGAACCACGAGCCGGTGGAGGCAGTATGATGGTTCACACAACGCTCAGCATGGAATCACTGGGTCCTATCATTCACGTTGGAATTAAAAACACCTACCTTAACGTCATTGAGCGCCATGTAATCCTCGTCATGGCAACAGTCTTGTATGATGGCAATGGCATCTTCTAACAGGAAATTACACCCTGACACGCTGCAAAAGATGTTCGGTAATCGTTCCAGGAACATAAACAAAACTTTATTGTGTTACCTTGAACACCGCACGTTCCTTGTATGAATAACACTGGGCACCTACGCGATGGGATAAACCAACGTGTTCACAATACAGAATCCCAACCGCTGAGTTTTAAGACCTGCAGTTAACATCCTGACACCACATTCCAGAGAGGTCTTGTAGTGTCAATGCCCTGTCGGGCAGAAGCGGTTTTGGGGGCACATGAAAGACTAACAATCTTCTTTTTTTTAACACATATTTTGTATTCTCAACTTCTATGTCAATATACTTGATCCATTGGTCGATATTGATAACACAGTTCAAATATTATACACTGGATTTTGCAGATCAAATTTCAGCTAATAGTTACGAACTTATAAAATAATCTCAAGGCAATTGAACGGAATAAAAACTATCCTGGAAGAAGACCTGAGAATAATGTGTTCTACCAAATTCTGACATATTGATATGATAAATACCATATTCCATACAAATCTCTCAACGTTTAAAGCTGAACATATTAACCGATTTTTTTATCAACAATTTAGTCAGCTTTACATTATATCTTTTTAATATCATGTGTGTGTATGTGTGTGTGTGTGTGCATGTGTGTGTGTGTGTGTGTGTGTGTATACGAGTGTTTGTGCGAGGAAAGCTTCTCTCATGTAGATATGCATATTCACGGGCACTTTTATGTACGCATACTCATACGCACATCGCCCCTGCATACAGATTCACAGTTTAAGACCCGGGGTAACTACTTAGAAATAGCAGAGAGAAAGGTCATTCTAGAATAGGTCTTCTTGAATGAGCTGGGATGTCTGCTGTCATGAAAATGTAAATTACTTTGCGTGCTAACACTGATTTTGTAAATTTGCATTTAAACGCACTGCATGAATAATTCACTCGTTTTAATGTTAAGAACTTGTTATAGGGAAAGACTGTACAATATGGGAGGTTATAGATTAAATTTTAATGTGAGGAAGGAAATAGAAGGAAATTATTTGGAAATTAAGACGAAAAACCAATAAATTAAATACGTGCATTAAAGAAAACAAACAAATAAATATATAATGGAAGGAAGATTGAGAAAAAAAAAGTCGACCAAAAGGAACTATAGTGACTTTAAAATATCTGTACATTTTTTTCACGAATTTTTAACTCTTGTGTAAATACAAGACTGCAGTGGTTCTTGAATTTTCACCATCACGCCTACTTTTGAGGTTGCTCTTCACATCTCCAATCAAATGAATGATACACACCACGATATCATAAAAACACCTGTTGAGAGATTTTCAAAATGTTATTAGACAAAATTCTAATTCATTTCATACGGACTCTTGAAATGACTCACTCTTCTCTAGGAAGTGGGGCTCCCAGGTTAGGATTCACTGTAGATAACATTGTAGTCATGGAATTCTGAAAAGCGAAAGACCAGACGTGTAGATGATATTTTGCCGAATTATGTACGTTTAGGCCTTGTAATACAGTGACAATTCTTATGTCATAGCGTAAACCCGTCAACTAATTGATTGGAATTTAGTGAAGAGCTAATTTCCTTTCAATATTGTTTGTTTTTGATCTTTTGTTCGTTTTCATTTAATTTAGATATATATATCGTTTTGTTCTTAAAAAATCTTAAAGTCTTATTATCAGTAAACAAGTCACTCTTTTAGTTTTACTTGATATAGATATTACAAGTATGAATTTCAGAAACAGAAAGTTAGATAAAGAAAGAAAAGAAAAGTGTTCTTATGTTATTTCAAAACAATCTGGAATCGGATACACGCCAATCAATTCACCACACTGAATAAATTCAAAAAATAAAGCAAAATATACTCGATGACTAGTGAAAATAAATCCTAAATCATCTCTCACATTTTAAGGTTGCATATCTGAAAATTCACTTTTACAACTAACATTATAATTAGGTATTTAGAGACAATCATTTTATTGACATCTTGCGATGTCTATGTGGATGATAGAATTTATGTACCAAACTGACTTTTTTCTCACTTCAAACTTTCTTCGAGAACATGTTGTCCTTAAACTTTGTAAAATTTTAATTACATGTGCCAATCTGTTTTTAATTGCAAAAAATTCCTGGGTGAATCTTAAGGGATGTTTTGATGTCTCTTGAATTACGTATAAATTGATATTAATTAGGCAGTCCAAGTGTCTTTATCATAGAGTAACGTTTCAATGTTTTCCTTGGTGGATTTCCATTGATTTAATATTTGCAATGACCTTTTCGTATCCTCTTCACTGAATTCTTTTTTGATATTCCATCAACGAATAGCTTGAAAACAAAGACACAGCAATCAAAATTGAAGACGCAGAACAGGGGAATGTAAACCACTTCATCTACCTAAGACAACGAATCTCCATGAAATCCTCAAAAGAAGAAAGAGAGCGAAGAGTCACACTAAGTTGGCAAGCCTCCGGTAGAGCAGGCTCAACCTTTAAAAAAACAAAACAAAAAAAACAAAAAAACCCAGAACATTTTGCCAGTGAACCAAAAAGAAGGGTATACAACCGATGCTCCCTCCCGGTAGTCACCTTCTAAGCTGAAGCATGGAACCCAACTAGAAGATTGACCTTTGAAATGAGAACCATGCAACGTGCACAAGAGAGAATCATGTCAACTTCAAAAAACATTGGAATATCAGAAAAGAATTTGATGATATTGGAGAAAAGACAGAAATTCGAGATATCATATAATCCATTAGAAAACTCAAATGGCAATAGACTAACCATGTTAAAAGAATGTCAGATAGCCGCTAGACATCAGGACTCACGAGATGGATCCCAAATGATTACATGCAAAACTGGGGCCGTCGAAACATTAGATGGCGTGACGAACTAGATAAATTCAGGAAGTACTGGCTCCGTAACGACCACTATAGAGAAGTTTGGTAAATCTTCAGGAGGTTCTATGTCCAACAAAGAACGCTAAAATACTGCTGCTACTGCTACTGATGATGAGCCATCTATCTCTGACAAAATATTATTGTGGTTGAATATACAACCTATTTTTCTATTGTATTCTTTCACATTTATTCTCCTCGTCTTTTTAACCCCAATATGGTCAGAAGAAATTATCAAAAACACTAAGGAAAAAACTGTTGTGTATTTAATTTGATGATTTTCAATGGTGACTTCCTTTGAATAGCTATGAACAATATTTGAAGTCCTTTACACGTGTCGGATGGTTGCCAAATGATAATATTACTAAGTTGAATATTATCTTTTCAGGTGTCCAGAGGACTATGGATAATAATATCGCAGCTCCTTAGCAATATATCACCGAAAAAAGCCAAACGAAAATCTCAATCGAGGGCAGATCTCATCAAATTCTTGAATCGAATTCCTAAGCCGAAAAACTAACTTCTTATTGACATGAGACAACCGACAGTCTGACTCAGAAAGGTTAAAATATCCGTTTACTCACGCAACAATAACATTAGTGAATACCTTATGCAATGGCCAGTGCTAAACGTTAGTCCAAGCTGATTCTGAAAAAAAAAAAAGCAAAAAAAAATAGCAAAACATGAAACTCTTAAATGGCTGAAACATTAATTCAGGTCTTCTACCGTAGAAAGTCGATCTGAATACAGTAGTAACTAACTAAGCTACAAGAGCTTTACTGTCAACCGAAGATCAAATTTAACCATACGAATTTATCTTTTATTTCATCCCAATCACTATTCCACCATATTTGATGCTGATTCCTTTCATTACGTGGAGTTGTGGTGTCAGTAGTAAAATCATGCTGTTTCCCCCAAATAAGGTGAACATTATCAACCATCAATCATAAAAATAATTATTTATTTTATCTATAGTTCGGTTGTTCGTTATTTCAACTACTAAGGTCGACTTCCAATACCAATGAGTAAGCAACTAGTACATACTGGCCAGAAATGACGAGGTTATTTATGTATGGGTCGTCACGAAGGGGCCTAAAGCTATTTCATTTTGCTATTTATTTTTGTCAATTTCAGTATCCTTATTTAAATTCCTTTTCTATAATCTGTGCTCACCTCAAGCTGTTTTAATGTGTGATGATCAGACGTCAAGTTTTAAGAGTTTCTCTGGTGTAAGTCTTATTGATATGACATAATAGAAAGGTAAATCAACCAATGAGAACATCTCACTTGAAAGCAAACAACCAACCAAACAGATAAAAAAAGTAAAAGAATCATAAGCTCATTATATGGATTGATCAGGGTTTCTCTCAAAGTCTAATCTTTATTCCTGATCCGTGCTGTTCACTAATGACCGCACATTGATGGTCTGAGTAGTTGCAATGAAAATCAATTTAAATTTAGTTTAGAGAAATACTAGTAAAAATAGATAAAGACTGACAGCCTAATTGACAATCAATATCCAAGAATATTGAGATTCACTACGATATCACAGCTAATAATAATTACTACATCGTCAAAATTTAAGACAGACACTATCCTACAATAAATCACTAAATTAATGTCCGTCTGTCTGTATGAGGCAGCTTAACAGGGGAACCATTTATCATAACCCCGTGAAATTTGCTGTGTGTACTAATGAGACCACGAAGCATGTTTTTGTAAAGTTAGTCTTCGAAATTTCAGGAGAAAAAAAGTATTCTTTCACGCTCACATGGAGCAGGATGACGTGATTTATATCAATGTATATATTTATGTATCTATCTAAAGTACTCATACATCTTTTGTGATATCCTGATGATATTGAAATTAAAGGAGATCAAAAAATTTATAGTTATGATCTTTATATAGGGCATGATCCAATAATTACATAGTTAAAATCTTATTTGGGGCTCCCGAAGGAGCCCGCAAAATATTCCACATTTAGGGCTGGATTTTCAGCTAGTACTAATGATAACAAATATAGGGATATCTTATGAGCAAATGTCTGCTGTTTTATTTCGTGAGTGGCATCGAGGAATTGGGAAACGCTCCAGTAATGATCTATCAGTGAGGTAACCCAAAAACCTTCCCAGATAACTCAGCTGACAGATTGCACGTTGCCGTAAATTCTGAAAGCGTTCGACCATTCCGTTGGAATGCGCGGTTCTTCGGCTGAAGGCTGTAAATCACAGAGTCCAATGTCTTTTGGGGGTGGGGTTGCATGAATTATTCAACGCCGCAAGAAGAGGTTGCAGGCAACTCACTGCATTGGCAGGGTTTGAATGGTCCGGTCGGCAAATTATGGCTGAAACCTTTCTATACAGGAAGATACCGCTTACATCTCCATCTCCGGGAGAGTGAAAGAGAGGGGAATAGAAAGGCAGAAAGTGAGTCAGTGAAACGGAGGAGAAATGGAAAGACGAAGAAAGACTAAGTGAGACAAAGAATGAGAGGGAGAGAGAGAGAATGAGAGTTAAGAATAAGAGACAAAGAAAGAATGAGACGAAAAGATTAATGATATATTGAAAGAATGAGGGATATAAAAGAAGAGAAACAGAGAGAGAGAGAGAGAGAGAGAGAGAGAGAGAGAGACATAGAAAGAGAAAGAATATGAGAGGCGAAGAAAACGAAAGAGATACAAATAAAGATCAGTCCCGGTTAGTCACAGAAACTGTCACATCTTATCACTAAGCCACATTGAGAAAATTTTTAAAAAGGGTTGATCGATATATAAGCAACCTATCTCACCTTTTGTTGGGCTGTGATCGTTAAAAATAGCCGGACGTTTACGAGGTGAACGTTGACAAACACCAAGGGATCAATTAAGCAAAAACTTACATTGCAAATTGAACTCCTAATAAAGACCCATTAGGAGGAGTGCATTTCCAAAAACAAAAACTTTTTTCTTTCCTGACAAAATGAGGAGTAAAAGTTCAGATTTTCAGCCTTTTAGCTCCTTTGGTGCATCATGTACGCATGATTCACACATAACCAGCCAGCTGGACCAACTTGAAAACTGAAAAAAAAAGAACTAACAACGTCGACAGTTTTGGTTGAAGGATTCTGTTTAGGGAGACAAAGAGAGAAACAAAAAAAAGAAAAAGAAAAAGAATAAAGAAAGAAAAGATGGACTAAAAAACACAGGAGAGACACAGAGAGAGCGAGAGCGAGAGAGAGATGGTAGTGGAAGAGGAAGAGAGAAGAAACGAAGGAACAATAACACCAATATATGTTTCAGCGCCACTGCCCCGCTGAACAATTACCAAAGCCCAAGAACTTTGAAAAGGTATATGTATTAACCCTTGCCTCTCTGTCTATTTGTGCGAACATTATCCGTCCATGTCCTCAATGAATTTCGATGCAATTTGGTGGAAAGTCGACAATAGGAGAATCAATCAAAATTTGGGTTTTATTTATTTGTTTATTTATTCATTTATTTATTTTTTTCGGTTGAAAGACATTTTTCCTGCACGTTATAAACGGGATATTAACAAAAATAGATTTAAATTTCGAAAGAAATAACTCAATATCTATACATGTAAAGTTTGCAATATTGCTTTTTATAATCTATCGATAAAAACTGTCCATAGGTCACTACAGTTTTTAAGTTGTTCCAGCTGACTGTGTATGAATCATGCGCACCAACCACATCAATGGAGCTAGAGGGCTCGAAATTCAAACATTAACTCCTCATTATGTCTTTTCCTCCCAAAGTCCTCCCCTGCCAACAAATATTTGTATTCATATTAGTCGGGTGTCGATTTGCAATGCAAGTATAAGCTAAATTAGTCCTTCTTTTAGTGTCCAGCGGCATTCATGCTTGTTTTTTTTTTTTTTTTTTTTGGTTCTGTTTTTTTTTAAATTCAGACTTTTAGGTGACCTCTACTGAACAAAAGACGAGAGAAGTAACTCATCCATTGATCACCATTTTATCAAAGTTTCCATAGATAATCCCTGCTTGGCATGCTGCCAAAAAATGTTGGTCGTACGGCAGTTTCTATTGAGTGACTAACAGATTGTTCTTGTTTTCATTTAGTTTCTTGATAGTGTATAGCGTTGGGATAGATTGGCGCTCGTTGAGTGGTTCACAGTTTCCCCCTTAAACATTAAAAATATCTTCCTCGTCTTCCACTAATTTTGAATTCCCTCTCTCGAATGTGTTTTCTCTCATCTATTCTCCCTCTTCACCTTCGTCCTTTGCATTTTTCCTCTTATTCTCTCTTCCTCCTTTGTCGTTCGTATGAAAAATACTGACTGGTTTTTTTGTAGCAAACTCATCATTACTATGTCATAATTAGAAAAGTCTCTCTGCCTAGGGGAAAACTAGCGAAAAAAGTTTTTTTCAAAACCCACGAGACGTTCTGCCATAAAAATCGCCATTTGTTATGCTCATCCGCCGAATTCTGACCACGTATTGACTGATATTGATCTTTTAGAAATCGAATTATAGTTTGACTGAGGAAATTGATAGGATGCTTTATTTTCTGGCTATGAACAAAATTCAATAGGACTGAAGAAAAGAGAAGTGAATTGCTTCCTTATTAGGGTCAGGCCATATCCCACCCACTTCGGATTAATACATTTTCCCTTTTCTCACTCCCTCTGTCTCCCTCTCTCTCTCTCTCTTTCTCTCTCTCTCTAGTAATTTGCACTTAATAAAGATGGTGAGAGGTATCCAATTGTGCTCAGACCGATTATGATGATCACACTTCTAGTAACTAACTATCTACTCGTTTAATGTATATATCGAGAGATTCAACTCTATGTCTATTTTCAACTTCCGAACAGCTCATTGTTGCCAGAGGTATTGAATTAATGTACCCCTAAAATGCATTAACCTGAAGAATGTAGAAAAAACGAGGTGATCTTCAATTTGATAACAGTGTGAAGTGTGTGCTTGCGCTTAACCCAGTATTACTGATTTGATTTCTATCCATCTCATTCTCTCTCTCTCTCTCTCTCTCTCTCTCTCTCTATATATATATATATATATATATATATATATATATATATATATATATATATATGTATATATATATATATATATATATATATATATATATGAATGAGAAGGTTTATACTTAGGTCCATATTCACCTCCCAAACAGTCCATGGTAGCCAGAGGTATTGAGTCCATGAAAGACTTAAATGTACTAACTTGAAGAATGCTGAAAAATGCGGGTGATTGGCAATTTGATGGTGTGATACATGCGCATGCACCCAGCCCGATGAAATGATACAATTTATTTATTCCTATCCGTCTACATATCAATCGTGTATGTGAGATTTTTGTCAATGTCCAAATTCACCTCTGAAAAAGTTCATTGGAGCCAGACGTATTGAACTAAGGTACCAATGAAACAAGGTAACTTGAAGAATGCAGGAAAATCTGGGTGATTTGCTACTGGATAATCGCAATGTGGGGTCTTCATTCGCACTCATTCCTATAACGAAGATCTGATTTCTATACATCTATCTCACTATATCTTAATGTAACGGTATCAGTGGAGTAGCCTTATAATTTCGTTCTAGCGTTTTTGCCGTTGACTTATTCCGTCACTGACCTTATTGCAGCATCGTTCCTCGATCGATTGGCAACTTCCGCTGGAATCAAGAAAGATAATTGACTGAAAAGTACACATGCAACCGAACATGTGAAATCTGCAACAGAAGAAATAGATTCCAACTTACATCCGAGAAATAATTATCAGAGCAGAAATGATAACGATCACTTTCATATTCTATTCCCTTGAGAGAATTTCTTTCTATTTTACAATTGCTCTTCATATACCTTGTATGGTCCAACAGTACGTCCAGTGAGTGAACAATTTGGCAAAAAGTTTTTCAATGACAATTTCATGCTTTCTCTTCCGATTTTGGCCTCCAAATTGTGTCATTATATATATATATATATATATATATATTGTCAGACTTTCAATGTCCGTCGTTGGACGTAGGCCTTCCCCAAGATTCGCGACTATTATCTATCATGGGCCTCGCAGGGAAAGTACTTCCTGAATTTTTCTACTTCATCTCTCCATCGAACATTCTGCCGGCCTCAGTTGCGCATGTGATATCAGGGGATCCATGTTGTGAGTCATGATGTCCATCAGTTGTCCGCCATTCTTGCAACATGGCTAGCCTTGTGATCTCTCATTGTGAGGCCCAGCATATATATATATATATATATAAATATTGCATGGCTTCTATGAAATATGCGCAAAGTTTTAGGGCAAAAGCCTTTTTTTAATATAATGAATCTTTAGTTTTCAGAAAGAGAGCCCTGGAAAGGTTAGCAAAAAACATGCTAGATGTATACGTAGCAGACTTGTATTTTCCATTGTGGGTTCACTGACATTTTTCAATACGAATCTTCAAATCAACTTGTTGGGTTTGTAACAATGGAGTCCCCGGGAGCTCACCAACTACTTATTCTGTTGTCACCATCCATCGTGTTTCATCAATATTAATTAACATTCTAATGATCTTTCCAGGGCATTTAGTCAAACTCGTCTGGAGTTGACTATGTAAGTAGCGTGACATCAAGAATAACCCACTCCAAAGTTGGAGGTGTAAAATTTTCTGTTTGTAATTCTCATCACGTTATAGCAAATCGATATATTAAACATACATGTCCCTACTCTAATTTGAACTTAGGACCAAATGATCAGTAGGCGACCTCCTCATCGTTGGAACCAAACTGGCAAGTACTGCATATCTACGAAAATGCATAATGCAGACATGTAAGGGTCTCCTTCATTCTAATTAATGGATACATTTATACGAAAACCCATTCTGCCAATTTTTTTTTAAATTTCATATACAATAGAAAGGTTGCAGTAATCAGCTTCAGTTAACCTGCGATGTAAGTAGGGGTGGAATTTGTCCCGGCAGCCATCGAACATGTCATTTCTTGCCATTTCACTCTGCGTTAACGATTTAGAGCTCATATCTCAAATTTCGTACATTTTTTTCATTTCCAGAGATTACAAAAAAGACGTTGCAGCTCTAATAGTTCAATCTCTTTATCAAAATCGCTCTCCTGCTTATCACTGCAACATAATCTTTTATTCATGATATGCTTCTCAAGTCTAGTCAGATGATAAATTGTACCCTATCAATCACCGAGTACAGATTTTTCAATGAGCACAAAAAAATATGTTGCTCTGTTTTGTTGGCTTACGATGAAGCTTTTCTTTTAGTAGTCATTGTGTGCAAAAATCTCATGCTGAGTAAATTGTCTTCCAGCAACTAAAGTGTGAGCGCACTCTTGAATTCAATAGAGTGAATCAATATGTCTACAAACTTCGAAATATTTTCTGAACGCATTAATTTTCTGTGTGCTTGTTGCAAAACGTGTATGCACTCGCAACGAGCGTATCTTGAAGGGAACGATCATCACCACCACCACCACCACCATCATCATCATTCTTTTAACGTCCGTCGTTGGACATAGACATTCCCCAGGATTCGCCACAATTCTCTATCATGGGCGTCGTGGAACCAGTATCTCCTGAATCTGTCCAGTTCATCTCTCTATCTTGTGTTCAGTCAGCCTCAGTTTCGCATGTGATCCTGGGGATCCATGTTGTCGTGATGTCCATCGGTTGTCTTTCATTCTTACCACACGGCCTGTCCATTGCCATTTTAGATTTTTAATAGTTTCCATGATATCTAAGATTCCCATTTTCTTCCTTATGTACTGTGCTGTCTTGTGATCACCATAAATAAAGTTTTCTTCAGCTTTCCAGATGGTTTGGCTGGCTGACTGGCTAGCTGGTTCTTAGGCTATATATGCATGTATGTATGTATTGCACGTACAGTCAACACCAATGGAGCAAGTAGCCTGAAAATTTAAGCATTCACATTGACTAAAAAAAACCACCGCACCCCAAGACACATTCGGGGGCTGGATCAAACTTGAATGAAAGTTTCTGCCAAATTGATCCTGTAGTCTGTATCTGGCATTTCTCACGCTTTTTTTTTTCAAAATTCAGAGTTTCTCAGTGATCATCGCCCAATTAAAGGCGACCCCAGTATCATTTTCATTGATCGCTCCTTTCTTTCATTTTCAATCGATTACCCTCTATACAGCATGCTGCCAAAAGCCTGTGGTCACATCAAGGTTTTTGACTAATCAGACATGTTTTTCTAATATCTTTTCTATAATGAGTTTTCAAAATATCATGGCATCCTCTTAGGAAATCAAGCTACACTGAGTAATACTGTGTAACACACAAGATTCCAGAATATTTCTCAGTATTTCTGCTCTTTTCAGCATTGCCACAGAGTAGATACTTTTAATTCTTCTTTGAATCTTCAATTCTTCCAGTCTTCAAGCCAAGTCCAAATATCACTGTTCTCTGTTTTTCAAGCGCTATTACTGTTAATATTTTTTCATGTTTCTGTCTGCACTGTTGAGACTGTTCGCATTGTCCCGATGTTTATTGAAAGTTGCGTATCTTCCAACATCTTTGCAGCTACCTGCGAAGTCATTATTCCTACAGATGCCTTATTGGAAATATGTAAGAATTTCTAACCAATGCATCCCCTAGATACTCACCCATGGAGTCGAAATATGAAACCTAATAAAGAGACTGACTTTCAAACTGAGAACATTGCACCGTCCGGGTGAATTCCTTCTTTTCTTCTATCATGGCTATGTGGGGGGAGGTAGTCACTCCCTCTGAGAGTCTTGTATATACTTCTCATATTTTTCTCTGTATTAAGTCCATGTTGATCATTGAAGCTCTTTTCTCGAGACAGCAACCTAACCATTTCTCACACAGGACGGTTGGTCTGAATTATACTGAAGGTAAAGCCCAGAATGTTTTCGCTTTTTGTACACAGCTGTGCTATAACCACTTTCTGTGCAGGTTACCAGTACATCTACGAACGGAAGTCAGTTTTTACTTTTGCTTTCCATCGTGAACAGTATCGTTAGTTTGATTGAGTTCACATAATCGAAAAAGACCATCAACTCGTTGGAGCAAAAGTATAAATGTGTCGGCCACATTCCTCAGTCAAACTGATCGTTTCTACGATGATGCGTCGAAAGACAGATCTTGTAAAAATCCAACATATACGTTGGAAATCAACGGAGGAATTGCCAAACACATTGTTAAGCCTTATTCTTGTTGTTTCATTACAGGACCCGCACACTGAATGCTAACATCTCCATCGAATAGTTGATGGGGATGCTGTTGCGTTCTTTTAGATCACGTTTTCCGGTTTTCTCCTTAGTATGAGCAAGGTTTCCTCTGTTTGGACATCGTTGACATCAATGCACACCATTATTGCTTAATTAGTTGTATTCTGTGACTCGTATTGCAGGTAATATGACAACTCACCAGAATACTGATATATATATATATATATATATATAAATATATATATATATATATATATATATATATATATATTTATATTTAACGTATATTTTTAATTATATATATATATATATATATATGTTCTTCCTGGTGGATGGGGAATTTATGCTAAATAAATATATCGCTTAAATTCAACCTTATTGACCATCCAGTTCCGCAGCGTAGAGGTACGATATTGGCCTCTGGATCTAAGGCGAAGTTTTCAATCCTACCCCGTTGAACTGGATGGGATAATGAATAGTCTATAGCAACACTGAAGAGTTTTAATACAACGAAATAGCTGTCTGTGGATGACAATAGCTTTTATCGTGTATATATATATCGATACATGTCGACTTTGGCTGCTCATCGAAGGGTATGAAAATTCAATTTCAGAAATTTACATTTTTAAATGAACGAATGTGTCCAGGGTGTATCCAGCAGTCGGTTACTAAGGAAAAAGTAGCTCGACCATGGCAAAAGTGCCCTACGCCATTTTGTAGTATTGGCATTTATAGCTAACATATCCGTTGCAATGATTCTTGTACTTTTCAGAATGGCCTGCAAAATCTTCTTCAATTGCTACATCATGGTCCCTCAAATCCCGTTCTTGATTTGGAATTAATCTTGAAAAACAGTAAGAAAGATGCTAAACAAGGGTAATTCAACCTTTTTTGCCAAAAGAACTTGGATGAGACGTGAAGAATAACTACTTGAGACGATCGCACAGTATGCAATTTCATTCAATGGTGTTTGAATACTAACTGTTTGATCAAACGAGGAGTATATGTCCACACATGTGCAGTAATGGCTCTTCTGATAGGTTGCCGAGTTGCATCAGTATTGCGCGACGGTTTCACGAGTTACTAAAAATGACTGAATATTTCCAGGCAGACCTCATATTTATTTCGTCTTGTTGTACATAACTTTTTTTAATTTCAAAAATGTTACTTAGTTAATTATTTTTGCTTCTGGAGAGTAATATTTTTTCACCCTCCATTTTTTCCCATGTGTAATTGAAAGGCTTCAAGGTCTCCCCCCCCTACACCCAACATCACCAAACATGCGCAATGCTGACATTTTTAATGGGCAGAAATAGAATTTATACATGATTGTCCTTCTACTTTATTTCTTCCCTTCCTTTTTTTTAAATCACCAGACTTAGTTTTCCGCTGGGCTGAGTAAAAAAAAGTTCTCTTTTTCTATCCTTACCTTATTTCACTTTTTAATTTATGTGTTCAACGAACTGCAATTTATTTCTATTTTATTTTACTCATCATTTTCTTCTAAAAAAAAGGGGGCATTTTCATTATAATTGGCAATTGCTTGTCTCAGAAAATCATTTTTCTTCATTTTTCTTAACCACACGCACCCGTCCATATATATATGTATATATATATATATATATATATATATATATATATATATATATATATATATATATATATATATGTGTGTGTGTGTGTGTAAGCTCATGATTGCGTTGTATTATATTGGATCTCTATTCGAAATGATGGGGTTACAGTAGGTATCGAACTAGTGATCAATAGGATAGCTGCTTCAAAGTAATGTTACTCTTACCATTGAGCAGCTGTACAAGATATATTCACTGCGCAATAAGGGGATATATATATATATATATATACATATATATATATATATATATATATATATATATATATATATATATATATATATATATATATTTCAATAGACCAATTCTGTAAGAAAAAACATATAATTTGTTTTATTTAAAAAGTCATTAGTTTCAAATCATGCAAAGGATGAGTCCAGTGTTACGGATATAAAATTTTTTAAAAATCATATTGTTCAGTATATAGGTATATCGATGCTGCACGAATTGGAATCTTCTGATCAGCTTCTTATCATTGATATTCGGCATGCCTCCAGATTTGATGTTTTTGTTTTGTTTTTTTTTGTTTTTCATATCATTTTAACATAACCCTCAGTCAATCAATCGTGGTAAATAAAAACAGCCAGTAGGTTTTGCCCTGCTTTGCAATCGTTATACAACGTAAGTCCATACTAAAAAACAGTAACCGACTGTTTTTATAACATCTAGATTTCAACGGGGATGGACAACGAAGATTGAAAGGGAGGTAATAAGATACAGGCTTGATATAATGGATAATCTTAATCACATTTTGAATGTTTTTTGCAACAGTCAATTAATTTTGCAAAAAGAAAACATGCACAATAAATAAATATAAAATTCAACAACCTTCAGAGCGTGCATGAATAGCATTCGACAAGTGGTGAAAGTGTGGTATCTTATCATATAGGTTGTACAATGATTTATTTGAACTGTTGTTCCAGCCACTGTACTCAACAGCCTTCTGTGGTTGTATCAAGGTTTGGTATCAGTCTCAAAACGTTTTAGATGAAGCCACTGTTCAATCAATTGGGATAGAATAATGTCATTCCACTGTTTATGCTGGGGGATATTTTGTATTTGCTTATTTGGTTCTCTTGTAATCGTAGAGTCCAGGGCATAATATGCGCAAAAAAATAAAAGTTATCCCACTTGCATTACTGTATCAAAATAAACTCTTGAAATGAATTATCAAATAAACTCAACAGTCGATATAAGTTTCTTCAGTTTTTCAAGATACTCTGGTACCTGGTTGACTGGTAAGCTATGTTTCGATAAAGCAGGTTCGACTTTTAAGAGAACCAAAATCCAACTCGACCCAAAAAAAGGATATACATCCAATGCATCTCCCTGCTATTTACATGTGGAGCTAAAATATGGAATCTAACCAAATGACTGACCTTGAAAATGAGTACTATGCAGGATATCATAGAACCAGTCAGAAAACTCAAATGGCAATGGGCTGGACATGTTGCAAGAATGTCAATCAACTGTTAGACATTACAAATACGACCTACGAAATGGACCCCAGAGATCATATGCAAAACTGTGGCCGACAGAAAGTAAGATAGCAAGGCAAGCTAGATAAATTCAGAATGAATTGGCTCTGGAACGTCCTCAATAGAGAACTGGTGAATTTTTCTGAAGGTCTATGTCCAACGATGGAAGATAAAAGGCTGCTACTGCTGCTGCTGCTGCTGCTGATAATGATGAAATTAAATAAGTTATTTGTTGTTGTTCAATTAGCAATGTTGAATTGATCACTTAGTTTGTGCCAGGCCGAATTTGCGCTGATTTTGACTCTCAATTCAGACTTTTTCCCGGTCATCACAGCCCAACAGAATGCGAGAGAGCTTTTTTATTTTAGATTGATCACGCATAACATGATACTAACGGAGGGGTACTTCCTTTATGGCTGACCACCTACAGATGTACAAAGAGGCATCCTGACACATTTGGACCCCTAAATGAGAAAAATGTTTCCCTTAACTTTACCCTTACAGTGGAGTGAGTGAGTCCCCCTTCATTTTGACTCTTCGAAGGTGGGTAAAGTCTCCTTTCACTTTTGCCCCTTAGTGGAGGAGGGAAAAAAATTATTTTTTTTCTGACTCTTTAAAGGGGGTAAAAATCTCCTTTCACTTTTGATCGCTAAGTGTGGGAAAGATTTCTCTGCACTTTCGACCCATTAAAGAATCTTATAAAAACCTACTAAATAACGATGTATGTATGCACGTATACATGGGACAAAAAGTAATAGTCCATTTTAGAATTATGTTTACATTGTAATAAGAACACACTTCAAAAGACCCTTAATTTTCTCCTATTAAAACCTTATATTTTCAAACCTTCCCTTCGGTTTATTGAGCGTGCAAGCCGAAATTAATTGAACTGCCTCCATATTTAGATCTTTTTTTAGGTAGGCAGACAAACTGCCGGACACACACACACACACACACACACACACACACACACACACACACACACACAGTATGACAGCCCTCACTTATCCTCACAGGTGAAGCTATCATCATCATCATCATCACTATTTTATCATTATTATCATTACTTGCTTTTTTCCCCCAAATTGGATCAAAATATATTTTTCCATTGTAAATGGTGATTTTTTTGCTCTCAGATATTTTCTCGACAATCATATCATAGAAATGCATTTACATGGGGCTTGAAGGAGCAGAAAATACAGCAAAGATAAAGGTAAGAAAAATGGGAAAGTATCAGGACTTCACCCGAGATATGAAGAATTTACAGAATGTGGTCTTAAGATTAGTATCCATAAACATCGGCACACAAGGAACTGTTCTGAAGACATTAGAGGTGATATTGAATAAATCTAAAACTCAGGAAAATGTCTCCATCTAGTATACCACGAGTTCTTGGTCGGCAGTGGGGCTGAGGAAGGTGCTGGACATTTGGAGAGACTTGCTGTCGATTGCTCCTAATCTAAAAACGACCTTTTCCTCTGCTCGACGCAAATAAGCGTCATTTTGAATAGTACAGTCATGAGCTATCAAAAACATCTATTTCAATATTCAAAAACGGAAAAAAGTCGTTGCACGATTTGTGATATATATTTTAACCAAAAATAAAACGTATTTTGCTCGGAAGGAATTAGGTCTCTATGCTTTACGGGATTCAAAGAGAGGTTTTTATTACAAATTGCTGAAACCTGGTCAAGCTGTAACTGCACAACGCTACAATAAGCAATTTTCCCGTTCCAATGATACATCGAGAAAAAAAAAGGAAAAAACTCTTTATGGGCATAGAATTCGACTGTTTATTTTTCTGCATGACAGATCCTGTCTCCATTTTGTTAATGCAATACAGTGAACAGTAATAGAGCTGCACTATGCAGTTTTTTTGTTTGTTTTTTGTTTTTTTTCACATCCAAGACTTTCATTCAGTCTGAGAACTTCTCTTCGTTCCACGCTCTATTTCTTCGTCTTATACTGAAAGAGGCGGAACATTCCTCGAAAATTTCATTGAACGACGCCCGAAATCATTTTATACCGACGAATGTGTTTGTCAAATATACAATCCAAAAGTTGTAGTAATCATCTTCTGTTCGTAATAGAAGTTGGAATGGACGTTTGACCCCGTCGCAACCTGGCATATTTGTATCATATGCACTATTTCTAATCAGTCTGAACGAACATGTTATTCTCTATTTTTTTACAAGTCTATTCTATTCTGATACAAATTATTGTTACTTTTTTTAGTCTCTTCGGAGACACGATGAAATTGAAAGAAACTAACAAACCCTGACCTCAGAATATCATTTGATTTTTGCAATCGCTGGACTTTTCTGTGATTTTTTTCTTTTTGAACCGGCCATATGTCATTATTAATGACATCTGTGAGATAATCTGAGTTCTGAGGAGGTTATCTGCAAAAAAAAAGAAATGTGTTCTCGATCAGATCTCTTTTTAATTAGAAAATCGTCAGACAAAACCTATTAGTTTGTTTCGATGTATGGATGGTTAAAAATTGGTTGTGCATACAAACCCGAACTAATGGATCTAGAGGGCTGAAAATTTGAATATCTTCATCTTCTTCTTCTTCTATTATCATTATTATTATTATTTGGAATCTCACACCAGTTGCCTGGTGGTAACCGCTGGAGTTTGAGTGACAGCCAGTCTCCTCAAGTCTCCAGCCTCCTCTCCTAGCAGTAATACTGCGGTTTACAGTTTCACAGCGGTTGCCCAGTGGTCATTGCTGAAGGCTGAGAGACAATAAATCTCCTAGGGTCTTCAGCAAACATCTCTTCTCTCTTTCGCCTATCATGCCAGTGCTGTTGTGTACGTTTCCGCTTTCATTTCCCTTCCTCTGTTAGTTTACCGTTAACAATTAGTGTTGCAATCTTGATATTTCTAGCACTTTCCTCAGTATCCACGCAGTT